>PVJO010000758.1:0-138222 GCA_004026905.1 Hystrix cristata | reverse complement strand
AGATATTTGAGCCATTTGTATTTATTGTGATACGTGGTGATAGATACGGGTCTAGATTCAGTCTTTCCATGTGGATAGCCAATTTTCTAAGCACCTTTTGTTAAAGAGGTTATCTTTCTTACAGCATATGTTTTTGGCTCCTTTTCAAATATCAGATAACTGACTGTGCTGAGGGTGGTTTCTACATGTCAGTACCATGCTGTTTTTATCACTGTAATGTAACTTGAATCTTGTGACTTGAAATCCAGGATTGTGATGATTGCAACTCTGTTCTTGTTAGGATTGCTTTCTCCTATTCTGGGCCTCTGTGGGTTCCGAATAAATTATAGGCTTATTTTCTCTAGTTCTGTGAGGAATACTGTTGATATTTTGGTTGGGATTTCATTAACCTATATATGTGTTTTGGGCAGTATTGCCGATTTGACAATATCAGTTGTACCTATTCAGTGACGGGATATCTTCTCACTTTCTGATATTCTTTTAGATCTGTATTTTAAGAGTACTATACTGTAGTTTTCATTGTAGAAGTCTTTCATTTTCCTTCTTAGGTTAATTCCTAAGTATTTAATTTTTCTTGAAGCTATAATGAATGGTATTATATTCCTAATTTCTTTCCCAGCAGTTCATTGTGGTATACAGGAATGCTGTGTGTGTGTGTGTTTGTGTGTGTGTGTGTGTGTGTATGTTGATTTTATATCCTGCTGACTAGCTGAATTTATTAGTTACAGGAATCTTTTGCTGGAATTTTTGTGGGACTTCTGTGTAAAGGACAGTGCTGCCTGCAAATAAGAATTTGTTTTCTGCCTTTACTATATATATCCCTTTTATTTCTTTCTCTTGCCTAATTTCTCTGGCTGAAGTTTCAACTACTGTGTTGAACAAGAGTGGCAATAGTGGATATACTTGTCCTGTTCTTGATTTTAGACTGAAAGCTTTCAGCTTTTCAACCTTTAATGTGATGTTGGTGGTAGGTCTGTCATAAATGGCTTTTTATCAGGTTGAGATAAGGTTCTTCGATATCAATGCTGGCAAACCTGGGGCATGTGTGCTGCAGCGGGGTGTTCGTTATCATTAAAAGCTCTAAAAGGTTTGCCATCATTATTCTGTACCTATTTTCTTCATGGATTTTATCATGAATGGATGTTGGGTTTCACCAAAGGCCTTTTCTGCGTCTATTGAGATGACCATGTGACTTTTGTCCTTGCTTCTATTTATGTGATGTGTTAGATTGATTGTTTTGAGTATGTTGAACCAACCTTGCATTCTAGGAGTGAAGCATACTTGGTCATAGTGTATGATTTTTTAAATAATTTTTTTATTTTCTGTTTGCCAGTATCTTGTTGAAGATGTTGCATCTAGGTTCATTACAGAGATTGGCCAGTAGTTTTCTTTTTCGGTTGAGTCTTTGGTTTTAAATCAAAGTAGTGCTAAGTTTCAGGAATGAGTATGGTAATACTTCTTTCCTTTCAATTTCAGTAAAGGTATTTTGAGCAGTATTGGAATTAGATCTTCCATGAAATTCTTGTAGAGTTCAGTCATGAACTCATTGGTTCCTGGGCTTATCTTAGTTGGTACATTTTTTTTAAATTACTGTCTCAATTTGATTTCCTACCATTAGATTATGCCTGATTTTTATACCATCTTGGTTCAGTTTTGGTAGTTCATAAGTATCTATGAATGTATCCAGTTTTTGTGGATTCTCTGATTTATTGGAACACTGGTTTTTGCAATAGGTACTTTGAACTATGGTTTCAACAGTGTCTGTTGTAACTTCATCTTTTTCATTTCTGATCACATGGAGGTGGGTCTTTTCTTCTTTTGGTAAGAGTGGCTAAGTGTCTACTTTTTATTCTCTAGAAGAATTTTATTATTTTCTACTGTGATCTTTATAATTTCCTACCTTGTACTGGCTTCAGGTTTGGATTGTTCTTGTCTTTCTTTGGTTTTATGGTTCATCCTTTGGTTATTTGGGCTTGCTCTGTTTTTCAGATGTTGCCATTCAGAGTTACAAACTTCCTTCTCAAGAATGCTTTCACTGTGTCCCCTAGGTTCTGGTATGTCGTACTGGTATTATTGTTTGAGTCTAGGAACCAATTTCTTTCTTGATTTCTTCTCTGACCCAGTGATTATTCAAGAATGTATTGTTTAATCTCCATGTGTTTGCATAATTTCTGTCATTTCTTTTGCCACTCTTCTCTTTATTGGTGTCTGACTTGATAATATGCATGGGATAATGTTGATTCTTTTGTACTTATTTAAACATGTTTTATGGACTGATCTGTGGTCTATTTGAAGAAATTTCCATGTGCTGCTGAGAAGAATGTGTATTTTGTTCCTTCTGGGTGGAACACCCTGTAGATAACTAATAAGTCCATTTGTTCAAAGGTGTGGTTCATGTCTACCTTGGCTGGCTGGGGAAACCTGCATGGATTATGCGCCCTGCAAGGGCTTCTCCTCCTCTCCAGAATGGGAATGCTCGCAACCCTCCTGCCTCAGCCTTGCTAGTAACTGACATTACAGGAGTGCTCCACCATGCCAGCATGTCACTGAGGTATCAGAGTCTGTAGGTGAACCTTGAGTCTCCCCATCCAAACTGACTTAGCTCTTCAGTGTTCTCAAGCCTGACAGTCACGCCGTGCAGACCACAACTTTAGCTAGGAGCTTCCATCGCAGGCTGCTTATAGCTCATCCTTCAGGACTTCCTCTTACAGCCCTTTCTGGCATGGCAAAGTTTTCACTGTTTCTGATCTGACCCCTTCTGCCAGTTGCTACTCTCTTTGTCCCTGATGTTACCTCTCAGACAAATCCAGAACTGTTGTCACCTGTGCCACTGTGGACAGAGATTGATAAAAAGGTCAATAAATACAATGTGATCATGACTATAATGATGATATTGAGGCAGAGTAGAGGATGGTGACCAAAGACCTGTGGACACAAACTTCAGACTTCTACATCAGCAACCCATGCAGGTCTGGAGGCCTGTAATATAAACAACTTCCTTCCACTTTTGTTGTAAAAAACCACAGAGATATGGTTCAATTTTGATACTTCTTGGTTGATTTTTTTTTTTTTTGTCTAGTTGATCTGTCTGTTTGCAATAGAGGGATGTTGAGGTCCCTCACTATATTCTGTTGTTATCTCATCTTTTATGTCCAGTAATCCTTCTTTTATGAAGTTAGGTACTCCAGTGTTCAGGGCTCGTGTATTAATCACTGTTGCCTCTTCCTGCCGCTTCTCCTCCTCTCCAGAATGGGAATGCTTATCCAGTACCATCGTATCTTGGGATTGCATCATTTATTTGTTATTTTTTATAGATGTTCACAGCTAAGTGTTTGTTTTGAAATGTGTACTTGAAGTTACGAGAAATTCTGGAACTGTTGAGACTTTGGGAAAGGGATTATTGTGTTTTTTTGATTGTATGAAAGTTGTATCACGTTAGGTAGAATCATGACTACTTGTTATTTAGGGATTAAGTATGATTTAGGGAGATATGTTTGTGTGTCAGGTTGATAAGTGGTGAGATGTGATCATTAAGCTTGACTGGGTCAATTTGGTTGGCTTGGGAGCTGCCAGGTATATTAGTGGTGCATACATCTAGCTGGATCTGCGTGGGTCACAGAGGCCTGACCTTGGTTACTGTGTGTAACTTTCCTTCCTGGTTCTGTCCCCTGCTCTCCTTCCTGGCCACAATGAACTGAGCAGCTCTGCTCTACCATGCCCTTCTGCATGATGTTTCTGTCTTTGAGCCAGTTGAATATGAATTGAATCCCCTTGAAACGATGAGCCAAGTTAAACTCTTCCTTTACATGGTGAATGTCAGGTATTATGTTCAAGCAAAAGGAAAAGTGACTAATGATAGTGTTATTTAAAACAATAAACTCAGTCTTTGCCATTTTACTATTAACTGGTCTTTCGGTACAACTTTCAAGTCGATCTCTCTATTTGATGCCTAATAGACATTTCAAGTTGATCTACTCAAAACTGAATTGTTTCCTCACACCCATCCTTCTTGTCCTACTTACAACCTTTTCTTACTCTGTTGGTTTCCTCTGATAGTAAATAGATGTTAAGCAGATATCTGCACAGAGTTTGCATATAACTGGGAATTATGTAGAATATGTAGCGTCTTACTTCTTGGTCTGTGTCCTCTGTGTTTAATATTTAATAGAGACATTGTAGCATGAACCAATAGCTTTTTCACTCTAGCCATTCTCTTTCTATGAATCCTGAATTTTTTCTGGGCTCATGGATGCCTAATGTCAGACGGTGACGAAGGTTGCAAAGATAAAGAACACTGTTCCCAGCTTCCACAGAACTGCAAGACTGTCCCTAGACTCCTTCACTCAAACTGCTATATGAGCATGAAATAAACTATCTTTTTAAAGCTTCTGTTATATTTTGTAGCTGCCAAATTAAAATTTTAATTATGGTGATAAGAATTTAAGTAAAGGAATGATAGAATTCCTTGAAAACATAAAAAAAAAAAAGGCAGAGGGAAGGGAGGAGGATAATTTGGGGCAGGCCAGGAAACATGGTTGAGTAAAGTAGGCTGGTATAAAAAACAGGATCTGTGGGGACCTGCTGCATTATGGGTCTGTGACCTCTTTGCAGACGTTAACATTTAGACCATGTTCTAGCCTACAGATGAGTCCATTAGTGGGCATAGGCCATACCAGTTTGTCAACTCTCATAAACCAAGAAGTGCTTTAAAATATTTTGTTGTCATTAGCAGCATAAAACCTTCTTTTCTCACTAATCTTATGCAGGACTGGAATACATAGTGTCCTAAAAGTCAATTTGTTCGGAATGAATAGAGGTCACATTCTGTTTTTCCCTAAACAAGTAGGCAGCAATGCTATAAACCGATTTTAAAATGATTTATCTCTTCTAAGCTCCTTACTTAACAGATGCACAAATTTAGACTGAGGGAGAGGCCCTGGGAAACTGTCCCTTCACCTCCCTGGTCTTAATCTTATTTAAAACAATAAATTCAAACAAATTGATCTCTGACAGCTCTTCCAGTGAGCACAACGAAAGCACTTGCAGAAGAAAGTGAGTTTCTGTTAATGGACTAGTAGGTGTTAATGTGAATGAATGGAGACTTTGGTCTGTGTTGGTATCAGGTCTACCAAACACATTTAATTCATGCTAGTCCAGTAATCACAGAGCAAGATGCTTCAGAACAACATTGAATTTTGTTGTGTACCCGACTTTGCATATCTTGGTAATAGAAATGACAGTTAATTTCACATATCCCGATTCCTCTTAGTTTGCTCAACTTCCCAGTGAAGTAGCCAGAGTGAGTGTTCGTTTCTCCCTTTTACAGATGAAGAAACTGATGGAAACTGCTTTGGCCAATGTCACAAAATTAGCAACTAAAAGAGTTAAGACTAAAATCCAGGTCCAGTGTTTTTCATGATTTCAGCGTGAATGAATTCACCCAAGAGTTTACATAAGGGGCAATTGAAAAATGTGGTGAATTTTTAAATTTAAAAAATTTATTGCAGTGAAAGGCACATTGCCATAAATCTCCCTCAAATTACTCCCCCTCACTTACACTTATCCTGTTGTTTTTGCCACTTTCTGGAGCAGTTCTAGAAGTCTTTTGTGTCTTTTCAAGGGATGATCAAAAATATGGTGAATGCTACTGCCGAGTACCATCCGATGAAAAGGCAGGCTTGTAAATATATTATGATGTGTCCTAATCTCCTTTGTTCATCAGATTTGGCAAGCTGCAACTTCTGGATTTTCCACAAAGTCAAAATGACCATGAAAGCTAAACATTTTAAACTGAGTCAGGACATCAGTGAGTTGTGACAGTGCAACTAAAAATTTCCACAAAGAAAGGGCTTCCAGAACTATTTCAGAAAGTAGCAAGAATGATGACATAAATTTGTTTGGGTGGCACTGTGTCTATTATAGTACTAATTTTTAACATTTAAGTATTCACCGTGTATTTTTCCTTGAAATCTCGTAAGTATTTACAGATGTGTCTCATTTCATTGTAGACCACACCATGCACATTTTTATTAGCAAATCAACGTGGTACCTCTGTGTGCTTAAAGGGGAGGGGTTACTAGCAGGTGGTACGGTGGTTCTACCTGGATGTAGGTACTCGGCTTCAGAAAAGAAGTTCAGGAGGTACTAGTTAGATATTGCTCAGGAGCGAACTGTTAGAGAAATTAAATTATTGCTTAAGGAGACTTCAATGGAGGAGAGTTAAAGCTTGTATTTTAGCCAACATTCAGACTGGTATTTGCAACATCCAGTCTTGCCAGTTGTCCTTATAACTCTGATGTATTGAGAATGACTGGAAAAATTAATCTGTGGCCATTTCATCTGTCTCCCTTTAAAAAGGAAGGCCATTGAACCTTAAACTATATTAAGCATTAAATTTTTATGGTCAAATTGAGATTCTGCAAAAATACAGTTAATTTAATTCCTAGATGATCTACTGTCTAGATTTATATGCGAGCCCTTGATTGAAAATGAGCTATAAGACACATATTGAGTGGACACCGCCAGCCTCTGCCTTCCAAGCCACCGTTTCTAGACCAAATGCTCTTTGTGTCCTGGGTCAACGCACGAGGGCTTGTTACCCACTATGAGCTGAGCAGGAAGCCTGCTGGTCTCTGGATGCTGCCACTCTCCGGCACCGTCGCGTCTTCTCTCCTCTTTCCCAACCCTACCTACCCCATGCAATTGACCTTAGGT
Organism: Hystrix cristata; assembly: GCA_004026905.1. Classification (NCBI taxonomy): domain Eukaryota; kingdom Metazoa; phylum Chordata; class Mammalia; order Rodentia; family Hystricidae; genus Hystrix; species Hystrix cristata. The sequence goes on along the minus strand of PVJO010000758.1, from coordinate 131,508 downwards.
TGCCTATTTGACTAGACCCTGCAAATCAACATGTTTGAAATAAAACTTCTGCTTTTATAGTCCTACACATCTCTTCCCCACCAGTCTTCCCCATCTCAGGAAAACAATCACTTCTTACGATGCTAAAGCCCAAAAGCTGAGTGTGACTCTTTTTTCTGCTTCCCCCAGAGCCATCTGCACTTCCTCTTGTGGCGTCTCTTTCCATGGTATCTTCTCCAGCAGGGAGGGCTCTTCTCTGCATCCCACTGGGGCCGTCAGAGTCTAAGAGGCTCCCGGGATAGATTGATCACCTCTGTGCGGAGGACAAGATGTGTTCCCCTGAGGGGGAAAGCGAAAGAGCCCTTTGCAGTCTGACTCAGCCTCTGGTCAGGCTGGGCCAGAGCTTTAGCAAAATGGGTGAGGACTCCCCTGGATCAGGCAGGTACAGGCGAATCATGCCACATTACGGCCCTGCTCTTGCCAGTCCCGCTCGTCTAGTCAGCTCCCTCCAGTCTTCCCCGTTAATCTTTTCAAAGCATAGATCAGACGATTTCACATTGCTGAACAGGATCTTTCCTTGCTTCCTTGCTATAAATAATATAAAACCCAGAATCAGACTGGGTGTTGTGGTGCAAGCCTGTAATCCCAGAACTCTGGGAAGCTGAGGCAGGAGGATCGCAAGTTCAAGTCCAGCCTTGGTACGCGGTGTGCGCACCATGAATCCCGCTGACTGAGTGAGAGAAGATGGAGTCAGAACACTAACTGAAGGATCAGCGAGCTAAAGATGTTCGGCAAACACACTCGGGAGTGTTGTTTAAAAGCATGTTTCCAAGGAGCAAACTGGAAAACGTTTTCATCTTTACTTTTCTTCCATCCTTTACCTGCAGGCTTGTGTTGTTTAGTTAAGAAACTTGGATGCAGCTTGTTTGTGTGTGTTGTTGTTAGGTTCTGGGGGACTGTGACTATTAAAGGACGTTGACCATCTCTCCCAAGTAGAGAACAAGGCTTTGTCATTGAGAGGACTTTCTGCTCAAGGGCGGCCTCGTGCAAGGCTGAGAGTCTCCCTGTCATTTGCTTTCCATTCACAATAGGACTCAGCAGCATTGTTTAACCTTTGGGACGCTGAGTATAAATGTACATTAGTAAGGTGTTGCTGTTCAGTTACTAACAGCTCACCTGATGAATAGCAATGCGGCCCTTTGCTCTGAGAAATTATCTCCTTTCTGTTGAGAAGAGCCAAGGAATCCATAAAAATGTGATGGAGACGGGAGAGAGAATCCCTTCCTCTAAGACTGTTAGGGAGATTTGGGAGCAAAATGATCTGTGTACCCCAAAGAATCTGTTGGGAAAATCCGACGGAAGTCTTTCTTTTCCACCCCCAAGAACGATCTGGAATAAATATTGTGCTTTATCTGTTTGAAGTATGTGCATACCTATCACACATTAGGCACTTCATAAATATTCTCAATTTTTTGGTATTTAAGAATACTTACTTAATCAAAATTAATTGAGAAGCAATATAACTATGTAATTAAGACAATTTCACCCTAAAATCTATAAGCTGTCATTAATGACTTTTGAAAAACTTCTGTTTGAGTTGACGTTGATACGCACAAAGGGAACCGTGTTTTTCTCTTCCTCTTCCTCCTCCCCTCTTTGTCCTGCCCTCCTCCTTTCCTTTCTTCTTCCTCCTGCCTCTGTCTCCTCCCCCTCCTCTTCCTTCTTTCTCTGTGGTTTTAGATTACAGAAAATTGAGCAGAAAGTACAATGTTTTGTTTCTCCACCTCCGCTCAGATCCCTTTGTTAGTAACATCTTACATTAGTAAGGCCTATTTGTAGCAGTTGATAAAATAATACTAATACATTCTTATTAACTAAAGTCCACAGTATATATTAGAGTTCAGTTTTTGTGTTTGATAGTTTTATCATACAGAGTAATTTCACTGCCCTAAAAACTTCCTGTGATTTACACACCCTTCCCTTCTTTCTCCTTCACCTGAGTCTCTGGCAGCCATTCTTTTTTCCCCCATTTTTAGAAACTATGGTAAAATATACACATAACTTAAAACTTAACATTTTAAATATGTTTAAGTATCAAATTTATTGGCATTATGTACATTTTTCTGCTGTCTTTTCACTGACGAACTTTAGCCTTTTCCAGAATGTCAGACAGTTGGAATCATACAGTGTGTAGGCCTTTTGGACTATCTTCTTTCACTAAAAGATGCATGTGAAGGGAACTCTGAAGAGGTAGTGCTGATGAGATTTTAGTCACCAGAAATTCCATCATGGATACAGACCCTGACTTTTTACCTGGAATGAGCATTTCACTGGGAGGCATTTTAGTCTGTTATCTGTTGCTATAACAGAACACCTGAGACTGAACAATTTACGAGGAAGAGAGGTTTATTTTGGCTCACCATTCTGGAGGCTGAAAAATCCAGAATTGTATCTGCTTAGTTTCTGGCAAGGGACTGTTATGGTTTGGATAAGAAATGTCCCCAGAAGGCTTGGTTCCTAGTGTGGTCGTACTCAGAGATGACTGGATCTTGGGAGCTCTGACCCTGGCCGTGGAATAATCCATTGGTAGGTTCATAACAGAGTCGCCTATTGGGTGATGGTGGAAATGGTAGGTGATGGGACCTAGCGGAGGAGGTAGGTCAGTCACTGGGTAATGCCCTGGAGTGGTGTGTCTTGTTCCCGGTCACCATTCCCAGTCCCTTGTCCCCCCCTCAGCCCTTCTCTGCTTCCTGGCTGCCAGGCCCCTTTCTGCCATGGTGTTTCTGCCTCACCACAGGCCTAAAAGCAATGGAGTCAGCTGACCATGGACCGAAACCTCTGAAACTGTGAGCTGAACTACAGACTTTTCCTCCTTTAAATTGTTATTCTCAGGTGTTTTGTCACAATGACGGCAAGCTAACATGGACCTCAGGCAGAAAAACAGAAGGACAAGCAGCCATGTGTGGAAGGGAAAAGTGGGCTGGCCACTTGATGACAACCTGCTCTCCAGATGACTAACCTGTGTGAGTCTCTGCTGAGGGATTCACCCTCGTGGTCCTGACACTGCCCACCCACTAACACCACAGCATTGAGGAATTGGGATCAACGTGTGTTTTGGAAAAGACAAAGAATAACATGGTAGAAGAATATGCTCAGGAAATGTAGAAACTTAGATTTGAGGAGCATTTTTCTACTAGGATGATTTAAAGCAGAAATAGAGTAGTTAACTAATATTGATATGCCCAGACCTGTGGCTGCTACATCCAGTCCTTTTAAATAGTAATTGTTACTCTTTCCATTTATTTGGAGCTTGAAGTTTATATTTTCTATTTTTAAATGTGCTTAGGGCTCTTTGTAAGGATTCAAAGTGCCTTCTTTACTCCACCCAATAAAATGGAAAAATTAAGTTTTGCTTTCTCTGATGAAAAGATAGACTAAAATGCTGTAATCAATAGAATCAAAAACTATTTAAAGCATGGGGCCTGTGTAAAGGAAAGAACACATATTAAGTTCTTACCATTTTACGGAATAATAGTTAACTGTTGGTAAAGGGAGATTTTTGTTGACAAAAATCACAGCTTAAGCAAGGGACTCCTGAAAAAATGAAACTTGAAATGAAAACATGCATGGATTTTACCAGTATTTCTGCGTTCCGAGCTTTTTAACAGGGTCAAGGGCTGGCAGGATGAGTGGGGGAGAAGGCAGCATTCGAGAAAACTTTACATGTGATGTCAGGTTGCAAATGCCCACTTAGGGGCAATCACGAATCAGGTGCACAAATTATAAGCACCCGCCACAAGTTAAATAAGTTGTGCCAACAATAAGGTAGGTGCTATGGTGGCTGCTGGAGATACAGGGAAGACCAGAACACACCCTGCACCCTAAAAGAGCTGGGCTTTCAGCACAGAGTCCTGTGACAAACCAAAATTAATACACAAATAAGCTCAGGGAGGGCTTGTTGCTACAGAGGAAAACAAAATACAATAAAGATTATTGTGTTTGGGTACTATTTCAGGTAAGGTGGTGGGGGCAGGCCTGTCTTTAGCTGGTGACATTTGAGCAAGATGTCCAAGTAATGAGGGAACCAGCTATGAATAGATTTTGGAGGAGATCATTCTAGGCAGAGGGAACATCAAGTGGAAATGTCTTGAGCTGGAATTAGGTTGGCATATTCAAGGAGAAGAATGCTAACATGACTGGATTTCAGTGAATGAGTGGAAGGGATAAAGACTGAGTTGGAGGGACAGACAGGGACCACATCACAGATGGGCTGGTAGTCCGGGGAACATAATTTGGATTTCATTCTAAGTGTGTTGGGAAGCCATCTGGAGGGTTTGAGCCAGGAAGTAACATGATCTGACAATATTTTTAAAAAGATTATTCTGGCATCTGTGTTAGAAATTGACTGAAGGGCGGGAGGTAAGAATAGAATAAAGAGGCCAAGCGGAGGCTGTGTTGGCCTGGGGATGAGAGCTGCAGTGGCCTGCAGCTGGGAGGGGCCAGTGACCATTGCACCGAGTAGGAAAGGAGATCTGAAATAATTGCCCATGGATTGGATGTTGGTGGTAAACAGATGCAAACTGAGATTTTGAATGTCATGAAGAGAGTTTTTAACCTCTGGCTGGGGCGGGTTGGAGTCTTTCTCAGAGAGATGGAGCTGAAGCATGGCTAAGTGGATATAGTAGGGGAGGGCATGCTACAGAGGGAGGGCGGGAAGGAAAGACATTACTGGGGGTAGAGCCCAGGGCTGTACAAGCCACATAAGTACTCAGTTCCTGAGGTATATCCCCAGCTCTGATGTATATCATTGTCTTTTTTGGGGGGCAGGGGGATGCTGGGGATCGAACTCAGGGCCTTGTGCTTGCTAGGCAAGTGCTGTACCACTGAGCTCAATCCCCAAGCCCTGAGGTATTGTTTTCTGTGAGACCAAGGCATTTTCTTTTCCAATTTCTTTTCCATGGCCCATTTTCCTGGGTATTTTCTGGGTAGCGCTCCTTTTGCAGTACTGTTGTTGAACAGAGCTTCTCTGTGTTCCGCCTCCTCCCGGGACAGGCTCAATAATACTCTCTGGCTCCCTCTCTGCCATTGTCGGAGGCTTCTCATCTTCCAGCTGCGGCTGCAAGACTCAGGGGCTGTTCCACTCCATTTACAGAGCGGGTGGGTGGGCTGTGAGGAGTGAGAATCCAGCTGGGATTGGGTGCTGTCAGTCTTTATTGGAGGAATGATTTCTGTTTCTGTTTCTTAGATTTTGTTGTCTATCCTGTGTCTGGAATGGCCGCGCTTAGTAAAGCACAGTATCATTTCTTCCAGAGGCTCCCCCAGTTTAGCGTGGTAGAGAGCACCCTGTGTTTCCAGACAAGTAGGGCGATTTGGCTGTTCACTCCCTTTTTCATTTCTCCACCCCAAGGCCATTCTTTGAGCTTCCCTGAGATTAAAGGAGATGAAAAGTATACGTCTCTCTTTGTCTTTCTTGTCTAATTTAGGAGAATTATAAAATACTTCCAGGAGTGTCAAGACACTCTGGAAAATAGAACTGGAAGCAGTATCCTTTCCTGGTGACTATCTTATTTATTTATTTATCTTTTGGATATTACGACATTTACTTTCCTTGCTTGGTTGTGTTTTAATGTTTCCCTTTATTTCATTGTTAATGAGAAGGGCAAGAGCCTGTGATATAATTAAATTTTTCTTTACCTGAATGTCTGTTATTCCACAATACCAGGGTTGCTGTTTCTACACACACACTCAAACACAGTCTGTAGATGTTTCTGAGGTAGCACTATGTTCTCTCGCTTTCTCATCAATTTCATTATTCTGAAGTCTGACTTGGAGTACTGCATTGAGATCTCAGTTTTTGTTAGGATTGGAAAACCATGCCATGGTCTTTTTTTGTCCAAATCACAGGCTTTAGATATGAAACAACAATTATTAAAATACATTTTGACGCCTTTGTTTTCCTTTCATCTACAATCAGAATAAATGTCACCAGAAGTTATATTTTAAATCTGGTTGACTTTAAAACGCTGCTAAGTATTAACCCATTGGAAGTATTTCTCTCTCCAGTTCTTCCTCCACCTTCAAATTCACTGTCCCTAAATTTAAGGGTTGGAGACTTTGCTAGGAGAGTAACAAAACTGCTGAAACAGGGTCCCTGTCCTCATCATTTCAGATACTTATGATTTAGTATTGAAGGCTTAGAAGACTGATTAATAAATCAAAGTAATCATTATAGGACAGTGCAGGGTGTTTGGGATATGTCCTGGAAAATAAATGTTGCATTTTCAAAGGCGTATTTGTTTCTATATTGTAGGAGAAATACATTGGTTGAATACAAATGCCTTGATGTAATAGAAACATTTAAGTCAAATCACAGTATAGGAGATCTTCATCAGAGACCTTAAAAACCAAGCAGCACATGCCAATTTCGTTTCATGTGTTGCTGGCTTTTGGTGAGCATTTGTTTCTTGCATATTTAGAACATGAAAGAACGAACCTTGAAGTCCTCGGCAATCTTAGGGCGTTGAATTGGGAGCTGGTTAAGGGACCACTGGGTGTCAGTATTGTCTTTTCCTACCCGGAAAGGACCTGCTTTAGCATGGTTTGTCTTTTTTTCAGAGACTTTGTGGTTTCATTGCTATGCGGGGTGTTAGACTTTCTGGCCAAACCAGGAGGGACCATCTTGTCCAAGCAGCTTCCTTCACAGTCAGAGGCTCTGAATTATGAAGATAGGACAGATGATTTTTGTTCAGGATGGATTCCGCCCCTTCTGCTTCCCCGGGTTTCCTGTATGGCTACAGTAGGATTTCAGACTTAAATGCCCATAAGGTCAGACAGATCACAGAGCAAGTAGATTCTGCCTAATAAACAAGAAGGGTTGTTCCTTTCTTCCTCGTAGAAATATAGTTACCTGTTTTTCTTGGTATCTGTTGTTTTCCCAATATTGATTTAAAGAACTCTAAAAAAAAAAAAAAAGATGGCGAAAGCATGACAATACTCAGTAACTGAGGTTGGTCACTCACAGGGAAACAATACAAATGTATAAAGGTCTGTGGTGTCCCATGCCACCAAGAAGGTGGGCTCCTAACATAGATCTTCAGATTTTTCAAGCAAGATAGGAAAACCGTATTCCTATATGAACTCTTCTCACTTATATAAGCTGGCTTAAACCTAAAAAATATAAATAGTTCATTTGCGGACCAGATACAGGACTTCTAGGAGAATGAGCTATTGTCTCTGTTCTGTAAATTGGATTTGTGCTCTCCTGACTTGAATTTTTTTCCTGCTATCTTCTGGACTGAGAAGCTGATTGTTTCCAGCAGGATGCTGGAAAGTGCCTTGGAAGATATACAGCATTAGGGGTCACTGGTGATCGTGTCCCCTCTTTGTCCAGGGCCAAGGAATGATTTTGCGCAGCGGTATGAGGGGATAGGAGCACCAAAAGGTTAAATATTCAGTCCTAACCTTATTTGGCCTACAAGAGGCTGGGGAAGGTGGATTACTGCCACTTTCCAGTGCTGGGTAGTTTTCCGTTGTGACTGTATGAGGAAGGGGGCTGTGGGAAGGAAGCGCCTTCAAGTCTCTCTCTGTAGAGGGGGAAGATACGTCTTGGAGAGCAGGTCTCAGCTGAGCAAGGAGCTGTCTGTTGAGGCAGTTTGCTCTGAGCACTTGCGCTGGGATGACGGGGGAGGAGAAAGTAGACTCTGGAAGAAGAATATTCACATCTAGGAAGGAGCAGCTTGGAAAAAATGCATTGCAAGCCGAACTGTTCATCATAAACATGTTTGAGTTTGGAAACTGTCTGATTGGTAGCTCACCACCTGCATTTCTGTGATGTACTGTTATTTAGTGAAGTGTTCTTCTAGAGTTAGTGAAGAAACAAAATGGTTTGTTATCTTAATATGCGGGGAGAGTGACTAATGATGAAGATAAGGGGCAATATAGGGAAATAATTTGCAGCAAGAAAGCCTCAAGTCTGACATACTGAACAACTCCTTGGCGGGAAGAGTTTTTAAGATTAGGATGAGTTCCCAGCCAGGGAGGCTCAGTGACATGGGCCCGTAATCCCAGCTATTCGGAGGGCTGGGGCCGGACTGAAAGTCCAGGCCAGCCTGGGCAGCTTAGCTAGACCCCGTCTCAAACTAAAATAGGAGAACTGGTCGTGTACTCACTGGTAGCGTTTTCTCATTATGGTAACTACATCCTTGTGACTAAAAGCGTACACTGTAGATACCGAATAATGTGGAAGCAAGTCCTAATTGGGGGATTGTATTAATTTCTTATGCTTATTATAGCGATATATTACCAACTTAGTGGCTTGAAAACACATTTTTATCACCTTACGGCGCTGGAGTTCAGAGCCCAAAATGGTTTTAAAGGAGCCAAAAGGCAGTTGCTGGTGGAGCTGTGCTCCCTCTAGGAGCCCTGTGGAAGAACTGTTTCCTCGCCTTTTCCAGTTTCCGGAGGCTGCCTGCGTCCCCTGCTCTAGGCCCTTTCCTTCATCTTCAGAGCCAGCGATGTAGTATCTTCACATCTTAACCATAGCCATTCTCTTCCCTCACTCCCTTTCCCTCCTCTCTCTCCCCTCTTCTTTATCACAGTATCTCCTAAGTGTGACTTTCACACCTCCCTCTTACAAGGGCCCTTGTAATCGCATTTCTAATCTGAGATGGTTATTTTCCTATTCTGAGACCCTTCCCACATCTGCAGAGGCCCATTAGCTGGGTAAGGTAGTACTCACAGGTTCTGGGGATTAGGAGGTGGACATATCTAGGCAGACACTATTCAGCTTTTCATAAGCAGTCTTCTGGGAGTTTCTTAACTTACAGAAGTCTGTTACCGTAGCTCCAAAATGTCCACAGAGACATGGCCTATTCTCAGGAGATGAAAGTCGGGTCTGTCCCCATACTATTTTACCACTTAGTGAACAAAAGTATGGTTCCATTTAATCTCTCTCTCTCTCTCTCTCTCTCTCCAGTCCGTTGTGTTACTGATATCTGTAGGGATGTTTTATTCTCTTCCCTCCAAAGATTGATCATTTTAGTCTATGAAATAAACTGACAGTGGGCAGACAACACGTATAAGAGCCTACAGATTTTATTATACGCCTGATAGACACCAGAGTATGAGACTCACAGACTCACAAAGGAGAGAGGGACCAGACGGCTGCGCCTAATACAGAATTTAACAAAGTGAAAAGGCAGGTGCTTCTGTGGGGAGAAAGGTGTTGCAGACCATGAAATGTGGGGAGGATGTTTTGGGGGCAGGGTTGACTTGTGATAGAGGTGAAGTCTTTCAGTTTACAGACCCCAATCTCTTTTTCCCCGAAAGGTGAAGCAGCTATTAGACAAAAACAAAAAAACAAACAAACCAAGACAACAAAACTTGTTCCTCCTTTTAATATTTTAATAAAAATAGACGTAAATTTCTTTTTACAGAAGGACAGTGCTTCAGAGCCATGCCTGTGTGTGCAGGGGCCTGCAGCTTCTCCAAATACCCGACTCAAAATATACCAAAGAAATATATTTGGAATGGAATATTTTGATTCTTCTCATGTCATATATTTTATTTCTCCATATAGTATGAATCCCTAGTGTTCTGCTTTCGTGGTGGTTTTTAATAGTCAATGCCTTTTGATTTTAAAAATATGCTTTTACATTTATGCACATATTTGGCCTTCTTGGGGTTCATTCCTTCTCGCGGATCTGAGCTGCCGGCTTGGTTTGTTCCCTTTTAGCCTGAACAGCTGGTGACATATTTTCTCTAAAATTGTCATTATATATACTTCATTTTTAGAAATCCGAGTAATTTTCTTTCAGCATTTTAAAGATATCAATTCCATTGTCTTTTATATTTCATTATTTTTTGGTGAAAAGTCAGACATCATTTGTGCTGGTTTTTTCTTTTTTAAATACGTTTCCTACGGCCACATTTAAGAATTTATATTTACATTTAAATTTTTGTCCTTTATCTTTGGTTTTCATTGAGTTTGATTGTGATGATTTGGTTGAAATAACTAATTCTCCGCCATGTCCTTCCTGGTGTACGTTTATTAAGAAAATCTTCCTTTCATGGGTTTTATTGTTTGAAATCTAAAATTTATACTTGGTTTTATTTAAGAGGTTTCATTTTTCTTTTATGATTCTCATGTTTATTGTTTTAAGTATCTGGTAGTTCAGACTCCTGAACCATTTCTGGCTCTTGTGTAAACAGCTTTCTCTTTCCTCTTACTTAGGAGTCATACCCTGCTCCTTTTTCTCTTGTTGCATAACCTGCTGATTGCAGGGCAGAGATTTGGTAATGAGATTTGGACAGCACGTCCTTTGCTCTGCCTGTCGTTAGGGACAAGGGTCCATCTCTGCAATGCAGTCAGGACTCCAGCTGGTTTTCGGTTGGGTTACAGATTTAATTCACTCACTTGTTCTCAAATGTCACTGAGGCCAACCTGGCCTGCTCTGTATGCATACATTATAGGCTGCTCCATCCGGTAGGACTTTAGGGTCTGAGAACCAGAAGACAACCTACTACCTGCTTCTAGTTCAGCGTTCCTGCACTTCCACATCCTCGGCTGGGTCCCGTGGGAGGAGCTGGCAGGCAAGACCGTGTTGTCTAAATTTGGAGCTTCTACAGCTCTCAGTCCCTTCAGGCCAGCCCACCAGGTGTGCAGACCTTTCTGCGCCTAGCAGTGTTCCAGTGCCTGGCCACGCCCAGCGGCCCCCGCAGAAACTCTGCCTAGGAGAACTTGGCCACTGTATCTGCTCACAGAGAAAGATCTTATCCTTCTCTGTAATTTAATTTCATTAGACCATTTTGTGTCTGCAATTCTCTAATGTCTTAAATAAGATAGGAGGTGCTGGGGAGGAACCCATTATTTTTTCTAGTTTGTAGGGCAGCAGCAATGGTCTCTCAAAACCTTCCTCTCATCTAGAAGTTATTCTTTTAAATATCTCTAAAATTTCTAATGATTTCCCTTTTTAATGTTCTATCATTTGCCGAGATATGTGAGTTGCTTTGAAGTTATGAATGTGTGGTTTTATATTTCTTTTTGTAGTTTTTTTCTGTTTGTGCTTTACATATTTTTACCTTATGTTATTAGATACATACATATTTATGTTTGACTGGGATTGGTGTTTTAGTATTATAAGCTATTTTTAATCACTAATAATATTTTTCATCTTGAAATCACCTTGGTTTTATATTAGTGTATCTACACTAGTTTCTTTTGATTATTATTTGCAAGCTCTCCTTTTCATTTGTTCGTCCTTTGTGGTTCTTCTTTTTTAGATGTATTTTCCAGAAGCCACATGTGGTAGAGTTTTGTTCTTTATCACACAAGCTGAACATGCTTGCCTTTTTATAGGATTTCTGGTCCATTTACATTTAATGTAATTAATGATACCTTTGGGTTTACAATATTGTCTCACTGCGTTTTCCATTTGTTTCAGCTATCATTTTTTTCTCTCTCCCTGGGTTTTTGGTTTTCTTTTGAGTTACAGAAATATTTCTATATCATACTCTTCCCTATACTTTCTTTTTAACTTTATAATCTTTTATCATGTCTTAGATTATATCCTAAAGTTTAAAAAATGAATCATTGCCTTATTTTACCTTAAATTTTATGTGTATTATTTTCAGGATAGATAAAAATGTAAAATCTTTAACTCCACTCTTCTCTCTCAACTTTTATATGGTTACACATTTAAAATATGTTTAAAATCATACTCATATATGTTTAATTTATTCTCAAGAGCTTTATTACATAATTGGCATTTGTATTGGTCCACAGATTTTTACTTTCTGGTGGTCTTCTTTTCCTTCTGCATTAGTGTTCTTCTATCAGGAATCATCTTCCATCTACCCAAAGGCCCCCCTTTAGTTTTCTTTAAATTATTCTGCTAGCAATAAATTATCTCATTCTAGGAAGGATTATCTGGAAATGTTTTTATTTTCCCTTAAATTTTGCTTCCTTGGTAGTGCTTAGTTCATTTATCTTATTTTAATCTTCCCAGCCCGATGAGCTTGCCAGAGCCCCTCGACGACTTGCTTTCTGACCTGCCTCTGTGTTCCTTGGCACCCGGCCAGAACACTGTGGAGGAACATGGTAGCAAATAGGTGAATTCTCTCAATATATTTCCTTCCTCTTTAGGATCTTGAGCTACTATATTCTAGCTACCTTAATTGTTCACTGATAACAATTGTTCAGAAGTTTTCTAAATTTTCATTTATTTTACTTAGCTTTTATAGGTGTTTTCAGTAGGAAGTTGACTGTGAATTGGGCTTTTTTTGTCAAAGCTAAAAGTAGACCCTTTGAATTGTTTGTTTTTACTAAAGATCCATTGTAAGGAAGTCTCTCTTTACTGTAACCTTTCTTTTACACAACTCTTATCTCATCCAGTCTCTTTTCTCTAAATTAGATGGCTAAAGGTTTTTTCACCTTATGTGATATGATATCCAGACCCCTCATCGTTCTGGTTTCCTAGTTCATCTTTTTATTTTATTTTTAAGTGGCAAACACAATTATGGACTACCAGTTTTACAGTCAAAAAAGTTTGCTTTTAAATCCTGAATCTCTTATATTAAGTGCTCGACCATGAAAAAGTTAATACTGTACTTAAGCCTTTGATTTTTATTCTGCAAGATGGAAGATATTACCAAGCTTGCAGAATTATTTTCAATTTAAATGACTGGCTCATTGTAGAACTCAGTGAAAGTCAGATGCTGCGCTTGCTTTTCTATTTGTCTACTTCTTTCCCCGTGGAAAGGCTTCTGCCAGGATAAATTTGTGGTGGTTCTCTTTCTCATGGGTTCGCGGAAATCTTTTGTATATCTGCTCTTTGCATGTACCTGGTTCAGGTGCCCAATTCCATTAACAACTATAGAATCACCCTCAAAGAAGGTATAAATCAAGTCCTGTCTTGCTTCCTCCTTAGCATCTCCCCCTTCTTGGCTGAAAAAGCGGGAGGAAAGATGTTTCTAGAAGAATTAAATTTAGCTGTGGGAATACCATTTAAACAGTAAAGCATTCTCCTCTTCACCGGGATGACTCTTTATCAGGATTTCACTTGGCTCTCCTCTGTTTTACAGTGGAAAATTAATAAACGTTTTGGATGCAATCTGAAGCCAAGGTCGGCTGCGGCTGTGCACTTGTTTGAAATGCCTATTTTCTCCCACTCCTTTCTGACCCTTCTGAATCCTGTTATCAGTGCCTGCACATTTTTTGGTAACTGATTGTCATTCCATTGTAAGGATGCTGCCCGGATGATCACTCCTCAACCAGAGATGTCAGCCCGCTGAAACATACCAGGAGATAACAAAGGACATTCCCGACTTGGGGGGAAATGCAGCAGAAGAAATTTACATGTGTTTGACATTTACATTCTTTTGAGTAGCTTTTGTCTCTGAAAATTCCCTGAACTCGCTATCCAAACCAGAAGGGTGGCATCTAGGTCCAAGGGAGAGAAGAAAGCCCACTTTGAAGATAGAGAAGACGGTGAAGAACGAGAGGCTCTTCTCTCTGTGTTAGTCCTTTTCAGTGATAGAAAAGGACAACATTATAAAGTGAACAAGGTGACAATAACTTTAGGTCCCGATGTGTTAGAGGATAGTTCGATTCAAAGCATAATGTTTTTTTAAGGATTTGCTGTACCAGCGCTTCCCTAATAGCATCCTTCTGTCTCTCCTCCGCGTGGAGCCCAGCCCAGGTGTTTTCTGCATTATTGATCACATGTAAAGGAGTTGCCTGGAAGAAATGTTACTTACGTATTGGAGTCTCTGTGCTGGAACAGTACAGGCTTTTTGCATGCCGAGCTTCCCATTGCAAATGGTAGAATTTTACATCAAGACCGATAAGGTCAAGCAGTTAAACCTCAGAGGCAGCATCCGTGCCGTGTCTCAAGCTGTATTTCACTTCCTAACAAATGCAGAACTTATCATTTGGTGCATGCTCTGGAGAGCAAGATGAGCATGATCTTATTTTCTAATAAAGTGTTGACCGAAGCGGGTGATCCTTTCAGATTAATGCATCGAACGCAATTTATAGGCCAGAGATAGCTTGCTCTGTGTGAAACCAGTAGTTCTTTCTTCCATTATTTAAGACCCTCAATAGCGGAGGTATCTAAGAACACAGTTCCTGGGTTTACACTGCTTATAAAAAAACAGCTAGTTTTTAATTTGTTCAGCAATTGAAATCCTTTTCATAGAAATTTTAGGGGCCCAGTATCTAGAAAATAAACTTTTAAGAGATGTTGTGGTTCAAGGTGGCAAGAGAGTCTGTCCTCTTGCTTTTCTCAGATAAATGACCAAGTTTCTTCTGCATCTCAGTGGAGCCTGTGGGCTCTATGAAACAGAATTTGCAAAAGAGTTCCCTAAAGCAGCCAGAGAAGTGTATGTGTCATTAGGGGCTGATTGCATCCGCTAGACATGACCTCTAGAAGTGAATTAAATTAATGCCACCGATGGGCGTAACAGGCTTTTTCTGTTGTCTCCATTTTTGAGCAATTAATTGTTTTAAAGAAAGATTTTCTAGTTTCTAAGATTTATTTTCATTTCAACGATTGTATGGTTGCAAAACATTTTTGCAGTCTGAAAGAGATTGCAAAGGGTCATATAAATATTTGTTTCTGTTTTCTCAACCCCCCACCTGATTTAGCATAATTTCTCTCTTTCATCTACCCTTTGGCAGTCATCACTAAAGGGCATATTTGGCCTTTTTTGAATTTCCGTAATTTTAATCGGAATGTTATGCAATAAAAGATATAGCTGAGTGGCATAAAACGTTTGCCAAGTGAAATGAAAAGCTGTGTTTCCAGCATATGAAAGCTAAGGCAGTGGTGGAGAGCTGCAGAGGCAGTGAGGGGTCCTAGAAAACCTCCCAGATACCAGAATTTGAAATTGATCATTTAATGCGAGTTTAAATGTATCAGGAATATTTTGAGGTTGGAATTATAGAAGCTAGTTTAAGCAAAAGAAATTCTCCATGACACTGGAAAGAGAGCGATCCTCAGGGTTTACGCCTGTCACCCAGCCTGTGTCACCTTCCCCTCTGTACCACGTGCCTCTCTCTGGACTAGTCTCACGTTTTCCTTCTTCAGATCAGATTATTCCATGTATCGGGTGCAGGAGTTCCCGGTATCATTAGTAGTGCATCTCTGCCATGATTTCAGGCTTAAATGAGCCCAGTTTAGCAACCAGAGAAATAAAGTTTCGTTTTGTAGCATCAGGTTATGAAATCCTAGGGAAAGATTGGCCAGTTCGCATCATATTCCTCTTTGTGTGCCAGTCCGTGATCAGGGCACTGTAGGATATTATTTTTATTCCTGTATTCTGATCAGGATATTCTTGGCATTTTTTTCAATTTTTTCAAGATTCTGTTCAGCTGATCTATTCCAGCTTTCACTTAAGAGTTTGCACAACTTATGTTACTCCTCTGAAATAATACTTGTATTTTTAAGGACCCCTCTGGAGGATCCACTCAGACATTTTGTCTACTGAGACGTAGTAGCTGCTTGAGATTGTTATGTCTCTAGGAGGAAGAGAGGCTGGCAAATTCTTACTGACATTGAGAAAGAAACTATCTAAACCTTACCTAGAGCTGCACATTAACGTGCGTTTACTACGATTGTATTGTTTTCATCAATATATATATATATATATTTTTTTTTTTTTTGGTGTTGAGCATAGAAGCCAGGGCCTCATGCCTGCTAGGCAAGCACTATTGTTTTCTAAAGCTCTATCAACTTTAGAAATCAAAGCAACTTTATACCCTAAAACCACTCGAACATACCTCCTCCAAACCTTTCCAGTATTATGTCTCCTAATCCTAAGTCTTGAGTTTTGCCCAATTTTAGTCAACCTCTCCACAGAGAAAGGCATTCTTAAAGGTAGACTTCGTATCTGATAACATCTCAACTTCTCCCTTCCCATTTTTGAGAGTATGGAAACTGTCAGGGCGCTGCTCTTCCGCGGCTTCGTCTTAGGTGTCTGGGCGATGTTCCTCGGCCTCTTGTCTCTGACGGTGCTCATGTAAGTCCAAGCCGATATCAGCATGTGTGGGGTGACTTCAGTGTGTAAAGCACAGAGGACTGGAAGGAGGCTCAAAAGATGACTCACATGTAGCTCCTGATCTCTAAGTCCTCACATGCAGGTGTGTAAGGCACGAAAGTGCCAGAATAAAGTAATCTCATCAGGTGGTATTGAGAGATGAGGACATCTCAGAAGGTTTCGTGAAGCTGGAGTGTTTCAACTTGCACTAAAGTCTGGCTACTATGTCTAAAGAGGACAGTGCAGAACAAAAGAAATCACAGTGTATATCAGAAACTGGAATAGACACGAGGGCTGGTATAAATATTCAGAAATGAGGCCGAAGAACTGGGTATGGATTGAAGCAGTATGTACAGAGCATGCTGGAAGAGAGCCCTGGGTTTATTCTGAGTGCAGTGAACACGCATGGGAGACTTTTGACCTCATTTGACTTTCTCACTCTCCTACCTCTTTTCCTCATCTCTCAGGTTATCTGCCTCTGTCCCTTGCTTTCCTCATCTCTCTTGGCCTCTTTTCCCCTTAATTTAATCTCTGTCCGTGTCTCTGTCTCTCTCTCTGTCTCTCGGTCACTGTCTCAGTCTCTCTTTCTCTCTCACCTGCAGCTTACAAACCCTGTTCCATTTGGTATTCATATCCATTCATGCCTTCCCCTCTCTCCTCCCCTGGTGGTTTGCTTCCTTTTGCTTTCTTCCTGCCTTTACTTTCATGTTTTTTTCTTATATATTCCTGATAGGATTGTTCAGGAGAAGGAATTCAACTTGTTCTCATTTGATTCTGCTTGAAAATGGGATCTCCTTCTTTTGAGAAGAATAACCTCCTAATATTCCCGAGTGATGATTGTTTAATACCAGGGTATCCACTTGCCAGGGTGCCGGGCTCTGGCTAGGGAGCGTGGGAAGACGCTGTTGGTCAGACAAGAGAGTGATTCTCTGTAATGGAACACGGGGCGATGCCACAGGCTGATGTCTAAGGAAATAAGCACAATCTCTTTATTTAAAAAAATTGAGATTAAAAGTTTAACCAGACTGAGCATGTGTCAAAACAGAAGGGAAAATATCAGTTAATGTCTAAGGTGGAATCGCCTTGGGTAAAGTATAATTTCTTTTTACATTAGGGAAGAGGTATATTGCTGTTCTCCAGTTTAATGTGTCTTTAATGGATTTATTTCTAGATGTAAAATGAATAAATGTACATTTTAAAAGTTTGAGAAAGTATGTAACAGTACAGAGAAAAGGGGAGGAAAATACTTAGAATTTGAGGACTCCTTCTAGCTTTTTTTTTTCTATTAATGGTTTTACATGATTCAAAAAATGTTGTGCCTTTAATTTGGCACCAGCTGGTTTTCATTTAATTATATACTATATAATTATATATTTCTATGATTTGTTATTGTTTAATGTCATCCATCCTCTGTGAAAAATACAATTTTAAATTATTGTGTAGAATACGATAGTATAGTTGGACCATGATTTTTTTGGTGCTTACTTTTTTATGATTTCTAGCTTTGTTTCAGTGATAAAGTGATTCTGTAAAATGTGTTTTTAAATGTTACTTAAATGAACTTAATTCTCACTTGGAGGCTCTGTTCCTTTAGGGCTTGTAGAGAATCTGCTCTCACCTCTGAACAGAGCCTCTTCAGTCTGCTAGGAAGCCCCAAAAGTAGGAAATGCGAACCTGATTGTGGAGACATTGCTAACCCAAGGTGACATTGTTTTAACAAATATACTTTTATGAAACTTCAAAAAAGAGAAACTTTTCAAAGTTTTCTGTAAACTTCAGAGGCTACGGAGGAAACACCTGCTCATACTGAACAAACTTTGACATTTTGTTATAGTCGTTTTAGACATTTATTTGTTTTACGAAGCCAAACCATAGAAATACTGTACAGTCCAACTTCCCTGTAAGTAAACAGAATCCTGAAATTGGTGAGACTCCTTCTTACTTGTGTTTTTGTACTTCTTCTTCCTAAAAAACAGGAGATCTTCATTAAGGTTCTTTCTGTATTTAAAATTTTATTTTAGTATCATCATACTGTATCAGAGAGACAATGGAAATTTTTATTTTACTCTCTGAAGATTCAGTGTTTGCATTCCTGAAAAAACCAACAATATGTTAACAGGAGAAAAGATGTACAAGTTTATTACATGTGTGTACATGGCAGCCGCACAGACATGGGGCTCTAAAAAGCCGGAGTGGTTGATGCTTAAGTAGCATTTTGAGCTACAGGGCCTTGGCGGCTCTGCCGAGGAGATGCTGACACGCTGCGAGAGGCCGAGAGGAACAAAGGCACAAGGAGAAGGTGGTCTTAACTGTGCACATGAAGTCCTTCAGGTGGCTGCCCTCAGTATAGGATTGACCGCTAGTCTCCTTCCCTGTGATTATCTTCCCTGTTTGAGGAAATCGTTGGAAAACGTTCATGACAGCAACATTTCTTCTAGAGGAGCTTCCCCTAGTTAGATGAGAGAACTTCAGAGAGAGAAGGAGCTTCCTTGTGCTTCAGGAGGGAAGGGGGCGAGAATGAGGGGCTGGAGAAGGTCAGAAAGAGCTTGGTGATGAGACTGTTTAAGTCCTTGGCATGCCCAGGTGCCCTACTTCAGGTACTGCTTTCTGATCCCCCAATAATATTATAACATTCCTGTTTTCTACTCAACATTAAGTTTTCTAAGTTGTTCCAGTTCAGGCTAGTTAACCGATAGTCTTATTTAATTTATGTGTGAATACTTACACCATCTATCCAGCCAGTGTCCTTCTTACAGACAACTATGTTCATCGAGTGATGTTCATACTTGTTATTATCAAGCTTCTTACTCCCATCCAGACTGAGTGGTGTGTAATACTGGTTATTGCATATTTAATTTGCATTTCTGTTCTCATTAGTGTGGTAAGCATTCGGTCATATATGGTAATTATTGGCCATTCAGTGAATTAGCTTTGCCCTCCTTCTTGTTTTTCAGTTTGTTGGTTTCTTTGTCTTTCACTTATTAATTTGTAACACTTGTTTACATTTTCTTGAGACTGGTCCTTTGTGAAGTAAATGCTTTTTAATATCTCCTTTTAGCCTGTGGAGTGTCATTTGACTTATGGTGATAGTTGTTATATAGAAGTTTTATTTTTGAAGTAACCAAATTTGTCTTTCTGTCTGATAATATTATCTAAGAAATACATTTTATCACATCTTTAAAAATCATATTCCTATAGTTTCTGCTAAATGTTCTAAAGTTCACTATTCTATTTACATAGTCATGTATCTAGAATTTATCTCAGGAAATACTGTGAAAAAAGAATCCAAACTGATTTCATTTTTCCACATAGGAAACCATTTTTTCATCATTATTTATTGAATATATCATCTTTTCCCACTTGTTTGAAATTCCAGTTCTGTCATTTTCAATTTTCTATGTATGGGTGGATTTATTTCTAGGCTTTCTATCCATTTCTCTTGGTTTATTTCCTATCTCTGCTGCAATAATAAAATAATGGAATAATAATAATAAAATCTTGATCACAGTAACTTCATTATACTGTTGTCACACAGGCAGAGTTCCGATGCATTATTACTCTTAAAAATGGTTATAAAAGTTTCTGTGGTTTTGATCTAAAACGTTCCCCAAAAGTCTCACGCGTGGAGGTGGGGCCAGGTGGGAGGCCCGGTCCCTGGGGGCTTGTGTTCTTGTCTCCTGCTCTTTCCTTTGCTCTCTGCTTCCTGGCCACCGTGCAGTGAACAGCCTCAGCCTTGCTGTATCTGCCTTGGAGTCTGATGACCTCCTGAAAGTTGCAGTTGTTGGGTGTTCTATCCCATTGATATGAAAGCGACTGATACAATAGTCTCAGTCCATTGATCTGTAAAAATTTTAGTGTCAGCTTATGATGAGAAATCCCAGGGTTTTTATTAAAAATGCATTCGGCATATACAGATTACTGTGAGATTAGACATGTTCCTGCCACGTGTCCACATGGAATGCTGTATCTTTCCATTTGTTCCACTTTCTTACATTCTATAAAGACATTTGGTGGTTTTCTTTAGATAGGACTAACATACTCTAGGTTAAATTTATTTTTAAGTGATCCACAGATGTTAATTGCTTAAATGGGTCCTAATTATCTTTTGGTAATGCGTAAAACACTGCTGATTTTTATTTTCTATCATGCGTATAGCCAACTTTCTGATCTTTCTTATTAGCTTTATCAAAAAGAATGTGAAATTTAAAAATAACTTGAATCTTTCGGATGACCAAATACTCTTTACCTAATTTTTGTTTAGCATCGTATGTCACATCTATTTCATTTTTAAAACATAGTCATTTTTACACACTTGCAATAAACTCTGTTTGATGTTAATATAGTTTTCTTTTTATATATTAATGGAGTCAGTTTACTATTTTTTTTATTGTGGTAAAATTTGCCTAACAGAATTCACCCTATAACCACTTTAAAGTGTCAAATTCAAGGGCGTTTAAAGCATTCACAGTGTTGTAGAACCGCCCTCAGGACCTAGTTCCAGAACATTTTTAGCACTTCCAGAGCATTTTCATCAACCCAAAAAGAACTGTAAACCCTTCATGCAATCACTCCCTGTGTCCCCCGCCCCCATAACTCCCAGCAGCCCATATTCTACTTTCTGTATGCATTTTTTTATTTGGGCATTTTATAGTAGTGGAAAGATGCAGAATGTTGTCCCCTATTGTCTGGCTGCTGTCACAGCATTCTGTTTTCAAGGTTTCTGGTTCCAACGTTTATCCATGTTGTAGTGGCTTCTTTTTTATGGGTGCATAACATTCCATCATATGTATGTGTCAAGTTTTATCCATTCTTCAGTTTATCCACACCTGACTTGCTTCGTGTTTTGCTTATGGTGAATACTGCTGCTATTAGCATCTATGTACAAGTTGTGTCTAAAGATTTGTTTTTAGTTCTTTTAGGTAATACCTAGGAATGCAGTGCTTGAGCCCTGTGATAATTCTATGTTTAAAACTTTTTTCAGTAACTTTTTATATGCAGTTTTTTCTTATGTTGAGAAAGTTTCTTTCCATTCTTAGATTTTTAAGTGTTTTTTAAAACATTTTATTTTAGTGGTACATTTTAGGCATATGTGCTAACATTCATGATAGAGAATTTTTATCTATACACGGTGTATCTTGTTGCTTCTTTTTTTCACATTGCTCTCCCCTCCCTTCAACCCTTCTTCCCCTCCTTATTTACAAAAACTTTGTTTCCTTTTTTTCCTTCTATTCTCTTTTTTCTTGTCCCTTCTTTCCTTTGCCCCCCCCCGTTCCCCTTCCCATTTGAACGGTTTCTTCCCTTTCCTGATATAATACATTTTAGTGTTTATTTACATAAATTCTATGTTTAAATTAATGAGGCACCACCAAATTGCTTTTCACAGTGGCTATACAATTTTACTTTCTTACCAGGAGCATATGAGGGTGTGGATTTTTTGTTTTGCTCTTCTTTTTTTTTTTTTTTAACTTTTTTTTTTTTTTTTTACCAAGGCCTTTTCTGTTTCTTTGATCATAGTCATCCTGGTGTGTGTGAGGTGGTACTTCATTTTAAAAATTTGCATATCCTTAATGACTATGGTGCTTAACATCTTTGCATGAGTTTGTTCATCATTTGTACATTGTATTTGTAGAGATGTCTGTTCAAATCCTTTGCCTCTCCACCGTCTGCAGCCCTGGGGATTGAGCCCAGGGCTGTCTGCATGCTAGGCAAGCCCTGAATAGCTTAGCTACATCCCCAGTGCTTTTAATTTTATTTTGAGATGAGTTTGCACTAAATTGCCTGGTTAGACTAGAACTTGGGATGTTCCAGCCACAGACTCCTGAGTAGCTGGAATTACAGGTGTACCACCACTTGCAGCTTTTGCCTATTTTAAAATTGATTTGTTTACACTTTTGTTATTTAGGTATAAGTAATCCTTATTTCAGATACCAGGTTGATATCCGATCTATGATTTAAGCATTTTTTCCATTCTTTGGATTGTCCCTTTATTTCCTTGGTAGTGTCCTTTAATGCACAAATGTTTTTTAATTTTGGTGGACTCTAATTTGTATTTTCTTCCGTTACTTACGCATTGGTGCCGTAAAATGTAAGTTTTTAAAAAAACCAAAATCATGAAGGAGATTGGTCTATACTTATTTTCCTTGTAAACTACTTGTTATATTTTGGAATCCAGATTATGTTGGCCTCCTAAAAATGTTACATTTGTTCTTTTTTATTCTCTGGAGCAGTTTATGAAAAATTGGTGTTTGTCGTCATTCTCGCCAGGAAGTTTTTAGGTAATGGGCTCAGTTTCTTTAAGAAATATTGGAATATTCAGAATTTGTATTTATTTTCTTCTTTCTTTGATAAGTTGTTTCTTGATAAGCCTTTGATAAATTTCTATTTCTTCCAGAGTTTCAAATTTATTGATACAAGTAATTTATAATACCCTCTTACTAATTTTATCATGTCTATAGGATCTATAGTAATGATTCCTTTTCATTTTAGAAATTGTTAATTTGTGTTTCCTCTCCGTATTCCTGTCAATTGATTTTGTAAGAGATTATCGATTTATTAATTTTCATCAAGAATTAATTTTGCTAATTTTTCCTAGGTAGGCTTTTTCTCTGTTTCAATAGCTTTTATCTGTATTTCTCAAGTTTGATTTGTTCTTATTCTAACCTGTTGAGATGGATACTTACATAACTAGATTTTAAACTTTCTTCTCTAATATATATACTTGGGTTTATGAACTTCCATCTACTGTTTCAAAAGTAGCCAATGATCCTCTAATTTTTTAATATAGCTTTGTTGAGAGATGGTTTACTATTTTCAAATGTGCCATTTAGCAGTGCTTAGTATATTTGGGGTTATGCAAATACCGGTGATACCTAATTTCAGAATAATTTCTTTAACTGAAAAAAGGGATTTCTTGCATATTAAGGTAGTACTCTCTGTTCTCCATTACCTCTAGTCCTTGGAAACCAGTAATCTACTTCTGGTTTCTCTACATTTACCGATACTAAGAATTTCATGTGAATTGGATCATATAATACATGGAATTTTATGTCTGGTAACTTGCATTTGACATTTTTTTTTTTGACATCATGTTTTTAAAGTTCACTTATTTTTTGAAGCATATGTGAGTAATTCATTCTTTTTAAATTTCTGTCAATACTTCATACTATTAACACTCTATATTCATTTATCCTTTCATAATTAGTGGACATTTGGGATGTTTCTATTTTCGTCTATTGTGACTAATACTACTATGAACATTTGTGCAGGTTTTCAAACGGACATGTTCACATTTCTCTTAGGTATATATTTAAGAGTAGAATTGCTGAGCTCTATGGAAATTCCATTGAGAAATTTCCCATGTAGTTTGTAGAGTAACTGTGCTATCTCCATGCCGTGTAGCAGTGTATGAAGATTTAGATTTTTGCACCTCTTCATCAACATTTGTTATCATCTATATTTTTTATTATAGCCATTGTGTTAGGTGCAAAGAGGTACCTCACCTTGGATTTGATTTGCATTTCCTCGATGATGAATGATAATGAGCATATTCTTCTTACTCATTGGCCAATTCTCATTGCTAATTGGCCAGTTGTATTTGTTGTTTGCAAAAATGTCTATTCAAATCAGTTAGCCATTTTGTAACTGGCTTGTTTGTCTTTTTTAGTTTTTTTCTGTTCCAGTTGTTCTTTAAATAGATATCTTTTTATCAGTAATAAACTATTTTATGGATTTATTTCACATATGATTTGCAAATATTTTCTTTGTGTGACTTGTCCTTCACTTTTTAAATGAGGACTTTGATATGCAAAACTTTTTTAGTGATGACTTTGATACCCCCAAATTTTTAATTTTGACATATTCCAGTTTCTTTTTTTTTATTGTTATGTGTACTTTTAGTGTCACATATAAAACAGTTGCTTGTCCAAGATCATGAGGATTTACACCTCTGTTTTCTTCTAAGTGTTTTATTATTTTAACTCTTTGTTTCAGTCTCTCATACCTGGGAAGTTAACATTTGTATGAAGTGTGAAGTAGGTATCTATTTTTACTGGTTCAAATCAGGATATCTAGTTGTCTCAACACCATTTGTTGATACTCAAATCCTTATTATCAGTTAGATAAAAATATTTTCTAGTTTCTGTCTTGGTTTCTTCTTTGCATCGTGGTTATTAAAAATATTTTTAATTTCTTTGAAGCTGAAGATTTTCTTCATTCAATGCACATATATAGGCTATATAAAAGCATTGTAGATAGTTTGTGTACATAAAATTCATACTTTGGCTTTTTTTAGTCAATAAATACTTTTCCCATTCATTATCAATGCCTATTAATTTAAAAAGATATTAGCTTCTAATGTACATATTTTGTTCATATCCATTCCTCATTTTTCTCCTGGCTTTCTTTATGGCCAGAAAATGGTTGTCTTTTGCAAAATCTTCAAGGTACATTTGGGAAAAAATGTATATTCTGTGATTTCTGGGTGAAATATTCCATCTCTGTTAAATGTGTCAAGTTTATTAATTATGCTATTCAGAACTTCTTTGTCCTTATTAAAATTTTGTCATTTCGGTTTCTGAGAGAGATGTTTTTACATTTCTTCTGTTAAGATTCTTTGTCTTTTTTCAGTACTGGCAATTACTTTTTGCTTTATGTATTTTGAGACTAAATCATTAGAGAAATTTTACACTGCTGTCTCATGCTCATGACCCATTTATCTCCAAGCAATATCTCTTTTTATGTGAAATTCTGTTCTTTGTCTTGAAGTCTGTTTTGTCTTGAGATGATGCTGACTTCCTTCTGGGAAGTTTGTACATGAGGTAACTTTCTCCAGCTTCTTACTTGGTACCTGACTTATGCTTATATGTAAGATTATATCTGATGAGCAGCATGTATTTTTTAGAAAAATTTCAGCTAATAGTCATAATTTTTCATTGGAATAATAGCTTTTATTTAAGGTAATTGCTGATATGTTTGGATTTTAATTTATATATATTTTTTTTTTTTGGTGCTGGGGATTGAACTCAGGGGTTTGTGCTTGCAAGGCAGGCACTCTAACCGCTGAGCTAAATCCCCAGCTCTTTCATTTATATTCTGTTTTCATTTATTCATCACATCTGTTCTTTGTTCTCATTTTCAAATTTCTTACCTTATTCACTGCTCTGAGTATAAATTTTCTTCTGTGAATTTCTTATTTCTTAATGAACTATGAAGTTCATGAATAGAGGTCTACTAGAGTTTCCCATCCTTCTGGCCATTGTATGTGATAAACATTTGTGTTTTGTCCTAACCTAACTCTAGTGATAGTTTAAATGTATAAATAATTTTATATTGATTATTATGTGTACCAGTCTTTTAAATGGCAGTGTGGTCGGGCAGGGGGTATTTCCATATTCTTTATTCATGCAGGCAATGAATTGCAAGAGGGAATTGAGAACCGTAGGAGATTTTATTTAAGTAACAAAAAGGGAGACTGGTTTTGCCAGCTCAGTGAAATAGCATCGCACAGTTAGGGATCTGAAGAGGAGCAGGAGACTAGGGAGCTAAAGACAGAGCATGCATTAGAGAGCAGGGGAAGTAGGATAAGAGAACAAGCTCATGGTGTCTTTTCCATTTATCTGGATTCTGTTCTGGTGAGAGTTTCCCCAATCCTGTGAGAAGAGGGGCGATTGGACTTTCCAGCCCCAGGCTGATATCAGGTCAGGCCACTGCTCAGGTCCTGTCCCTCTTCCCGGCCAGGTCAAGCCAAGCCCTCTTCCTTCCTCAACAGGAGCTGGTGAGATTTATTTTGTGTTGTTATCTTCTTGATTTAATCCCTTCAGGTAACTTGTTAAAATTTCTTGTTTCTTAGTACTTGCATGCTTGTACATACTGATCATGTTTGTTGTAGGGATTGGGTACATGCCTATAACACATCTTAATTTATTTTTCATCCTGTTCTCTTCTCCCACATCCCCCTTCGTCTATGTCTTGGTTCTCTTCTCTTTTGCAAAATAACTTTTAAGATTTTCTTTTTATCATGATTTCTTCTGTTTTATTTTAGTGTTTCTATGCTTAAGTGAATTTTTATTTATCTTGTTCAGTGTATGTTCATATTGAGAATTTTTGTATAGTATTTTTTATTTTAGAAAATTCTTAGTGTGTATCTCTTTGAATGTTCCTTCATCAACACTTCTTTTATTCTCCTGAAACTCCAGTCAGACATATATTAGTACCTCTGAATCTTCATCTCAAAACTTTAATAATTGTTACTGCTTTCTTTATGTTGCCATGTAGCCAGGTTCTTTAATATCATTCTCTAATTCAGTGACTTTTTGGCTGTGTCCATGATTATATTTTTTATTTTCTACAGTTTTATCTGGTACTTTTAAATATATTCCATGTAAAATACATATGAACACATATGTATGTGTAGAGAGAGAGTGAAGGAGAAATTTTTTGTTTCATATGTTTTCTAATTTTAAGCATTGTTTTTCATTTTTCTTTTGAGGGTCTGTATCTATTTATTTTGAAGTCTTTTTTTTAAAGATTTTTCTGTCATTAATTTATCAGGACTGAGTTCTTGTGAGTTGTTGACTTCCTGCTTGCATGTTAGAATTAGTTTTCTTTATATGTTTTAGATTTTTTTTCCAGTCAGCTCCAGATTTTTGCTTTGATGATTTTCTTTGTTTCTAATGCTTTCTTATGTTTTGTTCTGGGATCCCCAAAAGTTCTTGGTCCAGAACTAGCTTTTATTTAGCTTGCTGAGGCTCTTCCCTGGTGCAACATCGGGGAAGTGCCCTAAAATCAAGATGCTGGTAGTGAGGCTGTGTCTGTTCTTCCTGCTGTAGGTGGGACTTCTTATTACTATTTGTACGGACAGCAGTCAGCTGCGGGCTTCTGCCCTGGTGTCCTCTCTGGTCCCTGGTTGTAACCTCAGGCAATCTATGTCTGCTCAGTCCTGGGGTTCCCAAAGCCCTACACTTTAGCCTTACACTCTTTCTATTTTCATCAGTTTCTGCTTTACACTGTGTTTATCTTATTTCAGAGGCCCTCATCTGTTTTCATTTTTTCCATTTTTATGTGCAGTTTTGATACATGTTTAGATCAGAAAGCGGACATGGTGTGCAATCTCATTACGTCGCATTGACCGTGCTTTAAAGTCCTGGACTTTCACAGGAAGTGTAGCAGCATGCTCTCTGGGCCCAGGCTCCCTTGATATCTACAGTACACCATCTCTTGTCTTTTGACATTTTGCTTCCATCGGGGTGTGGTGTGAAATGTCTGACACTAGTCACTTCCTACTCTGTCTCCTTTTTAATCCCACAGGATTGCTGTACTTTCCTTTCTTGTTGGTCTCAAAGGCGTTCCCTGTATCTGCTGGTTCTTTCATTACAGTCCTTGATGGTCAATTATAGCAGCCGTCCTTAGCACCTAAGAATTCATCATCATCCCTGGAGACCAGAATATTCACACATTCCCAGCAGGTGAAAGGCAATAATTGCATTCCATATGTCTGATTCACAGAAGAAAATGAAGATGAGTAAAGCAGTTGAATATGCAGTCTTAGCAAAACTAATGACCTGTGCTTTCCTCAGAACTGTCTGTTTCCTCTTCTGGATCACTCTTCTGAATCTTCACATGCCTGGTTTTATCTCATCCTAGCTCAGATGTCACTTCCTTAGGGGAAGATTGAATTCTATTGCTCCACTTCGTACTGTCAGGAAATTATCTTGTTCGCCTGCATGTTTTGGCATTGCTGCTTCCCTCTTGGTTGTAAATTCCATTCCTACTTGTTTATCTTTTTAAATTTTGATGTATTAAGTTTTCACATTACTAGGGATTGATCCAAAGCCTCTGTAATGAGCTGTGTCTCCAGCCCTTTTCTTTGTTTGATACAGGTACTTGCTAAATTTTGCCCAGGGTAGAGTTGAACCTGTGATCCTCCTCCCTCAGCCTCCCAAAGCAGCTGGGGTCCCAGGCACATGCCACCACGCCTGGCTTTTGGTGTTTGCTTTAATCCCACACACACAGAAGTGGAGCCAGCGCTCAGCACATCCTCATAAAGTAGTGGGCCAGTGCATGAGCAGACAGGTTCTGAGCAGGATTCAGCGCGGCTCATGCTGATGAGGGTTTCCAGAGCGTTGTGTGAAATCTCCAGATAGGAGGGCTGATGAGGCTCGTTCCTCTGACACCTTCATTCTGTAGAAGTGAAGAAACTGAGGCTTCTGGCTGTTCATAGTCACACAACTAACTAGTGACCAGACTGCAAACGAAGCTGAATTTCTCCTCTGGGTGCCGTATGAATAAGTTTTAAAGGACCGTTTCCCATCAAGGCTGCACGCAGGTGGAGCTCAGTAAACATAGATGCTCCGAGCAAAGCCCGGCTCGGCCTCTGCTGCTCTTACACGTGTCAACGTGCGTAGTCACCAAGTCTCTCTGGGGCTCCATTTCCCTATTAGCGGGATGATACAGGTGACTTGCTTATAATACGGATTTACTGTGGCAATTAAGTGAGATCATTTCAAAGGTTATTTGACAATGCATGGCAACATTTAGTTAGACAGAAGCAGTAAAAGAAAGAAGCATGAAAGGAATGTCACTCCCTTGTGCTAGTGACGCGTATTGTACAGAGACAGATTGATGCCCACGAGCTCGGAAAGCTATTACAGGAGCACCGAGACCTGAAGGAGGTGTTGAGAGGCTGAGAGAAAGGCGTGAGGAGAAGCTGGTGCTGTAGCGTACCGTAGTGACTGAAGGAGTTGGGGAGTGGGCCCTTCTGTTTCTCTCATAGAGTGTGTTTGTCCCTATCAGAATTTGGTAGAGTTGGCAGAAGAAATGAAATCAATGACGCGAATTATAAAACTTGTCAGAGCTCTGTCTGCGATGACACGAAATCACCACATTTTCATCAGAGTGAGAAACGAAAACCGAGAAGCTCCGAATGCTTTCATTGCACTTACTTACTACTTATGAGTAATATTTGATAGCTTCCCGAGTTATGTGATGCTACGGGAGAGGCGCAGGTGCCTGGCCCCACACTTAGCGGGGTTAGGGTTCCATAAAGAATAAGGTGTGTAAATGAACACTAACAGGCCACGAACAAAGCGTGCAGGATTTGGGACTAGATTGTATCAAAAAGGAAAAACGATCCTTGGAAAGGCCTCTGACTTGACCACGAGGAGCTTCGTGGTGACATTTTTAGGGATAGGTGGAAAATCAGAAGGAAGAATATTTTTAGCCTTCTGATGCTAAGGAAGACTAAATAACCTTTAAAATAAAATGAAATAAAAAAAGACTAAATAGAACTGACGAGGGATGGTGCAGGTTGTCAGGAACCGGGTTGCTGAGATCAGAACTGTGCAGCATTCTTCACGAAGGGCCTTAAACTTCGTCCGAGACGCTGTTGGCTCTGGACCGAATGTGTTGCAGTGTGTTCCGCAGCTGTTCTCAGGTTGGAAGCTCGGCCCGTAATGTGACAGTGCTGGAGATAGCAGGAACTTTAAGTGCTGGGCTTTAATGCAAGATAATTGGGTTGTTGGGGGCACTGCCCTCCGAAGAAATTAACGCTGTTTTCTGCTTAGCTCTCTCTAGAGGGTTGTTCTAAAAGAGCAAGACTGACCTCTTCCCATCTCACCATGTGATCTCCCCCTCACATGCCATCTTGCCACAATGCTGCCTGTCATGATCTAGAAGCACAGGGGTCCAGAGCAGAGGCCGGATCGATGGGCCACCCTATCTTCGATTTAGAACCTCCAAAACTGTGGGCTAAATAAACCTCTTCTCCTTTAAGATAACCTGTCTCAGCTGTTTTGTTATAGCAGTGAGAGAAAGACTAATACAATAGTGTAGCACAGGCACAGGTCAAGTTGACATTGAAACCCACGTGCTTTTCACTGTCTGCATCCACTTCTCTATGCTAAGTCTCTTTGCTGTTAAGAGACATAATTTGGCTGTAGAATACCCACCATTCAGGTGAAGAATGAAGGATTAAAGAAAGATAAGCTGGTGGGACCAGAGTACGGCGCACAGACAGAATACCCTCTTCTAAAATGCTCGAGACCCCTAGAGTGTTGGATTTGGACTTTTTGGAACTGTTCTTCAAATATTTGTGTGTGTGTGTGCGTCTCTTTGTGTGTGTGTGTGTGAGAGAGAGAGAGATGAGGCACAGTGTAAACACAAACAGCATTTATGTTTCATATACACCTGATACACATAGCCCAAAATGCTTTTATACAACATTTTAAATAATTTTGTGCACTAAAAAAGATTCATGTTATGAAATTTTCCACTTGTGATGTCATGTTAGCAGCCAAACATTTCCAATTTTGGAGTACCTCAGAATTTGGATTTTCAGATTAGGGTCACTCAATCTGCTTCAGCTATTTAGCTTTTCAAGAGCAGAGGAAGATCCCCGGGGTAACTGTAGAGCGGGCGAAGGGGTTAGTCACTGGTTTCTGGGGCGCTTGGTGCACTGTCTGTCATGTAGTCTTTCATGTGGAAGAGCTGCTCATGGTGATGCCTTCCTGCAATCCTAGCATGCTGGGAGGCTGAGGCAAGAAGATCCCATGTTTGAGCCCAGCCAGGGCAGCTTAGTGACTTAGCCAGACCCTGTCTCAAAATTAAGAAAATCAAAAGGGCTGAGGATGTGGCTCAGAGCTAAGGCCCTGGGTTCAATCCCCAGTGCCATACGCTAGCAAGTAGTTGAACGGTTAATCAGATGTTGGAGGAGGAGCTGTGCACTGAAGCATCATGAGAGTTGAAGAAGGAGGCTGTGATGTCTGAAAATCACCAAAGGGACGGATTCAGCATGTACCACTTTGTAGGAAACCATTTGAAATTAGAAGAGGCCTAATTTGACACACCTGGAGCAGAAGGGGGTTGGGAATACTGAGGAAAGACAGTGCCCAAAGGGTGACAGTGGTCAGAAGGGTCCCTAAGACTGGGGTGCCTCAGTAATTATTGTCACAACTCTGACCGTTATCCCCTTCAAGCTGTGGTGAAAGTGTTCTTAGGTTCCTCTGCACGTCTCTCAGAAGGGAGAAGCACTGGGCCCTTCTCCACCTTGTCCTTGCTTGAGATCCAAGAGGGGAGGTGATCTCCTACAGCCTTGGTGCTCAAATAGTGCTTTGGTGTGTGGCTTATGCTTTGATGTCATATTCGTAGAGGAGCTTCGCATCCACCACCAACACTAGAAGAACATTTTCAGGGGTCTTAGGGAACTGAAGGAGAAGTGATCTGAAATCCTGAGGTAGTCTTTGCCTTCACAGGTCTTTTTCATTTCGACCCACTGGTAGCCTTGAATAAATGGACTGAAAGTTTAAAATTAAATTTTTAAGGCATAATCTAAAAATTATCTTGCTCGTTCACATCACAAAATTAATGCTTATACTTAAAGTTTAGGAAAACACAGACCCCTCAATGATCTCTTTTCATCCTTAAAAATACATATTTTCTGGGATCAGAGAAGTGTTAGAGCGCTTACCTAGCAAGCGCAAGGCTCTGAGTTCAATCCCCAGCACTCCCCCCTGAAAAAAAGAAAGAAAAATACATATTTTTCCCCTTTGCAATATACTAAATGGTTGTGTCCTCCCAAAGGTATGTGTCGAGATCCTAACTCCTATTATGATGGTATTAGAAGGTGGAGACTTCGGGAGGTGATTAGATTATGAGGGTGGAGCCCTGAGGAACGGGATTTGTGCCTTTAGTAAGGGACCCCAGGGAGCTGCCTTGCCCTCTTTCTCCCACAATGAGAAGTTGGCATATTGCAGGCATGAAGGCCCTCATCAGAACCCACCTCTGTAGGCGCTGTGACTTCTGAGTGCCAGCCTCCAGGACAGCAAGAAATGGATTTCTGTTGTTTTCAGACCACCCGGTCTATGATACTTTGCTGTAGCTGCCCAGACTAAGACCCAATTGTAACTGCCTTTCATGTAATTCTAGATCATTTAAACTTATGTAAAGCATATGACCTTGTTCTGTGGTTTCCAAAATTATTTCAATATTTCTATTATTCCACTGATGCGACATATAGTAGATTATTTAGCTATCGCTTCTATTGTTGAGAAAAATATTTCAGATTTTTCTCTAATACTACAATACATAATTTTGGGTCTTTATACATTTGCTTCCTATAGATTATGTGTGGGACCAAAGTATACGCCATTAACTCTCTTATGCAGAAAAAGAACAGATGCTGATCTTTTTTTTGGAAAGTTTTATTTTACAAATATTATAAACACAAAAATGGTAAGAAATACTTATAATACCATCATTCAAAATACATCAACTAGCTTTATCTCCATTTCCCTAGAAATCTTGATCCATGTGTGTACATCATTTTTCTATATTTTACATCAAATTTTGCTGTACTGAAATAAAACCCTCCAAATATTTTTTTCTCCAAATATTTTTAAAGGCAGCATGATGTTTCCCAAGTTTGCAAAGAC
Source organism: Hystrix cristata (assembly GCA_004026905.1). Taxonomy (NCBI): domain Eukaryota; kingdom Metazoa; phylum Chordata; class Mammalia; order Rodentia; family Hystricidae; genus Hystrix; species Hystrix cristata. Next base: position 99,070 of record PVJO010000758.1, on the reverse strand, counting down.
CATAATCTAATGAAGCGTCCCTTTTATTCAGTTACCGTGGCCTGACTAAATTTTCTCATCTTTAAATTTCACTTCGGAGCACATTGTTGTTACTGGCAATGCTTTCTTATTCAAATATTGTTGCCTAGATGAATTTTGAAAATGGATTTATTACTTTTTTACAGGAAATGCCAGTGCCCACCCATCAGTGCACAGCTGTGCATTTCTCTATCTTGTCAGGATAGGTAGACAAAATCAGAGTGGAAAGAATTTATACTAGAAGTTACAACTCAGCTTTGCCATTTGCTAGTAGAATTTCTGTAGGCATGTATCTTAATTTATTTGAGTAATACTTCTGTAAAATGGGGATAATAGTATACACTTTTGAAAGTAACTTTTAGGATTAAATGAAGTATAAAACAGTCTTATTGAATGGCCATCAATGTTATCATTTCACGGTCACTTTTTAACCAGTCTGGTAGATTAAAAAAATTGGGGGGCGACAAATGAAAATAACTTGGTTTAGTTTTCTTTATTCTTCCTTGCTTTCCCCTGCAAGGGTATAATCATGTTTAACCGTGTTTAGATGATAAGTTTAATCGCATTTTCTTTATCATTTTAATATTTTTAAAATCAGATTGTATCTCGAGGCAAATATTTAATGTGGAAGCACCTCTTGGCTTTCTTTGGAAAATGGTCATTAATTCTGTTACATCTTCTTGTGTCAGAATGGAGGAAAAAATGGACATGTTCACTTGTGTGAAGTATGTGATGATGATTTTTTGTTCATTTGCTTATTGACGTTTTGATGGTTTTCTTGTTAACTTACGTGAGGTCCTCCAAGCTCATAATTTTCCACCATTTCTTCTATTTACTGCTATTATTTTTCATAAAAATTCAGGGCATAGTAGTGGGGCAGGGGAAGAAAGAATTTAAGAATTCTTTAATGGGCTCATTTTTGCTTTCTGAGATCCTTCACCATTTTTCCGCACCTCATGGGCATTTTCTGTCGTTTTGTTTTCCCTTTTGTGGTCCTCTTTTGCATTTTGTCATAACTGACCATTTTAGATCTTTGCCTACTCTGTTAGATGCGGAGATATTTCAGAGCAAAGAGAGTATGTTATTTATTTACAAGAAAACCATCAAGAAAGCCTTCCACAGGTTGTAGATGAGCAAAGGCATTTGCCTGTGGTCCACTGGAGTTAGTTTAAGGTATGCCTCTGAAACCTCTTTGACTTCACCCTCCAAAAAATGCCCATCCTGTTTTATAATATTAGTCAAATAGCCCTTCCTTTCCACTGGTTTGTGCCGGCATTCGTCCCATTTGCTACCCTGGTGCTATGTTCTCTTCCATTATTGCTAATCTCGTAACTGTGGCTGTTGGTTTCTTTGTCAAGATCACCCATTTGCAAAATGAATGAACAAGTGATGACAGTCTTGTTCTTGTGCTCTAGTTTGGAGTGCAAAAAATAGTAGTAGACTGAACTGATAAACTAATGTAAGACAAACTGTTTCATCAGCTTGGATCTATCTCTGCCCCGTTCAATCATTTCCCTTCAGGTGCCTGGCCAAATGTAATAGATTTGGATTTGTTTTGGAAATGTTATCATCTCTGTTGTGGCTATGTGTTTTTAAACAGTCTATTAGATTTCTGTCATCTTAGCGTGTTTTGGTAAAGGATATTGTTCATCTTTTTTCTTTTTATTTTGCCGATAAATTTTAGATTGTTCTTACTTTCCACAAAAGTGGGTTGGGATTTTCATTGACATTTTGTTAAGTGTATAAAATTAATGTGAAGGAAAACAAGAAAATCTTTATCAGTTTTGGTCTGTACGACTAAGGGTTGGTATTTTCATCACACATGTATCTCCTTCAAAATTTTGTATTTTTCCTAGCATAGGTTAGAGTAAATTTCTTATTCCATGTTTTCACACATAAATATTTGAATATATGTATGGCAATTATATTTAACATTTATAGTATTTATATCAGAAAACTTTTTTTGGTAGAATTTCCTAAGTAAAAATAATTTTCAGTTTTCTTAAAAAATAACTAATTTCTACTTTAACTGTGATTGGCTTTTAAATTGTGTATTTTATTGAGGTTTTCTATTTTTTAAGTAAGGCAATAGCATTTTATAATACTTAATTTTGTAAGTCTTTAAGCTTATTTTTATTTTAATGATTTATCAGAAATTTTGTATGGTGTATATTGTTGGTTTCAATTTCTAAAAGATGTAATATGTACAATCACTTATTTTTGTTTTAGTGCTTATTTTCGTTTGTTCCTTTTTCTAAAATCTTAAGTTGAATGCTATGCCTATTTATTCTTCTGTTGATAAGCTTAAAAGCTTAAATGCTGTTATTATGTTGGAAGACTTCCTTGGCCAAATTATACAATTTTTAACATTTTGAATTATTATTTTGAATATGCTGGTTCCTTTTTCAAATCATCCATAGTTAGGGAAATGGTCAGTTCTTAAATTCTCAGTATTGTATGCTAATGTACATCATCTATTTTGAGACAGTAGTTTGAAAAGCTTCCTTTTTCATTTTGAGGTTACATTTATTTCTTTTATGTGATCATCAATAATACAAATTTCTTTTTTTGTTGGCATGAAGTGGGGTGTGTATATTGTATGAATTCATTTTTCGGGCTTTGCCAGTTTGTAAGTTATATGATACAGAGCAGAAAAAATTCCCCTTACAGTTACATTTAATTTTTTCTTCATTATTATTATTACTATTTTTTAAATTCTTAACTTTTGTTTTTTGTTTCTTGTCTGCTTGGTGTATTGGTTTAACCATGAGTAATCATCAATGTGGGACATGTTAACATTATTAAACTGAATCTTAATAATTTTAGTATAAATCCTGCTTTTAAATACTAATTTCTGTTAATTCATACTTTATAGGTTATTTTTTGCCCATGTGTTTTTAAATATAACTTTTGACTTGATCTCAGATTAACATTATTTAGCATTATAGTTTCTACCCTTGATTTAATATCTATTAGCCTAACTGTACTTTGCTGTCATAAAATGCTTACTTTCCTGTTCAAGTAAGCTATGATTTGGAAGAGTTTCTTCTCGCATTATATGTGCCCATTTTCACTTCTACTAAGAGTTACCTCAAACGACTGGTATCTCACAGATGTTCTTTAATTGTATTTAACTGTGTCAGGCAGTCTCAAAGGCCCATCTGTCATCTGCTCGCTGATGAGCAATAAGGGTCTTTTGGGGGCTATAAGTTGGTTCTCGGCTACAGGTCTTATTGGGGGGTCTTACTGAGGACTATAAGTTGGTTCCCAGCTCCAGGCATTGACAGGAATTAAACTTTGATGTTCACAAGCTAAAATTAGCTTACCATTTTACTCAATTGGAGATGCTGCTTCATATATGTGGCTATTAAGGTTTTCTGTAATGTGTCTCATTTATTCCTTTGCATTCCGATCCCAGTGCGCTGCCCCTTTATCCTGGTTTCTTTTCCCAGGATATTGTGCTACGTTATTAACAGATATACAGCATCTGACATGTTTTTGAAAGGGTCAAGGTTGGAAGAAATCTAAACATTATGGATTTATGTCTATTTCCTACTTTCAAAAACTCCCTTTCTTGGGGAAAAAAAAAGGTAGTATGTCTTAGCTTCTTGGTACATATTTCCATCTGCTTTCTAATTTTGTATCAACAATGACATCAAGTAGTTTCACTTGTCAGTAACAACCTTTTTCTTTTATTAGGGTTGCTTTATCTCTTCAGCCACGATTCAACTTTTTTTTTCCCTTACTCGGTCTCTTGAATTGTGATTTCTTTCTCTTTGAGATTTTTTTCTTTTGATAAGTTTTTCCTAAGGAGAAGCCAGATAATGAATTACTACATTTAGACATACATTGCACCCTGCCTGACAATGAAATTCTTATTATAGTCTCTTCGAAAATTCTGTTATATTTTTTCAGTGTCTTTTGGAGTCAGGGGGTAAATTTACAAGGTGTAGCCTTTGATGAAAATACATTAGGAATGGACAGTGGTTCTGGAACGTACTGGATATATGTCTTAGAGTTTTTTAGATGAGGAAATCATCTATCTACTTTATAAAATTATTATGAAGATCAGTTTAGATATGTGATCATTTATATATAAACTTTAAAAATTAATAGAGGTATTCTAGGTTAGCAGATAGTTAAGAAACGGGTAAACTATATTATAACGTAGTATTACAAAATAAAATAAATTAGTGGGGAAATCAAAAGGAAATAAGCCACAGCAAGAAGATACACATGAATGAGGTTGATATTTTGAGGTGGGGTGGCACTAAATGTGAGGACAGAAGTAAAGGCAGATGAAATAAATACTGTGTGTAACAACTTGTCATTGTGGAGGGCCAGGACATATGAGATGCTCAACATGAAGGATTGTGGTGGGTAGATCAGAGGAGTTCTGCCGTATCTTCAGTCATACACGATCTCACCCGGGTTCCATCTAGGAAATCAGTGTTGGGACAGTCTTTAGTATGAGCATGAAAACTGAGCACCTGATTCCAGGAAAGCTTATCCACCAGCTAACCAGGAATGGCTCATTCAGATTGGCTTCTTCCAAGATTTAGAGAGGGTAGTGGCACGCTACAGCCAGAGGAGCACATAGAGGTCCCTAGGAGAACAGTCAGAAACAACTGCTCCCTTGACCCGCTCCAGATCCTGTGGTCTCCCAAATTCCAGGCTGTGTATTACCTTGTAATAAGATCCCTTCACCAGGCAGCCTCTGTGAGTTTTGTCCTCAGTGCCAACGTGGCTTAACCAACATGTTAGGCCACCGTTCAAAGACAGGGCGAAGAAGTTCATCTGAAAATGTATTTCTGAAGCAGAATCCAGCAGACTGACTGATTTATTAACTGTGAGAGTGGAATTCCCTAAAAAAGTGGACAAGGGTGCTTTCCTTCTTACCAATCATTATTTTTATTAATATATTTTACAAGACTGAAGTTGAAATGATATTAAATACAAATTTTTATACAGAAAGTGTAATAAAGTTAAAATAGTTCCTTGTAATTCATAGCATTATTGCAATGCTTACAAAATTTTTGCATAGAGTGTGCAAGGATTGATGTTATTTAAAACAAAACTAAAAAGCTCTTCTCACATCACACTCAAACCCAGAGGAAAAAGAAAACAAAATCAAAAAGAGCACAAAGACTGAACTCAAATGTTTCATGGGAATGGGGCTGCTTTTTCAAAATTGAAACTCTACACACAAATGGGACTTCTATGAGCTCATCTTTTCTGTGAAAAGCACCAGGATCTGGCTTCTCCAAAACAACATGTAGCCAAATCATGATAGATGTATTCTCTTTGCTTTCTGAAACATGACCTCCTTAAGAGGTGTGTTTCTGCTGTTTCAGAGACTTCAAAAGGGAAAATCTTGACTGGGAAGGGAGGTGGTTAACATATGGAAAATTTAATCCCTTCCCCTAACAGAAACACTGCATGAAATTTTGTGTCACTCAAATTTAATCATGCCAATAGTTCCTGCACTTTGCTGGAATCTCCCCTGTCTTCCAGAGAGCCAGATTCCTGGCTCTGGTGAGGTTAGTTTCACAAGAGTCTTTAAAGACACACTTTGTCATCCTGGCATTTGGACATCTGCACCAGTAGAAAGTAAATGCCTCATTGACTTGCCCTGAAATAGGGCTGTTCGCATTTTTTAGCCCATCCATTTCATAAGGTTTTATGGGGAGCTTGAGCAAGAGAATCACCAGCCCTTAGACTGAGTATGTTTTGGGGCAGTGAGTGTATCCACATTCTCCCCTGGGGGTCAGGTACGTGCTGTGTAGCAAGCACATAAAGCAGGATGGACCTCTACCTCTTTCTTCTGGGGCCCTCTCAGTCTGGGTGGATACAGCTTGACAACAGGACCTTGACGATGGCACACTGGTGTACGATCCACTCACATGGTTCCTGGATGAGTTAATTCCTCAAAAAGATTGTCTTTTAACTCTAATGGATCAAAGCCCAGTGTCTTTGCTCAGAAGATCAAAGTGCCTCAAAGCTACACAGTCGCAATGCACTTCAGCCCCTCGTTCTTTCCTGTTCTAGCTGGAACACCGCCATCCTCATCACTGAATCTAGGACGTGATTTTGAAATGTACACCAGTTAGGTTAAAGGGTGCCACTGCTGGACTAACAGTTGGCAAATTGGTCTCATTCCCAGCTCAGATGAATTGGTAGTTATGGCCTAAAAGCTTTGGCGATGATTTGGTCTGTGGGGAGGATCTGGACCATCATCAGTGGCTTACACGGTGTTGGCTCAAGCCATCAGAGACAAAGTGGCCAGCTTGGTTCTGTTTGGTATTGAATATCTGGTGCTGATTGGGTCGTCAGTAGTCTTTGTCTTGTAGGATCGGGGTTAGAAAGGAATGGTAACCAAATAGTGGTGAAAACCTTGCCCCAAATCTGACACCTGTCTTTGGAAGGGAGGTAGAAGGGAAGGAAATAGATGTTTATGGGAATGATGCTTTGTTTAACGATACCTGTAGATGACCGAGTATTAAAATTTTCTGTGAAATATGAGGCTAGGATATCTTCCAATGTGTAATGGCAGGGCCCCTGACTTAACAAGCATGTAGGACAAAGTCATTTTCTTGGTTCTAGATTCTATTATTCAGGCAGACTTTCTGTATTTTTACCCACATACTTATACTTTAGTACTGGATGTTTTCGTGGTAAGAAATGACAGAACACAGGGAGCTAGAGTTTTGTAGTTTCATTTACAAAGATGATCTGCTTTAAATTCAGTAGGAGACTCTTCCCAACAGATTGAAAAATAGTTTGACGTATTGGTGATTTCCGAACATCGTAGTCATGAATTGAACTCACATTCTAGCTCTTCCATTTTCTGGGTAGTGACTTTGGACAAGTTTCTTTACCTCTCTATGCCTCAGTTTCAAATCTGTAAATTGGAACTAAAAAGGAACCTAACTCAAAGGTTTGTTTTGAATAAAGGAAAGTCAATTTGGGTAAAACATTTAGCACAGTGAGTGTTCAGCGAAGGTTATTATAAACAATTACTATGATGATTAGAGAAAAGAATCCAATGTCTCACACATATTAACGTAGGCTTTGGGTCCAAGCAAACCTCTTATTTTATGCAGTATTTTGCGAGCCTGATTCTTTTTTCTGCAGACATTTCAGTTTTGCTCCAGTTCTCAAAAGAATCCGTACTCCTCAAGATGCTAGACTCTCACCAATTAGATGAACATGCAGACTAAAGAAATGCCAACATATTTCTTGTTGACAAATGTCATCTTCCTGCCCTCAGACAATCTGTTGCTATAGGACTTCCATGTAAACTAACAGACCAGTTTGGAGTTTCTTCAGGAAATTTGAGTTGTTTCTCTCAAAAAAACCCAAGTGTAGAAGTAGGCCATGATGACACTGGAGGAAGAGGGACTTCTAGACGACTCTAGGCATGCAGAGAAGATTTTAGATTAAACAGATGTTTTCTTCTCTCTTCTTCCAGTGAAGGTAGCTCCACAGTTGTTTTATTGAGTGGATCTTTCCTAAAAACTGTTTATGGTGAAGCAAGATACACTCATTTCGTAGTGAGGATGTCTAGGTTCTTAATGAGGCATTTGGGACATTCTCTGACTTCCTTTGTGGATTTGGACTCTAAACCTTCTGCCTATTGCAAACCTCGAAGTGGTTACTGATGTTACCAGTTGCTAGCCTGAAATTAAGGAGCACCAGTCGTCATCCATGTTGTTATGTATGAGACAATTTAGGGATGAGTTTGATGGCATCACTCATACTGTGTCACATCACACTTCCTGTTGTATTGAGGGCTCGCAGCATTCTTGCCCTCTTTTTCTGAATGGACGATGCTAATTTCCTACTCTGTAAATTTCCACAAAAGGAAGGTGGGGAGAACCAAATAGCATATTTGAGCATGGGTTGCCCCCAAAGGGGTATTTTCTTTTACACTTGTGCTCCAAAGGAGGACCTCCCACCGGTAACTATTTTCCTTTTGCCATTCAGACCCACCTTGAGAAATTTCAAGGACTCTGTTATGAAGAAGGCTTTTAAGAGCCACAGAAATCACATAGCTTTTGAAAGTGCTAATGCGTGTGGTGTGCTGATCTGGCTGAAGCAGCAGGCTCCCGACTCCTTTATATCTTATCCGTGGTTTAGCTCTGTGAAGGAGAAACTCAGAGGCAAGCGTATAATTTAAAATTCCGATTACCACGAAGAAAGAGATGCATCTGACATCCCAATGCAGTAGCTTTGACTATTTTAATGGAAATATGTTGGAACTGGGGAACCTTCCACCAAGGAGAAAGTGATGAAAGACCACAAGAGAGACATTTTATCTTTGAGATAAAAAACCTGTTTTCTCAGGTTGTTTCTTTCATTATAACTTTTTCCCATCTGCTCCTGGTGCACCATGCAAATGTATCATTCAAGCAACTGCTTCTTTATCCTCTTTTGTCTAAGATTTCTGGGGCAGGAAGAAGGAGGAGAACTGGTTTTGTTTACAACTTACTTAAAGGAGATTTTTCACTTTTCACAGAGCCTTAAAAAAGAGGATCAAGGGCTCAAACGGATCTTTTCACCTCTTTGGCCTAAATTTCACGCACTCTTTTGCCTGAAGATAAACAAAAGCAAGATATTCTCATTTTGTAGCCAACTTCATCTTCTTTCAGCTGTAGCCAGATACTAGCAGGAAAGACTCCCTAAGTGATTGATATAGGTGAGAGCCGGGTAAATGGTGGTCATTTTTATTAAAAGAAATTGTTCCTCCTCCGTGTAGATACTTATATTTGCAAATGGTCATTGATAATTGATGCCATTTTAACAGCATTGAGTATAAAGCCCTTCTTAGCAAAAGGAATGCTAACTGAGGAGAAAAGTCCCCGGCACGAACCTGCCTTAGCACACAGAAGCAGAGCTGTTGGAGTCCAAAACAGGTCTCTTCGCGAGTTCCTTCTATACCAAGGAAAAAACCCTACATCCTCCAAAGCAAATGGGCATTAATCTGGTTCCTCCCAGTGATGACTTTGTAAAAAGAATTTTACTACATTTTTCTTCCTACATATTTTAAGATGCTGCTGCTTCTAATACTTCGGACTCTTCAATGTTCCAACCCCATCTGTAAGCCTGGTGTGGCAGTAGGAACACAGTCACACCCTACAGATGTGAATAGCCGAGGTTACAAAGGCCAAAAATGACATGAAAGTAAAAAAAATATGCTCTGGAGGACATTAGAATGGACATCTTTTGGGAATACTGAGATAGTAAGGTGGAAACTTCTGTTACATAGTCTGCTGTTACGTTTTCAGCAGAGACTAAATGTAAAGCGCAGGATTCCCTGCTTCTCTTCTTGTCACACAGTGATTAGGACTTAGGGAACCACCTTTCTATTCAAGGTTCCTCAGAAGACTCTGGAAGGATCACACCTTTCCTTTGTTCCCAAAGATTCCCCTGAATTCTTCCTCCGTATTCCCAACCAACCCTCCGATCCTGTGTTTCCCAGGTGGGTGGATTACTTCAGGTAGCGTGAGGAAAATCTTCCCTCGTAAAACACTTTGCCAAGTTTTTGTATTCCCAAGCCTACCTGTAAATGTAGGCTTACTCTTTGCTCCTGAGGAGTCTGCTTTCTTTCCTGCTGTGTCCAGCACACACCACAGATGACCTGCCAGTCAGCATTAGCAAACTTCCTCTCTAGAGGGCCAAAGAGTAATAATTACGCTTGTGGGCTGCACAGCCTCTGGCAAAGCTGCTCCATCCTGCTGTTGCAGAACTGACCTCAGTTGTTGATAACATGCTAAAGTATGTGGTTGTGTAATAATAAAATAGATTCACAAAAACAGGTGCTGAGTCAGATTAGCTCTCCAGCTCCTAGTTTGCCGATCCTCGCTCTAGGGTCAAACCGGAAGCACTCTTTGGTCTATGACTCTGGGTGTACCATGGCAATTACCCAAAAGGGAAAATGGCCTTAAGGAAGTTAAAAGCAAATTCAAGCTTCTAAACTCTTTCTCTTGGGTAAGCATAATAATTATAAAGCCACACGTCATGTTTTCACCTAAGCAGGCGCCACCGTAGGACTTCTGATCACCTTCCTCATACCTGAGTACTTTCCCAAGATGGAACTTTTATCACTTATTGAGCATGTATCAAATAGAACTAAATTGGGAGATCAATTTTTAATTTATAAAAATCTTCTGAAGAATATTAGCGTACTAGAACTTCTAGTATATTGAAGACTCATTTGAACTGTTATACAACCAGCTGCTTAATGTACCCAAAGGTGTGATTGTCTAGAAGATATTACATACTGAATAAATATTAGAATCTCATTTTTAAAAGTAGGGGTAGGAGATTTTAATGTAAAAGTATTTTTTTTTTCCCAGAATTCAGTTAAAACTCTCTCTCATGGCCCTGGACAGATATTCTGGTTGGAGAGTATTGGGGAAAAAAATGTACATTGAAGAACTTAGAATGCATTTTACCAATTTCCAAAGTCTGAACTGAAATATGTAGCTTCAACCATACCCGAGTTCCTGCTTACTATCTTATATATTGTGGTCATTTAGCATAAGTAAAAGCCAAAATTTTATGTCAGGTGTCTCCCAAAGATGTTTCATTTACATTCTTGATTGCTATTATTTTTATTGTATTTGTGATCTGATTAATCTTAGGATTAAATTTTACACGTGGGATCATGTCATGGGGGGGGCGCTTAAAACTCCCTAGGAGCTGATCTCAGATTTGTCGTGATTAGAACAAAATCAGAGGAAAGAAGTCCAGGGAACTTTCTGTTTTCTCATTTTCCATCTGTGAGACAACAAAATGCAAAGATAATCTGCTTTAAAAAAATACCTGTCTTAAGGTATTTAGCCACAAAGGATCTGAGGGTTATTACAGTTGTCCGTCGGAATGATACGGGTTAGGTGTTTCTAACAGCCAAGCGCATCATTTCCTGGCTTGCAAAATCCTTGTGTGTGATGCATGCAGATCTTGGTAACATGATCCTAAAGATTCTAAAAATACTGATCTAGAGTAACCTGACGTCTTTTATGACAAGTGTCCCTTTTTTAGGTCTTAGTGCTACAAACTAAGCCATCTGACAATCTTGCCTTAAGATCGGCCAACCCAGTTCTTCTGCACGAGATATTGGAGAGCTGGCCCGGAACCTCAGGGCCACAAACCCACAGGTCAGGCTGGGACCATCCCCTCCCTCTCCCTCTCCCACATAACTGAGGACTGTACCACACAGCTTGCTTTTACATCCCACGTGTCCAAACGCTGGCCTGAGGCTTGGGTGTCCTCTTGAAAATACCAAACCTCTTTTTCATCTTTTGTAACAAACCTTCTCCTGCTTGTGAAGTGAGAAAATTAGAACCTTGTTGAGGGAAAAAAAAAAAATGCCATTCAGGCTTACAAAATACAGATTCATTCAGGATTGCGGGGCCACCGGTTGTTCGGTGGCATCCAGGACTGATTAAGCCAGTTCCGTCTCCATTCTGGGCTCCTCAGAGACCACATTTGTTCATGATTTGACTTCTCTACCAGATTTGATGCCCAGTCATAACTAGACACTTCCCCCGCAGTCACTCGAAACAAACTACAGGTAACAAGGTAAACAGGGTGTGCTTCTCCTTGCTGAGTGCATTGACGTAAGGCACAGACACGTTTCCCCTCTTTGAACAGAGATGGTGTAATCCCCTGTCCCAGCACAAGAGCTGGCCAGGGTGACCCTGGAGCACGGTGATGAAGGTGGAGTGACGAGAGGACACCGATGGTGGGAACCAGAGAGTTGTTTCTAGAGGTGGGGGTGTGGGTGCTGCTGGGCCCCGGGGGACACAGGGATTTGGATAAAAGACAGGAACTCGTTTGACATGAATTTGCAGTGAGCAATTCTGGCAGCATGCAATGGTTCAGATCTATGATTCCTGGAGAAAGTAGTGGATTGAGGAATACATCACCAGCAATAAAGAAATACATATACAAGAAGATCAAAGCCAGAGAGTTTGTGTGTGCCTTTGTAAATACAAGGCATGACTCTAAATTACCTAACAGTCCCAAGAAACATATAAAAACTAATTAGGTTCTCTGTGCTACTCTTAATTAGATTTCTACCTTAAAATGATTTCTCTTGGGGTAGCGGTTCCATGCTGAGGGATTGATTGACCCGATCATTTTGGTGAGAGTGTATTAGATAATGTCAAACTTGAGACCATCACAGCTTTGGAGCCATTTTTCCTTTGAGCAGAGACATACTGCCCATTTGTTCTTTGCTGTCAGGCCACTGAGGAGCTTCCAGCCGACTGAGGAGCAGCTGGTATCCTATTATGTGTTGATTTACAACTCGTATTTTAACTGTGGGAGACTATGTGGGTTTAAAGGAAGTAAGATAAGTAGAAGTTGTGTGAGCAGTTCAGAATTTGTTAAAATTCATCCTCTTGATTCATCCAGTTGCACATGCCTCCATACTTGGGGCTGCAAAGGTAGGGTGGCCATTTTGAGTTCTTATGGCTGACTTTAATGGCACTGCCCCACTCCGAATCTGAAGGCGGAAGCTGGTCAGTCTTACTAAAGCTAAGAAAGGGAAACCGTGTGTGTGTGCGCGCGTGCATGCGTGCGTGAGGGTTGGTGGGGATGAACTTAGGGCCTCACAGAAGCTAAACACATGTTATCTAATCAGCAGCACCCCCCGTCCAGGGTCTGTTTTTGATACACAGATCTCAGGCTTGACCATGACTTGGAGATTCCCACCATCGCTGCCTCTGATGACACTGAGGAGAAGATATGTTGTTACGTGATGAATATTCTCCTCAGTACACAGTGTAATTCCGAGCCGTCTGAGTCAGTGGTGGCCAACCTGTGGCAAGCCGGCTGTGTGTACCACGGAAAGCGCTGAAAGGTTCACCATCACTGTCTCACGACTCTTGAGTCTGCATTAGTATTTAGAGTTTGTCTTGTAGATGGTGGCGATGGGATGAAGAATGATGGTGGATATCACAGGGTCACCCGTGGTTCCTTTTGTACTGAAACCTCATTTTATACAGAGGATATATATATTTATTTATATATATTTATATATATATTTATATCCACTCACACACGCAAACACACTCACACGTGTACACACACTCACATGTAAAAGGTCTTTGATAGGCTTTCTGTGTTCTAGTAAAAATAGCTGGCAGCCCATGTCTAAAGCCAAAAAAGGCCTTCATGCTGCCGACAATGTCCACTATGGATAGTCTCTTAAAGGCAGACACTTGTGTTTATCTGACAAGTGGAACCGGTTCCTGCCTGGGACAGGAATAATCTCCCGTTGGCGCACACACAGATCTCGAAGACCTTCTGCCTCGTTCCTGTGGGTGTGTAGGATCCGTGAGGCAGTCTAGGTAGCTTGATTTTCGCAGCATCTAACTTAATCTAAAGAGAGGGAACAGGAGGGAAAGAGTCAGTCAGAGGCTGTCATTTATGATCTTGACATTCAGATGCAGGACAGACATGTGCAGTTCCACTAAAACCCCGTGAGCACCCACTATGGGTTAAGCCAGATCAGCACTGGGGATTTGGAGGCAAATAAGACAAAGTGTCTATCCTCCCAGAAGCCAATATTCTAGCCAAAGAACGCCCCATTGATTGTTATTAACATTTTGCAAAAATGTGACATGTAGAATGTCAATAGTGTCCTAGGCTGAAATAAATATGAAAATTCTACATTTAAGCATTTTTATTACTATGGGATTTCTCAGATCCTACTTATGTCTGCGTATGAGGTGGATCTTCAAGAAAAATGTATTTTCCAAGTTTGGAATGAAATGATTAGTGACCTTTTCCCCCCTACTTTGTGGTGCTGATATTCTATAGGATAGACTAAAAAAATGCCTATGAAAAAAGCAGTACTGGAATTTGCTATTAGATTTATGATTATAACCGTTTCTTTCAGCGTATACAATCTGGTATCCATGAACTGAATATGTGAAGCAGTTTCTATTTTTGTTATATATGTGGTTTGGAGTTTGTGGCTATTTGAGGAAGCAGTCATCATAACTGAATACCTTATCTAACTTTTTAAACACAAAACAGCAAATACCAAAGAAATTGATATCCACAGAGTGGATATACAGCAGCAAGTGGGGAATTATACCCTCTCCATAGATATGAGGTAAAATAGAGATTTGTCTTTAAAAAAACACGTTTTCTCCCTCTAATTCATATATAAAAAGTTCACTTACAAACACTTGGAAGGTATTTTTAAAAGTCTGCAGTCAAATTATGATTTTTTTGGAAAGGGCATCTACCTTACCCTGCTGGCAAAAATACACGTGACATTTCCATTCACCCACCTGCTACTGTAGTGAAGGAAGAGAATTAATATCTGCCGTACTTCATCTTTCGGTCGCCTAGTTTTACCCTACTGACTTTTTTGCTTGTTCTGGTTTGGGGTTGCTACTGGCAATGAAAACTGAAATATATGACATAAAATAACTACAAGTAAATTAAGTTCATCTTTAGCCAGATGGGTGTGAAATACAGCCTAATGATGCTGGCTGACTAAATCTTATTTTAAGGCAGGAAGAGGCAGAACTTGGAACAGCATTCACTTTTACGGTCATATAATTTTGTACTTGCAGTACATGCCAATACACTAGCATTTTACAAATAATGAGTCATAACTCTTATGTATTATGGGTTTGGCTTATAATCATGCTGTTTAACTATTTGTTCCAGAAAAGAAAACCTTCCGATTGGCTTCTGTGGTTGACACAGTATAGGATCAATATCAGTGGCAAACCAGCTTTGGAAAAGATTGGCCTTCTGGGCCCATATTGCTTTGGACTCTGTCCTTCCTCCCCACCTCTCCATCTTTGGATTCCAGTCGCAGCTCAGTTCTGCAGGTGGCTTCCATGTTGCCGGCTTCTGCATTTATTTCTACTCCCTTTGGGGCCTCCATCACCAGAGACCGGGTTGGGGACTCCAACCTGAAACACATACAAACCAGGGATTCAAGATCCTACCACCCTCCCCCCTTTTTTTGGTAAATTTAAGAGGAAATTGATCACAGCATTTGATCAGGGAACTTGCCTAGTTTTTGCTTTACCAATCTGGTCAAGTTTATGACAGAAAATATAAAAGGACTAGGTTTGATCTTCATTGCTTGCTCGGAGGTCAAAAGGAAGGTGTTCTAGGACCATGGCTTCATTTTATGGTTCATTTACTCTTTTGGTATAATTAACCAAACTCTTACATACATACATACATATATATATATATATATTTTTTTTTTTTTTTTTAAAGAGTAGGACAATGCTAGGTCTAAGCTGAACTTGCTGAAATTTGTGAGTATTCTTTCCACTTAGTCCTACTTTCTGTGTCTTCCATGGAGGGGGAAGCATATTAGAATTATGGAAACAGAGCAAGGAATGATATGGATTTAGACTCAAACCAGGTGGTGCTCACTGTATGGCCCTGGGCAAGTATTTCTTCCTTTCTTCTCTTTTCTAAAATTTCTCAAAGCCTCCGTTTCCTTATCTACAAAATGCTTCAAATGGTCCCTTAATATGTGGGAAATGCAAATGTGTATTAACTATTATTACACGGTGAACAAAGCAGAAGCGTTTCAGGTATTTTTCTGATTTTGGAACGTCTACATAGACTTTATATACAACATCCTGCATCTGAAAATCCAAAATGCTCCAAAATATGAAACTTTTGAAGCCTTCTATTAGCATTGAAAAGTTTTTGTGATGTGAAACATTTAGACTTTTTAGATTAGGGGTGCTCAACCTGTACTGGTGCTACTACTGTTATTGTATTAGCAAATCATAAAGGAGTGTTGGGACTTATTTTACAATAAATTTTTTCAAAAGGAGATTTAGAACACAGCAGTGGCTGCCAGGGGCTGGGGAGGGAGGTAGCCTGACTGCCAAGGACAGCAGGAAGAGGGCTTGCTGGGGGCGGTGGAACTCTCTTTGCGTATCGATTGGAATTGCAGTGGTCATTGCACATCCCTGTGTATTTGTAGAAACCCATAAGTGAGCAAATTTTATTGTATGTAAGATAAGAAATGCAGCAAAAGACGTAGAACCAGCCACGACATATGCTAATTATGATGGCAAAAATGAGGATAATGCTTCTTGGAAAGGTGTTTTTTTTTTTTTTTGTTTGTTTTTTTGTTTTTTTGCCTAACTCACTCTCACAAGAAAAGTATTACCAGAATTCAACCATCCCCTAAGATTCTGGATCTGAAAAATATTACCAGATAGGAATGTGTGAGGATCCTCTTCTCTGTTGCAAAGAAAATATCCCAATTTAGGAAGCAAGGGCGTCTCAGTGGCTTTCAAACTGCTTTGATTCAGACCAAGTTTCCTGACTTTCTGTTTCTAAAAAGGGGCGCCACCCTCACCACCCGCTGGAGACTCTCCCTTCTGTTTCTACCAGGCCACCCAGGCAGGCCACACCCCTTTAAGGTCACAGTAAGCGGGCAGATGAGCAAAGTGGGCAGTGAGATGCTGATGCTGGACAGTCCCCGGCCACAGTACAGGGATGCCAAGAAGCCTCCTCATCACTTCGTGGCCTGGGTTCTTGATGACCAAGGCCAGCCGGCAGCTTTCTCCTTGGACTTTTCCTTCTCGCCAGACCTACACCAAGGCTGCCTGAGCTAAGCCTTCGTTAGCACACGGTTCTCTCCTGATGAGAAACGGCAGGGTAGTGAGGAAGGAGTACTGTTACCAGGGCAACGGGAAGGCTTGACTATGCTAGCAGCCTTGCCTAGACCTTCACCCAGCTCAGAGGAGTTTCTGCTGTGTTCCTGACCTCCTCTCATTTTTGAAACATGAAGATAGTTTTGTGGCGTTTTCTCTTTATTTGTTTCTCTCCTATGCATTCCAGCTGACTCACACAGTTTATCATCGGTTTTCTAAAATTTTGTTCCGACGCCTTCCTGCTCTTAGAGTGTGCCTGCTCAACTCGTCAGAGGCACTACCATTTCCCCCTCTCCAGCTGACATTCCTCATGCCGTCCGTCCTTCTTCCCTCTCTCAGTTCACCAGTTAACTCAGCTTTTAACTCTTCTCCATAGACCAGGCCATCTGAGTTGCTGTACCTGCCTCCCGAGTTTGTCTCAAATTTACTTTTTCCCACTCAACCTCGCTTAAAAATACATCTCCCTGAAGTAAGTACTGAACATCTCATCTTTCTCATCAAAGCTTTCCTGGGCTTCTCAGGAGAGATCCGAACTCCTGAGCTAACTGAGCCAGGTAGAATTTACTCTGACTTATTTCGCTGGTCTTATTTCTTGCTATGAACAGCAGGCGTATTTCACTGAGAGTTTACTAGGTGATGACACTGTACAAAAGTCTTCATACGTGCGATCTGATTTAATCTTCGCAAACGCCTATTGATCCAGTGTTCTTGTGGTCTCAGCAGTATGAACAAGGAAGCTGAGTAAGTCACTGCTCAGGGCTGTACTGTTCATTATGGCACAGCCAGATTCTAACCCGAATTCTGAGAAAATATGTTTACCATATCGCTTATAGAAAAAAAAATTTCTCATCCACATATTCATCCATTAAATGCTCCCTCTGTTCTCATGGACTCATATTTCCCAGCCTCGTTCACGTAAATGACAGGAACATGACAGTCCTCAGCGGGGCTGAGCAACACGTACTTGATAGTATTTCTCATGTTTAAACAGTACACATGGCTGATAGCAAACAGGCTTTGCTGAATGAGTTCATACTTGGTACACAGCCCTCAAAGTGAATGATTCGGTACAAAAAGATAGTTGGGGAGAATGAAATAGATTAAAAAGGAGACAATGTGTGGAGCTTGGAGAACTTTCTCAGGTGCACTGTGATTATTTCAGGCAGGCCTTAGAATTCAGTTCATTCTTGAAAACTGTGTGAGGTCTCTGAGATCACTAGGAGGCTCTAGGCCAGAGAAATGGACTCAGAAATAACTGCAGCCTTTCTCTCCTCTCAGCAATGGAAAGACCAGGGTGCTGAGAAAGGGAGCCACTCTCCACTGTCCTACTGTGAAAGGCTACAACCACTGCGGTATAAAAATTTCCTTAAAGCCGAGAAGGGTAACAAGGCTGTGCATTTCGCAGTCTTTCTAAACACACTTTGACGTTCAGGCGGACTTACTCCACTATGTTCCCATCCTCATCTTTCCACTGAGGAAAACCACCTCCAAGAGCCCCTGGGAACTTCAGAGGGTGGACAAAACACACAAGTGAGATCCATCAGTTTCCGACCATCAGTGGCTTAGACTGCACGGAAGAAGGTTTCCTCCTGATAGAGGGGATCTAGGGACCTGCTGGCTGCTGGAAATAGATGATGCTGCTTCTGTGAAGAGAAAGTGCAACTCTCCCACAGGAGGAGAAGACAGAGAGTCTTATTGGAAAGGTACAGAAAGGAAGCAGGACCAGGAAGGGAGGGCCACAGGCTAGGCCAGGTCCTTAAGAAGAATAATTTTCAAATGTGAGCTTCGGAATGACCTGGAGTGCAAAAGGACAGATTCTGGGCTCTTCCCAGAGTGCCTGACTCCCTAGCACATCTCTGTGCTGTAACCTGCCCCCAGGGACAGGGGTGCTTTGCGATCAGGGGCCACACTTCCAGGAGAGCTGCTGGAGGGTATGGCCATGAACTCAGGGGCCGCAGACTGACAGGGTGATGTCAAGGAGCGACCCGCAAGAATACCCTAAGGAAAACGACAGTGCAGGCGCAAGGGTATGTGGCAAATGGCGCTGGCTTGAATGCGAAAGAGGTCGTGGAGATGCTGTTTACTTGGGCGGCTGCTGTTCTAATCTGGCCAGCAGATTAGATTTTTTTCTGGGCTTCTGATTTTTTTCTGGTTAAAAACAGTTTTATTTTGAATCATTAAATTCCATAGGTAGATTAAAAAAATATAATTACAGTATACAAACTGACAACGCATAGTGGCATCCTACTAAGAAAAAGAGAAATTCTTCCCTGTAGGACCCTCAGATTATCTTCCTGGTCCCATGTATTTCCCTCCTTGGCAGTAAGTACTATTAGGAATTTTCTATTTTATGGTTTTCTTTATAATAACATGTTTTTACTGTATATTGTTTACTGTTACATGATTTTGAACCTTAAGCACAAAATAATTCCACTTCTTTCCCAGTTTACATTATGCTCCTGAGATTCACATACTTTCTGGCACTTGCTCGGCTTTCTGCATGTTACACCGCGTGCTTCATTTGTCTCTTTCTGTGTTGGACATTTGGGTTCCTGCAGGTAGTGTATCTACATATATGCACACGCTTTGTTTTGGTTTTTTGAGACAGAGTCTCACCATGTAGTTCAGGCCAGCCTTGAATTCACTATGTAGCCTTGGCAAGCCTTGAACTCACAGCGATCCTCCTGCATCAGACTCCCAAGTGCTGGGATTACAGGTGTGTGCCACCGCACCTGGCTTATACGCACATTCTTGTGCATGGGTCCTGGTACATTTATGCAAAAGTGTGAGACACATAGAGTGGAACTGTTACTTTTAGGACAGGCATATCTACAGCATCACTAGATAATGCCAAACATGTTTCTAAAACTATTACTTAAATTTACTTTCCTGCTAGCATATATCCTATTCTAATTGTTCTACTTTGTTGCTAACATTTGATAATGTTAGGTATGAAATCAGTAAAATTGAATGCTATTAACTTTTAAAATTACATTTCTTTAATTAGCAGCTAATTAGCAGTGGAGTGAAGCATCTTTGTAAGCCATTTGGGATTTTCTTCAGTAAAAGGGTCCATTTTTGTCTCTGTTAATTATTTTAGATTTATTTTGTTGTGATTTATAAAATATGCCAAAAAATATTTAGCAGTTTATATACTGAAAATTCTTACAGTTGGTAGTTTGTCTTTTCATTCTATGTTTAGCACCTCTGAATGTGCAAGAGTGTATCCTTTACGGTTTACTATATATTAATTATCTTTATCCTGTAGGGTTTGTGCTTTCTGTGTCTTACACGACGCAATCCTTTGTCACATTGAGGTCAGAATGTTCTCCGATAGTACTTTTTAAAGTTCCTGTATATGATCTTGGGGGTGTTTAAACACATATAGGTCATTTCAACATCATGTGTTGAAAAGGCCATACTTAGCTGTGTCATGAATAGTATTTCTGTGAACTTATGGCTCTTGTTGGGGGTCACCTAGTCTGTTCCATCATTCTGGTGCTCCCTCCCTGAAAAATAATTAAATATTTTATTAGAGCTTTAAAATTCTTCATATTTCTTTTTTGTCTTTCAAGAATGTCTTCGCTATTCTTCTTTTCTACATAAATCATGAAAAATAAGTTCCACAAGGAAATGATGTCAGAATGTTGGCTGGATTTCAAGGTTTAATCCACGATCACTGTATCTAACTAGTTATATTTTCTTTGATGCCTTTCAAGGATTTAACAATTTTCTTTACATAGGTTTAGCATATTTTCTGTGGCTCTTGACAAGTATTTTTTTGATAAGTATTTTTAAAGCATTTCTGTTACTTGTATTCCTTTTGCCTAGAAAATAGAAAAATTTTATTTCCTAGAAAGGTTTTTATATGTTGATCTTGTAGTCAATATCTAAATAAATTATTTTCCATAATTTGCGTACAGGGTATTTTAAGTTTCCATTGTAGCCACTAGCCACTAAGTTATTCTAATTAACAATTTTTAGAATCTTACCTCTTTTTATTTTTATACTGTCCTGTTGAGGATCATCCAACATAGTGTTAACTAGAAGTTAGGAAACAGAAATCTTGCTTCTTCCTAAGCTTGTATCATTAAGCATGCTTTGTGTTTTAGGGATTTTCCCTCCAAATACCTTTTTTATAAACTGAGGGGGTTTCTGTTTTTATTTTGCTGAATTTCTATTATTAATTAATATGACTCATATTTCCTATTGAGATATTTTTCCTTAATATTATTAGTGTGGTGAATCATTAATTTCCAATAAAAATCTGCACTATGCTTTGTCATAACTCAAATTTGCCATTATGTGTCATCTTTTCTACATATTTATAAAACCATTTTTTTATTAGTTTCTTTTTAGGATTTTGCGTCTGTGTCCATAAACGAGTATGTGCCATAATTTTTTCTTAAAATATCTTTGTCAGACTCTATCACTTTTCTTTTATCTAACTATACATCCTGTGTTTACACTCATTGATAAACTCGATGGGCATGGAAAACATATCTATTTAAAAAATTACAGCATCCTGCAGATTTTACGTTGCTTCTCAGGCTGGTTTTTGCAGTATCTTTTCTATTTTATATAAAGACTGAAGTCTGTTGGCAGTTTTTCTTAATACCCCATTTTTAAAATACTCCCTGCATTTGTGGTTCCAAATATTTGTACTCACATCTTCTTTCCCCTGGAGCAGTACTCCCAGTGGTTTAAGAGCCGCTTTTGTTTTTGTCACTCCTATTTTATCTTTATTTCTAGTTCCTGAATTTCTCCTTGTCTTTCTGTTCCAGACAAGTTAGGAAAATTTTACCAGTTGTTCTAAGATCTAAAATGTGCTGCTTTGTTAACTTTTACCTTTCTTAATTTTAACACCCAGATTTAAGGTTACACATTTCTGACAGCATCCCAAAGGAGTATTTTTAATAGAGATTTAATTTTTGTTGTTGTTTTGTTCTTTTGAGATAGGGTCTTGCTATGTAGTTCAGGCTGCTTTTAAACCCATAGCAATTCTCCCAGCTCAGCCTCCCAAGTGCTGGGGTTGCAGGCATGTACCATCATGCCTGGCTAATATTTTTTAACTTGAATACAATTTCTGCTGTGGCTTATTAGTTTTATAGAAAGGTATTACTTGATTTCTAAAAATAAGATTTTGAACTTTTTAAGATTGTTTCTAAAGTGACAATTTTATAATAGTGTTTTCTACGTGAAATTAATCTTTAAAAATAGAGACTTAACTTTTGGCCCAGTATGTGTCCATTTTTATAAATACTCCAGGATTCTCTGAGAAGAGTGTGTGTGTTCTTCAATTTTTGGTGCCATGTTCCAGACGGGTCTTAATAACTCAAGCTATTTGTTACTAGAGATACGTTACTAGATGTACACCAGCTTAGAACTGTCTTCCTTACTATCTTCTTACAAATATTTAGTCATTGCCTTTATTTTTGTTATCCTTTGTGCATTAAAATCCATTTGCTCTTAGTATAGTTGTTCCAACTGTTTCTAATAATATTTTCCTTGGACATATGTACTCATACTTTAAAATATCAGGCATCCTGTATTTTAGACGTATTTCTTACACAAATGATTAACTGTTTGAATTCAAGTTTCACTGACATAAAAAGTATATATAGTGAAAGGTACAGATTTTAATTATCCACTTTGATTAAATATGTAGGTTTATGTGATTATGACCCCATCAAACATCACTACCATGTCTCTTTGCAATCATATTTACCACCCTCCAAAGGAAAGTTCTTGGAGGGTGGAGGCGTAGCTCAGGGGTAAAGCACTTGGTACCATGCATGAGACCCTGGGCTCCATCCCAGCACAAAACAAAACAAAGGTATTTCTGTCACCACAGATTCGTCTTTGTGAGTTGATTTTTGGAACTTTGACGATTCTTCCACATGGCTGTGTTCATCAATTAGTTTTTATTACTTAGGAGTGCTGGATTGCATGACTAAAACATGATTTGTTTATCCAGTCTATGATTAATAGGCATCTATTTGTTTCTACTTTGTGACTATTTTGTACAAAGTGCTATGAACATTCTCAGGCAACTCTTTTAGAGCGTAAGTTTTCCTTTTCCTTGAATACATAGCTGGGCGGACTTGCTAGGTTGTAAGATAGATGTTCTTTAATAACTGTGGTAAAGCGGCACTGGACTGGTCCTCAATGATCCTCGCCCTTGTGCAATTCTCTCCATTCTGTGTGAGCTAGATGTGGGCTTCCTCACAAATTGAATGTGCCAAAAGTGATGGCTTATCATTCTGAGGTTAGCATATAAAGACTGGTTCCCATATTGGGCTTGTATTCTCATTCCCTCTCTGTATTGGGAGTCAGGAGATGAAAACTATTACGTCCAATAGCTGCCCTTTGGAGGGGTCTGAAAAAGTGTGTCTTCAGGCCAGAGGGGTACAGGGAACTGAATCCTGCCAATGACCACAGAAGAGCTGGATCTTTTCCAGGCCAGGCATTTGATGAGATCACGGCCCTGGCCAACGGCCAAGCTGCAACCTCATAAAAGACATTAAGACAGAGGCATCAGCCAACCTGTACCTCTATTCTGACCCACAGGAACCATGAGATAAGTGTCTGCATGTATCAGTGGAATATGATGTGTTTAACTCTTTCAGGAAGAAACCTACAAGAAGAATAGCTCGGTCATTGTACTGCGAGCATATGCTATTAAAAATTGAAAAAAAGAAGTGTGAGTTATTTTAAATTGCTCAGTTTTGGGGTAATATGTTGCCCGGAAATAGATGTAATGACATTTTGGAAGCTAAGTGCACAATTTTATACCCCTTCCACTGCTGTTGATCTCCTTTTTAATTATAGCTAGCCTAGGGACTATAAAATAGTACTTGATTACGGTTTTCACTTCCCCAGTGACTAGTGCTAGTGGACACCTTTCTGTATGATTATGGACTATTCAGATATGTTTTTCTGGGAAGGCATCTATTTAAATCCTTTGCCCAACTTTTTCATGACTTGCTTATTTGTATTTTTTTTCCTGGTTGGTTGCATATCTTGGGTAAAAAGTACTTTTCGCCTGTTTCTCTCAAATACTTTCTCCCAGCCGATGACTTGCCTTTTAATTTTTTAACAGGATCCTTTGATGAGATGTTAATTTTGATCATTTTCAATTTATCAATACTTTGCTTACTGCTTTTGTGCCTTCATTCAGAAACCATTGTCTACCTCAAGATCAAGAAGATACCTCCCAAGAAAACTTTGGGCTCCCATTTCATCTATGGTGACTCATGAGACACACTATTGAGATTTTATGTTTAAGTTTAAGACTCATTTCCAAATAATGTTGATGGTTTTTGGCATTAGGTTTATCCAGCTGTTGTAGCATCATGTATTGAAAAGAAAATTCATCCCTTTTAACCAGCACTGGTGCTTATGTTGAAAATCAATTAGCCATATATGGGTAGATCTATTTTCACACCATCGATACTATTTATCTATTTTTCTAACTTCATGCTAATACCTAGTTGTGTTGGTTACCATAACTTCAGAGTAAGTCTCAAAATAAAATAGTGGCAGTTCTCTTAACTTTTACAAAAGGAAAATGGGTTGTTTTGACTATTATAGGTTTTTTTTTATATTAATCTTAGAGTTAACCTGCTAGTTTCAAAAAAGCTTGCTGAGGTTTAGATAGTATTGAAATCATAGATTAATTTGGAGAAGAGTTCACCCTAACAAGATTGAATCTTTAATGGATCTTTTAAATGTAAATATCCAAATTCTGTGTTAATTCTGCAAAGTTATCATTTATAGAGTTAATATTTAGTTTTACATATCCAAATGCCGTATTTACCACTTTACTTTTTCCTTGTGGCATTCAGGCTTTTTTGTCTTATTGTCAAGAGAATTCTTAATGTTTTCTTGTAGTGGGAGTGTCTTGGGGAAGTTGTCAGTTGTATTTGTCTAGAATAAATCTTTAATTTGTCCTCCTTTGTGCAAAGAGTTTTAGCTGGATGCTTAACTACACTGACGGTTACTACTGCTGAGGAACTGGACATATACTTTCTCTATACTCTAAGAAGTCAGCTGTCAGTCTAACTTTAATTCTGAACTGCTACCAGGTTCTTTTCTCCTGCTTTTTATGCTGGGTGTTGTGCAGAGTCACTCTTACATGTCTACATGCAGATATTCATTTTATGCATGTGAAAATCATTTTTGCTCTGCCACCTCCATCCCCATTCTGTAGCTAGGATTAGATGATGTTATTCTGGTGTTCGTTATGAAGAGCTACTGAGAGAGTAGGGGCAGAATTTTTATTTTCACATTGATTTATTTTTCTCTTCACCTATATCTCATCATATCCATTGGGTGTTCCTTTTTGAGATTATATTTTAATTTCTAGAAATTTTATTTGGTTAATTTCCTAATAGCCATTTTTATATTTCTTTACTTTTTACTCTTTCAGTTAATTCTTCATCTCCTTCAGGTGTAGTAAGCATCCTTGTTTCATATTCTTTCTCTGCTAGTTCCCACAGCCGAAGCCCTGGATGGTCTAAACTGGCCGCCCCAATTCCCTGCTTGGTCTCTTCCTCTTGGTATCCCGTTTCTGAGTGTATTTATCCTTCATGAATGTGTGTTCACATTTCTTGGGACTATTATTTGAGACCCGTGTTTAAGGTAATTTTCTTGAGGGAGGATATTGATTTACTTCTATTGGTTACTGGCTCCACCACTAGCTGCAGCACAGTGTAATTTCTTTGCTTGAGGCTTTAGGGCCAGCCAAGTTCTCTATTTTGAATTCAGGCTATAGACCAAATGAGAGCCAGTTTGAAGTCGCCATTCCTTGGAGAAAGTGTTTTCATTCCTTCCTATTCAGCACCACGTTTCCAGGCAGGTAATTTCCTCTGCAGAGCGCTGAAGGAGTAGGCAGGGCCGTTGGTGTGAGTACAAGGTGGGCTCAATTCTGTTCCACCCTTATGCTGAGCTCTTGGTACTTTGGGGTCCCAGTTTCATCTGCGATACCTCATTAGACACACTACGTCTGTGGATCTGAGATTTGGTTTCTTTTCATGGCCAATTGTGACAAGAAAGCTGAGGCTAAATTTCACCTACATTAGCAGAACCTGTCAAGTTGAAACTGCCCTCAAGGGTCACTCTTGTTCAGTTTTTGTACTCTAAAAAAGCTTGACTAGTTTCCAGCTATCGGTGCATTTAAAATGTTCCTAAAATAATTTTATCCAGTAGCTTCCCTTCTTTTCAGTGGGTGGGCTGTTCACGGTACTTCAGTTATCACACTGCTGCACTAGAGGGTCCAGTTCTCTGATTTTTTAAAAAAGAAATTGGAGTTTGCCATTGGATAATGAAATCACATGTGTAAAGTTTGGCGACTTGGTCTTTTTTTCACCACAGCTGTGCCAACTTTCTGAGAGCTATGTCTAATCTCAGAGTTACCAATTTTCTAGAAAACCCTCTAGATACACTTATTAAATAGAAATAGAGTCCCCCTGTCAGTGCTCTCTGGATGAGTGGGGAATCTGACCTTTCACGCTTGAGGGAACTGACTGAATATCTGTGAGGCAGTTGTCTTCGCATCTGAGGCTGGAGCCCGAAATGAGCAGGGCGGGCAGTCAGGAATGAAAAATACTTGTGAAGTGGGGGATGCTGGGGATGAAATGGTACCCACGATCACAGGCTCCAGACACTTACAAATCTCCAACTCAGTGGGGAAAAATGGTGCCTTTCGTGTGGAAGCCACACACCTCTGGTCAAGAGCTGAGGTACTACGGGAGGACAGGATGGGAGCCAGAAGAACTAGGTTCTGCCTCTGGCTGGCAGGTGATCTCCCACAGTGCCTGAGCTCCGCACCAAGCATCAACCCCGAAGAACAAGGCCGCAGCTTCACTTCTGCTTTCCCAGCCTCACGCGCCCTGGATAACTCAGCGAAAAATTCCGAGAAATGTAGTTCCAGCTTAGCTAAGTTGACCCACTAAAAAGCAACCGCACCGTGTCATTCCTGTTTTAAATGTCTGCTTGGGCTTGAACACACAGTACTCAGGGGATCCGAATTCAACTTGCATTGTAGAAACTGGTTAAAATAAAAGAAGCACCAGAAAATAGAAGAAACCTGGCTTTTTCTAATTAGATAGATTCTGCTGTTAAGTCAAAGGAGGGTTACTTTGCAACTCAGGATCCTCCTTTGTGCAAGGAGGCATTCAAATATCACTAATCAAGTTGTTACATTTCCAGAGATTTGTCTTTAAATCCTGAGTTAAAAAAAAAAAATCTCTGCAGAATCTGTACTTTTTAACTTCAAGAAATGGACTGGATAGTTTCACTTGAAGAGTTTCTCTTAGAAGAATAGAATATTCTACCCTCAAGAGCAAAACTATTGAAATATTTGCTTGTACGATAGGCAAGCATATCGTATCACATACTTTTTAATCAATCCCCCTTTCCCAGTGTCGAGCTTGTTATTTGCTTCACGAATATTTATGACACCAAGCCTGAAGTGACATAGAACAGTCGCCTGCATCCTGGACTGGTCAAATCTAGGTTGGTGTTGAATGGCCATTAGGAATTAGCTCACACATTTGGTCCACAGACATTGATTGTATTCCTAATACAATGTGGAATGCGAAGTTACAGCTATAAATAAGACAGACCTAATTATTGAAGTACCTTAAATAACTTTGTTTATGGCATACGGAGTCCTGGGTAGAGAGGCACAGCACACAGTATGTACTCAGAACTGAGAACTAGGTAGCAGGGAGCTGGGTCTAGGAAGACTCAGAGTGACAAGTGAGAGACAGGAAGCAGGGAGCCTTCTACAAGGATGAGAATTCTGAACACGGCAACTAGTATACTGCTTGAAGACTTTCAAGAGCAAAGTCTTTTTAACCTTTCAGCAGGTTAAAAGAAACTCAAAGAAGGTAGATAGGCAAGACATAAATGAGGCACGACTTTGCAGAATATTGTGAGATAATAAAAGACTTACATGGAGTAAGGTTGAGGGAGGCAAAAAGATAATGGTCACTATGAACTGATTTCCACGTTGAAAGATTACTTCGATGGTTAAGTTTATATGTCATTTTGACTGGTTCACGGATTGTCCAGACATTTGGGCAAAGTTTACTGTGAGATGAACACTCGAATATGTAGACGAGTAAAAGAGATTCTCCTTAATGAGGGGGACCTCATCCAGTCAACTGATTACCTGAACAGAATGAGGCTGAGTGAGAAAGGACTTTGGCCAGCCACAGTTCTTGAAACATCACTCTATTGCCCTGAGACTGCAGTGTTTTTCATCTTCTCCCCTCATTCTCAGATCTATGGATTTGTAGATTTGGACTAGAATTATTCTGCCAGCTTTCTGCAGTCTTCTCACTTTTCTGCTTCTACAGTTGTGTGAGCCAGTTCTTTATATCTATCCCCTATTTCTGTTTCTCTGACTGACAGAGTTATTCTGGGTATAGAGTGGAGAATGGAAAATACAGGGCAAAGATGACTGCAAAGAAACTAGTTAGGAGTCTG
Organism: Hystrix cristata; assembly: GCA_004026905.1. Taxonomy (NCBI): domain Eukaryota; kingdom Metazoa; phylum Chordata; class Mammalia; order Rodentia; family Hystricidae; genus Hystrix; species Hystrix cristata. The sequence continues at coordinate 70,886 of PVJO010000758.1, read as the reverse complement.
TTATTATCCAGGTGGGAGAACATGGACATTTGGATTTGATGGTAGAAGGAGTCAAGGCTGATTTCTAATTGGTAAGCGGTAGGATCAGTGACCAAGAAAGGACAGTGTAAGCAGAATGCTTGTACATTATAAAGACGTTCAATTCTAAATAAACGGAATTGGAGTGTTTTTGAAATGCCAAGTGAAAATGCAGGGTTAGAGAGAGTAAAGTGATAGATGTGATTAGTAGTGTATTTCTGTATTGCTGAGTTAATGATATTATACGTAAAACCTAAAAGAAATATCTGAACACATCAAATTGTACAGCGCACCCGCTGACTCGCTTTGGCTGGTGAGACTAGAGAAAAGTGCACTCTGGGCAGCTGCTGCCTACCTCACTCACAGTATAGGCTGCATGTTACCAGCGTGAAAACGTGCCCGGAAATGTGCCCCTTCCACAGACAGCTAACAAGAAGGCAGCATCCTGGCTGGAGTTCCAAAGCACCCAGCCTTTGGCGTTGCCCTTTGCCATAGTTTCAGAGCCCCTGCTGTAAGAAAAGCTGTCTTTGGCCCAGGGGAAGTGACAAGGAGAAAACTGACCATGTCATTCGCGTTTATGAAGCTCCGAGGAGCCCTTTTCTCTCTCCACTCATTTCCCGGCCCCGTTCTGCATGCCTCTGACACCTCTCCTCCTCCTCGTCAGCCCAGTTCCATTTTAAGTACCTGTGAAAGATGGGGCAGCATCTGTGTCCCTTTGTCTCTCGGTTATAGTTGGATGTGTCATGAATCAAAAACCCCACAAAACTTTAAATGCTATCACCAGGTCTGTTTTGGAAACTCGGGGAATAATTTATGTGCTATTGGCATTATCAGTTTGTTCTCTCTGTCTTGGGCTCATTTTTTGTTGAAATTGTTTTGGTTGAAACAGTGATTACTTATCCAGATTTCTCCTTTTCATTTCCTTCATCATAAGAATCTACATTAATCACCTTCAAGCCCAGACAAGCTTTTAGATCATATTTTGCTCCCATATTCAAAAAATGGAGACGATGGCTTTTGTTACTTTGGGGATCGACCTTCAGAACATCATAGAAACAGAGCACACAGTAGCTAAAATAGAAGGAGAATAAGTGCCAGTATATTCTGGCACAGTATATTCCTATCAGCAACGTCTGCATCGTTTAAGTTTGAGGCAAAAATAATCGGGGATAAGTTACAATTGAAAGGGAAAGAATAATTTAACAAAAGCTGGTGGGGACTGCTGAGAAGTTGGTCCTACTCCGGTCAGTCAGAGTAGCCGCCCTAGAGGAATACTCAGAAACACATGGGAAGTTTGAGTCTTGCGTTGTGTCCTAAATCATCTGAGATGGTAGAGAGGAACACCGACAGAGACTGACTTAGCAGATGTACGTGGGCTGCAGATCTTTAAACTCCTGTATGCATCACTAACACTCCGGCGATGGGCACAGAACGCTTTGATATCGCTTCTGGGGGACAAAGAACCCAAGATGCAAGCACGCTAGCTAAGTTGACGGACAGTCACGCACTGCTTCATGATGGAGATGCGTTGTCAACTCACATGCTGTTAGTAGTTTCACTGCTATGCAGACATCAAAGATTGTGCTCACACCATGGTGGGAGGCAACCATCAGCATGGACTCTTATACGGAGGTAAACGTGAGGCGTATTGAGCCTGCTGCCAGTATAACATGACATACTATTTTATAGTAAATTTATCAGTAGGAGGAGTACACTCTAAAGATAATAAAAAGTACAGTAAAATACACAAACCAGCAAGAGTCATTTATTATCACTATCAAGTGTTATGAATAGTCCACAGTTATAGGTGCTTGTGTACGACTGGCAGTGCTGTGGTTTCTTCGCAGCATCATTGGCAGCAGTGTGGAGGCAAGTACCGAGCACAGGTAGCTACAGCATCACCAGGCAACAGTCTGATGGGATGAATACTTGTGCATGTAGTACTCAGCTGTACTCGACAAAATGAAGATCTGCAGGGCCTACTACATGGACCCATTACATTTCTGTATTGCCGGTCTGATAAAACAGTCTATATTCGCATTTACGAATCAGTGAGATACGCTGGTTTCCTTTTTGGTACACTGGATGCTGGACCTGGGACCTTGTCCCTGCTAGGTAAACGCCCTGCTTCTGAGCTACATCCCCAGTCCTCTTCTATTTTATTTTAAGACAGGGTCTCATTAAATCTCCCAGGCTGGCCTTAAGCTTGCGTTGCTCCTGCCTCTGCTTCCTGATGAGTCGGAGTTCCAGCATACACCAGCAAGGCCCGCTTCAGTGGAATCCCAAAGGTATGTATTTCTGAGAAGATGACAGTATTTGTGGCAACTTTTAGAATCTGTATGTTCTCAAACATTTTCTTCATTGCTCTGCAGTTCATTAGCTCTCGTGTTTTGTGCTATTTGATAAATGCTAAGGAACCAACCTCTGTTTTGAAGAATTTGATGTTTATCTGTATAACAGGCTATTTAAAAGAATGCCGAGATTTTGCTTCTAGACAATTTTCAAGAGGACGACATTGGCTACCATTACGTTAAACTCTGTAGTCCACATTGTTTTCAGTGTGAAAATTCATAATGTTCCCTCTGGTGTTGTTTTCCTATATCCCTTGTGACTCATCTTCTGTCTTTGAGTCAGGCTGTCTCAGAGTCTGATCCGAAGGTACCTCAGAGGCAGCAGGTTTTCAGATGGAAGTCTGTGCCGAGCTCCAGTGGCAGATTTAGGTGGACGCAACAGTAGTGAATCCACGTTGTATACCGTTCACCTGCTGTTTACCTGGCATTCACTACCAGCCCCGGCTGAGACGAGGCGGTGGAATTCAGAGAGGTTTAACACCTGCCAAGATCTTGTGTCCAGAGAGTTGGAACACTTACAGAACACACTCAGGTCTCCTGACTCATAGCCAGGATGTTTTATAATATCTCGTGGTTGATTGCCGAAAAGTAGAATTACACATTGGAGAGAACTACTGTCCTGTAATTTGATATATTACCTGGAACTTTCACAGGTAAATATACCCAAGTTATAAGTGCAAGAACCCTGGTTATTCAAAAGATTTTTTTTTTAATCCAGCCTGTAGAGGGTGTTCAACAGATCTGCAGAGAGTGGACATGAGTGTCTTCTCGGTTATCCTATCCTACAGCAGACAGTAGGTTCACCCTCTCTTCTTGGTATGTCTATTTCCTCCTCATCTTTTACATCTCACTTAAATGTCCCCTCTTAGCTTAGTGGCCTCCCCAACCACCCCTTCTGTTATTCATTGACATCTCCTTAGCACACAGGCATAATTTATAATTATTTGCCTATTGTTTTAATTTCTCCCCTTCTCTGGATTAAAATCTGTAAGGTCAATAATTCCACTTGATTTATACTCAACATCAAGTATATTTCCTAGTGTTTAACATATTTACAATGGGGTCATAATTTGTATGTCTCGCTCCCAGGTGGCTTGAATCACTGATGGTACATGCGTGGCCATACCTTTGGGTGGCTTTTTATTAATTTTATTAGCAAAAAGACTAATAAGACACTTAGACTGAAAAAAAAAAGTGCTTCTAGGGCCATATTATCTTTTAGACTTTCCATTAGGACAACTGATTTCCCTTTATAAATGCTTTAGATGCTTTCTTCTTTCTTCTAGCTTACTAGCAATTCATGCTACCTTACAATCTTCCATTCCAAATTTCTGAGCCACGACTCCGGGATGGTAGTTTAAAGATTGAGTTCAGACTCAGGATGACCCCATGGGTCTCCCTATGGGACAGTCTTTAAGCTTTGTTGAAGCTGAGCCATCTCTCAGGTTCCATAGCGGGCAACAGTGTCTCCTTCACAGGACCATGACGATGATAGAATGTGGAGATGTAAGTAAAGCTCTAGTCAACTTGGTCATACCTATTTCTGCCCCCAGCAAACCTGGTTAGAACTGGTCATTTCCTTTGCTCCTAACTCTCATTCCCACTTTGCTTTCTTAACATTGCATCATCCATGAGGAGCACCCTGTTTTACCCAGTGGCCACAGCATGGGCACTGCAAAGAGCCTGAACGCAGAGAATCATTTTGATACACAAAGGCAAATGAACAAAGAAGTCCCTTCATCTTCCATGCTGTTAAAAGATTTACTAAAGCTTCAAGCACTTTTAGAGAGTATAGCCTTGACCGATTCTCTTTAAAATTTGTCAGTTACCTTTGCCTGAGGTCAAAACTGACCAGAAACATTGTACTTTAGTAGTTTAACATGGCCTTCTGGATTGCGAATAGGAGCTGAAATTTATTTCAGTTCATCTCTGTAGTGTGGCATGTCACAGCCAAGGGAACACTAGGCTAGGTATTGGGAGTGGGTTCCTGTCACTGGATTTGTCACTAACTTGCTGTGTGGCCAAGGGGACCCACTTTTCTCTATATAAGAGGAGAGTTATATTAGCAGTTGAAAGGATTCCCCTCTTGCCCTTAAACCTCACACTTATCACTAGTGTACCGATTTTGAAGGATTAACAGCAAATAAGTATACAGCCTGTGAATATTATAACACAAGACATCTCTCGCATTGAGTCAAGTGGCTCATCCTCAAGAATATTCTGCATCCACTTATTTAGAGTTTGTACAAAAATCTCTGTGCAGACGTAAATCGGTGAGCTCAACATTCCTTGAAAGGCTAAAAACTGGAAACTAACATCGTATAAGCAAATAATTATACTTCACACTTAATTTTGTAAAAGGAATATACTAAAACTTACAGCCTACAGATATTCTATACGTACTAGGAACTGCACTAAGTCTAAAAGAAAGTCACGATACTATTATTGGTACTATTATTCCCATTTTACAAAGAGGGAAAGCAAAGCTTGGAGATCTTAAGCCTGAAGCCACACAGTTTCTTGGTCGAGAAGGAGCAAATGTTAGATTAAGTTTTAGGGCTCTGGGGGAAAAAAGTAAAGTGAATCAAATAAAGTTTAGGGATTATGTAATTTGTGCTCAAAGACAGTTTAAAGTATTCTCTATTGGATATTAATTGAAAACTTCTATTTCTGTTCCAGCCATGAAGTAAATCAATTGGTTAGCAACCAGCCTTCATACTTTGCATGTTTGTCTTACCCAATGCAGGATTCGCTGTTAGAGAAAATGATACGGAGAGAGGCTGACAGTTCCGGTCTTGGGCTCAGTATGATTATTAGCTGGAGGACTATGTGAAAACTGGTGGCTGAATTAATAAGTGGTAAATTTTGAAAGTAGTTCATGAATGCTGAATAGTAGCCACTCTGTACTGAGGATTTGCTGTGGTTTCAGACTTTCACACGGTTCAAGAAGTACACCGCTTCCTGAAGTGGTTCAGGAAGTATCCCATGGTTCAGGCATCCTGTGCAGTACGTGGCTGAGCTCCTGTTGGCCAGGTGAAGCAACATGCCCAAGGCCAGTTAATCACGGACTCCCTATCTTCATTGTAGCCTTCCCCAACCTTCACTTAGAATTACCAACCATAAGAGTCTTAATACATTTCTGTGGGGCGTCGGGCACACCACAAGGCCAGCATTCCTTGGAAGTCTGCTGTGTTCGGCATAAAAACTTAAACAAATATGGTGCACTAGCACTTAAAATATCCCTACTGAATGGAAAATCATGATTTCTTATTTGAGAAATTATTTTAATACCATACAAAAATCTTTGGGCAACATATTCTCCAGGAAGATATGTCTAGTTTATCCTATGGCTTCCTATGCCCTATTTCAAAAAGAACAAAACTGCATAAAGCAGAGTAAGCAAACACAATCTGGGGTTGGAGCTGCCATTCTATTGATGATTCGGGAACACTGATCACTTTCTGTGAACCTCCATTTGCTCATTTATAAAACAATGAGGACTCTAATTGTATTTTATAACGTGTATTTATTTGTAGAGTACTTAGCATTGGTCTGGACTAGTCTATCATGCTAGGACTGTGAAGAAGAAAGCTCTCAGGCATGGACTGAATGTTGGGGATGCACAATGAAAATTATTTAACTCCTGTCTGGTCACTGTTTTGATAATTCAATTGGTTCAAATTGTGGAAGGCATTGTAGTGTTTCTATTTTTGGTCCCTGTTTTTTGAAGAACCAAGGGGAATGACTTTTAACTTGTACCTCACACAGTGACAGAACTCTGGAAATAACTGTCAATCTCTTTTTACCTCTGGTCTTTCTGGGGACATGTAGGGGAGATTAGAAGTCCTTTCTGTGACTGGTGTTGAGAATACTGCACATTGTACTGTTTTCATTAACCTGTTAATTTCATGACATTGCAAATGGAAGCAGAGGGACGGATGCTTGCAATACAGCATTTGCTTTTATTGTGTTTTTTTTTTAAGAAAAGCTTACTGTAGAATTTAAGATGTCTCCCCTCAATGATCAGGTCCGCAAGACGGGGTAGAAATGATGATGGCAGAACTACTTATTAACACGCACTGCATGCTTCCTGCAGTCCAAGAATTGATTTAAGTCCTTTGCGAATTGTATTTCATCCCTACTACAGCCCTGGGAGACAGGGCCTATCTGTCATATCTGCACTTAGCCAGGGTGAGATGCCGCCAAAACCTGTGCTCTAATCCACTGTTAAGCTCATTTCTGTTTATACAATACAGGGGAAGCCAGGAACTTATGATCAGGACGAGTCACGACAGTGATAAGGGCCCCTGGCCGCAGGTGGAGGCCTTATTCTCAAAGGAAACCTCGCAGTGTAACAACGTGCTCTTCTTACCCTGAGTCACAACAAGGTAAGTAGAACGTCTCAGAGAAATCCGATAATGATATATGGTATATACTATATTTTGTTGTAAGGCAAATTCTTTACGTGGCGCAAATCTCTTTGCTAACAATAATGTTTATCAAGATTATTTATTACAGGGCATTAAAATAAATCTTTTTTTCAATTACTTTCTAATGAAATGTACCAGTTACCTTTAGAATGGTGACATACGGCTCTAATCTATTCCAGTGGGGATAAATCTTGCTTATACAAGGTTTCAAGGGCTCCCTCCTGAACTGCATTAATTACTGATGTAAACAAAGATAGAGGATGATTCTCACATTCATCGATAAATCCTGAACCTCACTGTAATAGAGTTCTCTGGGTCAGACAACATAAATCATCAGGTAATTTCCAACACTTACGGCATGAATCTATTATAAAGGGGATGTTTCTGCCACACAGCTGATTTTGCACCATGCTTATTAATGTGGATGAATCCCGGGATAATGGGGAAGGAAGTCACAAAGGCTGCTGTGTACAATGAAGTGGAAAAAATAAGCCCTTAAGGAGCTGTTGAGCTACCTGTTGGCTAGAGAAGTTAACATTTCAGGAAAGAAAGCATTATCGGGGGATGGTGAGGGAGAGCCGAAGTTCCAGCAGTGCCAGTCCTGTGAGGTGGTTCTAACTCCCACAGTAACGTCCTGCACAGAGTTACTCTATTACTGAGGAATTGGAAGGGGGATGGGAGCAAGGTACCATGACTACCAAGGCCCCGATTTCTGGACAGAGGAAACTCTACAGACCACTGTGCTGACACCACTTCCTCCCCTGTCGTGTGCCCACGATTTCAGAACAGTCTAGGATTTGTCAGGGAGCTGTTCTTTTCTATGTCTGATTATCTTTTCTTGGAAGGGAAAACGAGGTACTGAATGTACCAAGTAGTTGTCTCTTCTACCTACAGGGTGTATTTTCCAAGATCTGCCCCGATGCTACAGTACAGGCCATATATACAGACCATATTTACATCCTTATGAGGAAGAGATTAATTTATAATAGATGAATTATAACCATACACTATAATAAGTGGTAAGTGAATGTGGTCTCTTTTTCTCAAAAATACCTTACTCCCTCACTGAATGACAGTGCAAGTTTTGGACATCAGTGGACTACAGGAAGATGAAACTGCAGATAAAGGGGGCTACTGTATGAAGAACAGCTGGGCACACATTGATAACTCAAAAATCAGCTATTTTACTGTTTGTGGAGCTCACGGTTGAATGTTCATAGGATAAAAAGAAGACTTACCTATTTTATTTCCTCAAACTGTACTTTACATTGAAAGGAAACTTCTATACAGGAAAGAGGTGACTTACTATGGGAAGTGCGACACATTCATTATCTTCCGTATTTACTTCAGTGATGGGCAATGTGTGCATATAATCTTACCCGGTACATGACATACTAGTACTCTCATTCCCATTTTTTATATGGAGAAACGGAGACAGAGAAAAAGGGGAAACATTTTATGAAACACATAGATAAATTGTAGAGGCAACCCCGTATTTAACTCCACAGATTATATTCTACAGACATTTCTTGAAACTTGGATACATACTTGAATGTACCATGTGTGGAGAATATAATATATTACTTAATAGAGTCTATTATATCGCTATTTTTGCATCCGAGAAAACTGAGGCTTAGAGAGGTTAATTAATCTTTGCACATTCACATAGCTAGGTAGATGTAGAATTTAGATTTGAACCCAAGGACTGTGGCTCCAAGTGAGTATTTGTTACACTGCCTTTCCAAGGCAAGACAAACCTATCAAATGACAGCTGGAATATACAAGAAAGCATTTATTAGAAGAAAATTAGAAATGAAGTGGGGGATCTTGGCAACATTTGCCAAGGAAGATGAGGAGGAGATGGCGGAAATAAGAATGGACTCCTGGCCAAGGGCATTATGGGACTTTCAAACAGGGAGGGACGTGGCAGGACTATGCCTAGAGAGACAGTCTGAGCTCAAGTCTGAGAAAATACTGGAGCAGGTAATAGGCAAAACAAGAAGCAGCCAGGTAGGTTACAGGGCTAACCCAGATGGAGAGAGTAGATCTGTGTCTCTGTGCTTCCATTTATTAAACTTGACAGCACAGGACAAGGGCCCAGGGTACGGTGGAGCTTAGGGGCTTGGTTTCAGACCCTTGAAGGTGTGTGGTATTCCTACATTAGTGGGCAGTAACATTAGGGCCTGAGGCTCACTACCCTTGTAACTCTTGTGATAGTCAAGGCCTCTGAAAAGAAGTAAGCATGCAAGTATGTCTAAAATACTTGAGGGTTTTCAGAATTTTTAAGTATTAGCCATCCTCAGCACAGATTACATGAACATAAGTACTTAGACACAAAACAAGATCAAACAATGATATAATTGCAATTGAGAAGAGTAAAATTATTGGGAGATGACTAGTAATTGAGACAGGAAATCTTAACATCCAGTTCTGAAAGTGACAAAATACAGTTGACAGAAAGCCTAAGATGAATAATTAACCAAGGAGAAATATGGATGTACAAATTAATAACAGTCAAGATAACCAAGAGTTGTTGATTATAAAGCAGAAAGCTTTCTTTTTCTTCTTCAAAGACTGGAAGACCATTAATTACACTGTATTACAGACATATTAGTCAATTTGCTTGTGTCTGTCTTTTCTCAGAAATTCGGTTTCCCTGATAGATGAGCGATGGACCGTAGGAAGACTCCCTGGACACATTTGCTTGGAGACGGGCCAATAGAATTCTTTTCTCTGGGGAAAGAACGCCAGACTAGCCAATTGCTGTCAACAGCTCTGCTCAGGAGGGGGATACCATTTTGCTTCACCCATAACAGAAGCAGGTCACACTCACCTACATGGAAATGGATAACCTGCCTGTTTACAGATGGTGACTAGGTCCTGTTTAGAAAGCCCCCTGGGCTCTGTCTCATACTCCTATTTCGTTATAACCAAGGAATCTACTATTAAAACAGCTTCAAGTGATCTGAATACTGTTAAGGAATGAGAGCCTCAGAGCAGGAGGGCTCCCACCTCGCTTTCTCAGATAAATGGTTGCCTGTGACGGCTCTTCTAGCACACAGTGCTCCTTGAACAAACTCCGTACTCCCGTGAGAGGGTCTAAGTTATTCCAAAATTCCAAACTCCTATTCTTTATTGCTACCTCATCATTATGTTTCATCTTAGACATCAAAACTCAACAGGTTCCCAAGTCTGGCCATCCTGAGGCACTCAGACACTGCGACTCCCAGTCTCCACCCAGGATTCATTCCCATCCTTTGTGAAAGTACACTCTCGGATTTAACTGTGATAATCATAGAGGACGCCTTCTCAGCAAAGCCCTGGAAGATCCTAAGCTGGGATATTTTCCACGTTTGCCCATCGTCCCAAAAGATGTGCTCAGTTTGATGGCTTTGAGATGCCGTCTGTTGAGGGTGAGGACCTGTCAGTTTGCATAAATACCTAACTGAGAGTTTAACAATTATACCTCCTAGTTGTAGCATCCTGCAGTGCCAGCACAATTAATACAGGTTTGTAGGCAACAACTACTAAAGACTTCAGGAAAGCCAAATCACCTGGAATAACGCCCAAGCCTGATATTTTTCTGTGCCACAGTTCTATATTGCTCCCTTGTCCAGGAATTAATAGTGACTGCACATCCTACATGGACGTCAACTTCAACTTGGGAATAATGCCCAGTGCCCGGGCACAAGCAGCACACGATCTCCTACACTGGCTGACTGACCAGGGAACAAGGCAGGCCTGGCCAGGGATTCCTACAGTCATTGTGTTTTCTCTTGTGTCCTAGAGCTACATCGCCAAGATGTGCATTGGTTTTACCTCCTAGAACTCTTTCAAAGCTATGTCATCTTGTTTCCGCACCTAAAGCTATTTTCCCTGGTCCCAGCCCCCAGCCTCCTCTCCTCTGTACCACTGTAATAGTCTCCCACCGCTGTGTTCACCGTGGCTCCTTCCTATTCATTTTCTACACTGCACCAGCACTGCTGTCTTCTAAATGTATCTGCTAACGTTGTGTGGGCACAGTCGCCCACGCTTGGCTTAAAACAACTTTGGTGCATCGTCGATGCTCTCAAGCTAACCGCAGCAAATTGTAACGTGGCCCATAAAGCACCGTGTCAGCTGGGTTCCTCCACCTCTCAGGGTTCATCTTGACCTCAGTCCTCCATAATGCCTGCCATCCAGCCCTCGCACACACCTGGCTGCTCCACAATAGACTGTGTTCACACACGCAGCTCCCTGCCGGGAACCTTCTCCAGATCCTTCTGAGCATTTGGACAAGCTTGGCTTCTTCTTATCGCACACTTTCACAGTGCTCTGACTCTTCCCTTCACGGCATCAGTACCAGTTGCAATTCTATGTGTACTTATGGGATTGATTGATTGATGTGTTTTCCTGCTAGAATATTAGCTGCATGAAGATGGGATTTTTTTCCAATTTTTTTTCACTGCAGTATCCCATTGGCAAGCTGGTAATGGCAACTTTTCGTTCCACAGAGTATGCAGAATGAGTGAGTGGGGGTACACTCACTGCTGAAACTAGCACCCAGCTCCAAGATTGGGACCTGCAGTGACTATGTGACGCAGACGAGCAGGACTGAGGTCACAGGTCAAGGGATGACGGTAAGAGGATCGCTCTGCTCCTGCCTTTCAGTCCTGGGTTCCTGCCCCTTCCCTTGAATTCCTCCTAGGAGCCTGGAAGATGAATCATTTAAAAAAAACATTTCACCCAGCTCTAGTCTTAGCGTGGGATTTGACAGTGCTGGGAAGCAAGGAGCCCCTAATCCTCTCTAGGCAAAGGACTGCTTGGAACATGATTCTAAATTGGTGTATTTTTTAAAAAATTTATTAGCCAGCAAAGAATATGAAAAAAGCTTTTACTCTGAATGTGGATGTATTTGTGATTCAGATGATGACTGGATCTTTAGCAGGCAAGACAGAAGGAGGAAGACAGGGGATTCCCCACCAGAAGGACAGAAGCCAGGTGTGGTGGTGCATACCTATAATCTGAGCTCTCAGGAGGCTGATGCAGGAAGGTTGACCTCGAGGTCAGCTTCTGCTACACAGTGAGTTCAAGGCAAGCCTGAGTTACATAGTGAGACCCCGTTGCAAAAAAACAAGAAACGAAACAAGAAAGAAACGAATAGAATGACAGAGCTTGCTTTCCTGGGCCCCACGGTCAGAAAGTCAAATATTCCACAAGTGAAGCAGTCTTCCTGGGGATGGGGTAAGGCCTATAATTGCAATGTTTATAATAAAGTCTGAGGGGCTACTAGTCAGGGAAGTCAAAAGAATAATGCAGAATTGAATGGAGCGTCTCATGCGATGACCTCTAAGCTACCTTCTCTGGAGATGCTGTATTTGGTGTAAAGTACATGTTGCATTTTAAGCTTGAAAATAGGTAGTAAAACAGTATGATAAAGTCTAAACAGCTGTGGGAGAATGTATTGTGATGGATTCGGAGCCGAGAGCCCAGGAACCAGACTAAAGGCAAACCCAGAGTAGTGGTGGTATAGATTATGTGACCACATTGTCATCAAGGCTTTGATTATAGCTGTGACAAGACAAAAATTATTAATGTTTTAGTGTTCACAGCTTTCTCTCCCTGTGTTTGCCAAGAATAAACTTGGCCTCACCTGCTCAGAGTCTTTTCTGTCTTGCTCCTTGCTCCAAAGAGTTTGTTGGCTGTGATTGCTTTTTTTTTCCCTATTTTTTTTTTTTCCCTCCAGAACGTTCAGGATCAGGAGACAAACATGAGACAAGAGATCCATTTGATCTAATAAGAAATGGACAGAGTGGTATAACAAAGAACCAAGTACCCTGTGGCCTTCAGGGTTGGCAGAACGGGTTTGGGACTAGAGGCATCATCAGGAAACTGGAGGAAAAGATGGAGACCAGGAGAATTGCCCCATGAGATTCTTTGAGGGATGTGAGTAAAGAATGGGGTTCCTTCTTAATGGCCTTAGCCTCTAACGGGATTCCTCTCTAGGAATAAGTCACAGCACACTTTTGGCTACTAAGGACTACATAGCCCTTAAATAAATAATAGTTATTTCTGAGACCAGTTATTCCTGGCTTTCTAGAGTTGAGTATGGGAGAAAGTGGAATAATAATAAAACAATCTTTTTCTCTGCTAATGACCTTGCTTCCTGTTCCACTAGGAAAAGATGACAGTCAGAAGAGGACTCCATGTATCTAGTCTTCCCCTCTTCCACTGTACATGGACGGACTCTTCACTCACAGTGCACATCTTCTCTCCCTGCTTGAGTAGATCATTGTGCTGTTCTCTCTCCTCTCTTCTGTGTCATCCATCTTCCTTTCTCTCTCTCATCGTTCTTCTCAGCATACAGACTTACTACATTCATCTGTTGTTTTGAAGCACCCCTCCAGCTGCTGCCCAATTCCTGCCTCTTTGATGCCAAGCTCCTTTAAAATATTTGATTAATTTTACTCTCTGTTTCCACCATGAGAATCAACCCAATGGTCCAGTTTTGGACTCATTAGTCAGGCCCTCTGCAGTATTTGACACTGTTTATTCCTCCATCTTCCTTGATGCTTAACATACTTGACTTCTGGGCTAACTTTCGCTTATAATTTTTGCAGCAGTTCTTAGGTTTATATACTGGTTCTTCCTCAACTCCCTGACCTTGACCACTGTTCTGGCTTCTACACTGATGGTTCCCACAAGGACACCTTCAGCCTGGACCTCTACACTTACAGGTTGAATTGCTCATTTAATTTAACTCGTGATTTCTGTACCCATCTAGCAGCCTTCCTTGTTCAGTGTATTCTCATCTTGCAGTTGTTGAGAGCACCAGCATGTCAGGAAATAGCTTTCACTATCTATTGAAAGTCCAAGCATGTCTCGAAATGTCCACTGCTACCACCATTGTCTCTTCCCTAGATTTTTCAAGAGCTTCTTTAATGTGTGCCTTTACTTTCCTCCCTGATCCTTTCCCCTTACAGAAGTCAAACTTTAATGAAAGTGGCACATTTGGACCAACATGATGCTTGGGATGCAGGCCTTATAAGTGAAAATCTACCTCGAGTGACTGAGAAAAGAAGTCTTTCTTTGGGAGACTGCCAGGGTGCAGGTCTTGAGAATACAGCCTTTGGTCAAGTACACTGTGATTCTTAGCTGCCCTCATTTCACTGTGCTGCTCAAGCCCCACAGGTGGTAGCCGTGTCAGTCAGGTAAAAGCTCCGTTCTAAAACGATCCAGAATGCTTCACAACAGCGGGCTCCTGGCTGCCTCTCCACAGTCCTCTCTGAGTATCTTTTCTCTTGCTCCCTCTGCTCCAGCTGTGGAAGTGGCCTTGCTAGGCCCCAAACACACAAAGCCTACTCCCACCTCAGGGCCTTTATGCTACTGCTGCTGCTTGGAATATGTTTTCCAATATACATACTTTGTTCACTCTTATTTCCATTTTCCTGCTCAAATGCCAGCTGGTTTGAAAGGCTTTTGTTGACTACCTACTTATAACAGGATGGTCCCTACGTGCTCATCATCCTCCTTTTTTTATTTATTCCTAGTATATAGATAGCAGTTGCAACCAGAATCATGGAAAGAGGTTCATGAACTGAGGTGTGTGTGTGTACAGAATCTCGAAGAGCAAGACGGACATGTTTGTACAAAGCCACTGCCTTTGCAAGACACATAGGTATCTGTGTGTATACATGGGGATACATTCTGAGAAGGGCATTGTTTTGTGTGAACATTAGAGAGTACGCTTACACAAACCTGGATGGTACTGCCTACCACACACCTACGCTGCACGGTTATGTGGCACATAGGTGGTGTCAGTATACATCTTACATTTGAGGCTCTAGGATATGGTGCAATAAATGTGCTATATGAGGCTGCTGGAGGCATAATATATAAGTAGGAGTTCATTCTAAAGTCAGGATACAAAGTATAGTATAGCAAATGCACATACCAGTAGTAAAGTTGCTTTTGTCATTATCAAGTAGCACTTTATGATGTATGACTATATATAATTGTATACGTGACACTTTTATATGAGTGGCAGTACAAGCTGGTTTATACCAGCATCTCTAGAAACACATGAGTAATGCGTTAATGCTGAGGGGCTTACCGATTTCAGGTATTTCTGAGCTGTGAGATTTGTAGCCTCAGTGCCTGATGCATAAAATGGCAAAACATCACCTTGGAAGGTGGTTGTGAAGTCTGATTAAAGCAATATACGCCAGTCTGGCTAGAGAAAGCACGTCACAGGTGTATCAGGTGTTACCACGTCTTCTGTCTTCAAGGTCAGAGAAGGCTGCTGAGTTTCAGCAGGACTTCAAGTCGGGGTGTTGGGAGCATTTGGGGTAACTCAAAGCCTAACCACAACTGAATGGAATTAAAGTAGTAAGGCTGCCTTGGAAGTGGCCAAGTTAATATAATTTCTCCATTTTTTTTTTTAAAATACAGACATTACTGTCTTGCAAACAGTGTTGTCAGTTCTTTACTTAAAACCATAGAAATGCATTTAAGAACTGGTTTTAAAAAATCCTCATTTTGGTTCTGTCGGGGGCCCTGCAGGCTCTGGCCCATGTGTCTCCTTTCTTTGCAAAGGACACCTGGCCACTGTTCTGCTTCTAAGATATGTACTCATTTGATGCCAGGCACTGTGCTGGCCATTGATATCGGATTACCTCATTTAATGCTCACACCAGACCTATGCGGTGGGTAGTGGTGTTATCTATGCCTTACAGATGTAGAAACAGAGGCCTGGAAGGTCAAGTAACAAGCCTGAAAAACGCAGTTATTAAGTGGTAAAGCTGTAATTCACACCCAAGTACTTTCGCTTCATAGTGCAAACACTTAAACTTGACACAATATAGCATCCACAAGCCAGACCTTGTGGCCACTCCAGTAAAGGTTTGTTGAATGAAGAACAGACTGATGATGGAGTGGCCACATGGCTTAGTTGCTCAGAATGGGGAGAAGCTGGCATGATGCGCAAGCCAAGTCTGGCTCACAAAGGAGAGATGTGCAAACCTTGAATGTGCAAACGTGATACGTATCTCTCTTCATTCATCCTCCCTAAATTTGAAGCTTGACTTCAGCAACAACCTGCCCTCTGCTGATGAGCTTCGACCAGCCGTAAAGGCTCTATCTAGTCCCTTGTCCTTTTCACTCACTCTCGAGATAGTTAGCTTACAATGACCACACTGAATTTAATCTTCATTATACATCTTATCTGCTCCTCCCCTTTATTACTTCTTAATTAATTTTAGGACCAAGATAAGTGGCAGGCCATATGAGGACTGCCTGGACACGTCAGAAAGATTATAGCAAGCTCATGCCCAGCTTCACGGCCACAGAGCTTGAGCGGCTGTGTGCCAAACGGCAGCTTCCACTGCTCTGAGCCCTTTCCCGAGCCTGTCAACTATGAGCTCCTAAGAAACTCAGTCTCTCCTTCCCAGCGCCCAACAGAACGGCCCAGACCTTCGGCCGCAGGCATTTATGGTACACATATGTACATGTGTCTAAATATATATACATACACACATTTATCTCCCTCTACAAATGTATATATGTCTCATGGCCTGACGTCAGTGGCCTGGGATCAATTTAGTCAAGTGGTAAAGGAAAATGAAACGATGTATTAAAAGGATGCCCATTTTTCATCAAAGATTGTGGATCTGAATGGCTTGCTTTGAAAACAAAACAAAACCAAATCCAAAGATATGCCTCAAGTAAGTCCGACTTGATATGGTGAATAAAAGCAACTATGACACTAAACTAAATCACAGTGGATTCATACATACAATCAATTCATATTGTTCACAATAGTTATTTCTACAAAGTCACTGTGAATGCGGGAATAGTGAATAATGAACCACTTATCTGAGGAGAAATAGAGGCTTAGAGTCCTGTCAGCCGCTGGTCATGTTTCTGGCACCTGATTAAGACACAGCTTTGTTTTATGTGTGTCCCTACTTAAGGATACATTTTTAAGTATATGCATATTGTTAATTCATTAACAATAATCTCATGGCTAATGGTACTGTTTCTTATGCCTGATGAAGTTTACCAAATACTTATTTTCTCTTTAAGGCACACATTAGCTGCCTTCTGCTTAGATCTGCTAGACCGCATTTCAGGACCAGGATTAAGGGCCACACCAGACAGCAAAATCGCAGAAAAAATACAGAAACAAAAGAAAAGATGGCGGAAAATGGGCCATGTAAAGGGGATGCATAATTATAGCATGAGAGCTAAAACACTGTGGGCGTTGGGTAACTCACATGTCCCCCACTCTGTACATGTGTAACTGTATACACACAGTGAGTACCGATGATGGAGTGAAATGTAAGCAAAAATATGGGACCATGAATGACGAGGGTCCCCTATAAATATTAATTAAGTCTCTCCCCTTGAGATTGCTTTCCTATATGCTGGAGTGAACAGGCAGCTGGGGCATTTATCTGGCAGGACTGAGAGCCACTCCGTGGTCTTCTGTGGGAATCACAATTTAGCTCTTTGAGATGGTGAAATGGCCGATTGGACTTTTGAAGGGATTAGAGTTAAGCGGCTCAAAGGCACTCTTGTTTAGTTGAAAAAATACTAGAAGTTACCTGAGGTGGGCAAGAAGGCGGGCATTTGGGGGACTCTCTTCTCACAACGACCCCTTCTCCTGTCCAGTCACCCCGTGGACTAGCTGTGGGTCCCTCCCAGCTGAGCCTAGATTTATATGTGAATGTAGCTGACCTGTGCCAAGTGCCTGCTGCAGTAGTGCTTTGGAGAGGATGGAAAGCAAGTTCCTCCAGAAGCTTACAAAACACACGGGCAGTAGTGAACAAGAATACAAGATGGATGTCTAGTTGCCCACTGTCATGAGTGTTAAGAGGGAAAGGGTGAGGTAACAGACAGAAATTGGGTTGAAAACTGAGCTTTTCTGAAAAGAGAATGGGAAATGCTTTTCTGAAGGAGCTTGGGGAGGTGGGGCATAGAGCGGGGCATCAGAGCCACTTGTGCGGTGTGCAGATGAGGCCTGGGGGTGCCCTGTGGACTAAGGAGAGAGAAAGGAGATGCTGCAGAGCCCAGATCTCGCCTCTAAGTGTTTCAAGAAACTGGATGCTGCTCCTGGAATTCTGTAACAAATATGGCAAGCTTATCATATATTTTTCTCTTTAATCTTAAACCCAAATCTCTCTAATATCTAATATTAGCAACCAGTGACTTCTGCCTAATAGGAAGGTTGATTGGTGTCGTTAACTGAGGATATTACCTTGGCTGAAAAAATTAACACATTCATGATAGGCTGTAATTTGTATGTCTTGCTGCCAGGTGGCTCTGAGCCCCGCAATGGTGCACTTGCACGGCTGTCCCATTGGGTGGCATGGGACAGTCCCGTTGGAAGGTACAAGCTGCGAGATGGAACAGTCATGCACGTACCACTGGCTGTTCGAGCCAGTGAGAACATATTCATTCATTAAATATGAGGATTAGTTGATAAACTAATGACTATCTTATCTAACTTTCATAACACTCTCCCACACCAACAGATTACCATAATGTTTCTGAAGATCTGCTGAGTTAGGAATTTAACCCTCCTGTTAACAACGGGCCAGAGTATCAGACCATCACATCTCTACAGAGCTATGTATTTATGATGTAGTTCGCTTTGGCGAGTTTCAGGAAGTCATTAGAATATGAAACCTGATTTTAAAAACTGCATGTACTGGATTAGAGCTCGCAGGAATCTCTGGTACAGCAAAGCCAGGTCGGGGCCTAGGGACAACCTTTCCCTGAAGACACACTGAGAAGTAAAGTACAGCAGTTGCCACTCCTCACAGACAGCGTCATCCTCGGGCAAAATACAATGGATTAAAAGTACTTACGTTCATGCCGACAGCAGCCAAAGCTGCTTGCATCTAAACATTCTCCCTCCCTCACCTTCATCTTTCTTATCTCTTCCTGCTCTGTGAGATGCTGGGAGATATGTTTGCAGGGACTTAATGTTAACTTGGCAGGAAGCTACGGATTCCGCCTCCGTGATGAGCCGGAGGACACACAATGTTCACTAAAGTAGGAAGTTCTGGGAACTAACTCTTGGGGCCAAACACCTCCCAGTATTTTTCTGGGTTTGGAAAGTAAAAGCACCTGCCATACCATAGTGATATCGCCCCAGTTTAAAAGAAATAATTTGTTTTCTCAGAGAGGCATATTTTGGCTTGTTTTCGTAAGGGTGCAAGAATCGGCACTGGCATCCAAACTGAGTATGTACTGAGCACCTACTCTCCATCAAGCCACGGTCTAGGCATGAATAGCTGTATTTTATTAAAAAATTTCAAACCTCCTTGTTTTGCTTTCTGTCTGTGGCTATTCCTGCAGCCAGTAAGGAAGTGAACAGGACTGGGGCAGAGCAGACAACTTAGAGCCATTCAGACCCTCTGGTCCTTCGGTCAAAGTGCAAGGCGCGTATGTGGCCAGCGACTCCTGCGCGCACTGTACAAACGCTCTGAAGTTTCAGTCTCCACCTACTGCTTTTGCCACTAGGTGACCCTGTAGCCTGTACATACTGTCCTCGAAGGGATGAGAATATGCCCTCCCCAAATACACCCTGTGGCTTGAGGGTTATGTTGATCTAAAGGCAACAGAGAGCTAGCAGACAGCTCTGCACACTCCCTCTGTTTAAAAGCAGGATGGAAGATCCCCCTGTGGAGGAGTTCACCCTCCGCTCCTCAGAAAGGCCCTACCATCGACATCTAACATTTTGGCTTGGCTGGGCTGGGTTGACTAAAGAGGAATTATCTTGGGCCTCACACAAATTTAGATTTAAAGAACTTGTGTTATACACACGTCTGTTATAACATTAAAAAGAGAGACAGAGAGACAGAGAGAGCAGTTGGCTACAGGGCACACCCATGTTGCCTGGATTCTAGTTAGCCCAGAGATGGTACTAAAAGGAGCATATATGGTGAACGCTACTAAAATAACCCTTATTTTGTATTGTTTTCCCCATACATTTATCTTCACGTAATTTACTGCCCCTGGGAGCTCAAGACCCCTTTCCTTTGCCTTGTCGGTTCTTCACAGACTTACTGCTCTTTTTAAAAACCAGTCCATAAGCCTCTGGGTCTGTTTCTTTGGGATTTTCATTTCTGTAAGCCCCTCCTTTCATATGCATAGGAAATAAACCTGTTTGTTTTGTTAATCTATCTTCTGTCTCTTTAATTCTCAGGCCTGCAGGGTGCTCTTAGGGTAAAAAAAAAAAGTTTCTGATATTATGAATTTAGGGGCATCCCAGAACCAACACCTACTAACAAAATCTGACAAGTTTCTCTTCTCTAAAATCACGGACTTTCCCATTTGCTCAGTTCTGCTTACTTAAACATTAGGAATAAATGCATTTGAAGATGAATGCTTTGTCCCACAAATTCATACAAATTTGGAATCCATTCCTGAATCTATCTAATGTGTGTGTGTTACGTGTGCGTCAGCTGCTGACATCAATGAGATTGATATTCTGAAATTTATTTTATACTTTGCAGTATTTTTCATAAGCTAAAGGGGGGCTCTAACTTACACCAGTTTTTTCACCTCAATGAAAACCAACAATAAACAAAACTGATCTCTGAAAAGTCTGTGTAGATTACCTATCCAGTATCAAAAGTTTAATCACACACACTCTATCTGTACTACCATTTACTTATATTTTTAAATAAATATTTTTCTCAAATTTTAAAAGGCAGCTTTGTTTTGTTACTATAACTAGCAAATCAACATTCCTTATCCCAAAGAAATAACCAGAAAAATGAATAGAAAAACAATACAGCAATGATTTATGTAGAAGCTGTGATGTATCCAGAAGCCCTGAATTCAAGGTTTTCTGTCTTTCGTTAAAAAAGAACGCCAAGTAACTCCCAAGATACACCACAACTTTATCCTTCGCTTAGGGTGGTGGAGTTCCAAACGGAGGACCTCTTTCCCTCTATTATTTAACATGCTACCAAATTATCTCCGATTACAGCGGTGGTTTGCTTCCCACACTTTGGGAAACACTGATATAGGCCCATCAGGTCAGTTAGTACCAAGAACATAAAACTCAGATAAGTCAAGAAATTAGTTGCTAAGAGCAGATATAAAACTTAGACCCTTTAAGACACTTACATAATTTTTAACTACACAAAAATTCTCATTTGGGGAAAGAGAAAAATTATATTTAAAGGCTATGTTTCGTCTTCCTGTCACAACTGGTTACTGCTGTTGATTCAAACAGCATCAGTAGTAGCTTATCCAATAGTCTAATGATGACTGTTCTCATATTATTTCTAGAAGGAAAGGAATAATTCATTGTTTATCGTGAAAGATAAATATAGAAATAATTTTATTGAACACAGTAGGCATGGAGCCAGTTAGTGTGGCATTGCATGCTATTTGGCATAGATTTATAATATACTTTTTTCATCATACATGTTTGCAGTGCATAATCATTACATTCATCACGTGGGATTGGTACATGTACATGACACATCTTAATTCTTGTTTCATCTCCTTTCTCTCCTGTGCCCCCTCTTCCTCCTTCTCTTGGTCCCCTCCCCTTCTACAAAAAGTCTCTCTCCCGTAATATACTTTTAAACAACATCTACTAAGGTTTACATGTGTCCTGCGTGATGGAAACTGAACCCTCAAATGCATGTCAGAGGAACTTGGAGGTAATTGGGATTAGAGAAAGTCATGAGGTCTGGCTCTGCAGGAGCAATGATGGCCCACAAGGAGAGGAAGAGAGATCCAAGCCAGTGTACTTCCTGTGTCCCACCAGGGAAAGCTCTCTGCTTTGTTATAATGCAACCAGATGCTGACTGGATGGTGGTGCTGAGCTCTTAGACTTCCCAGGGGCCATGTGAACTACTCTTTATAAATCACGCAGGCTCGCGAATGTTAGGCAAACAAAAACCAGAGCAGGACATTATACAAGAATAAATGGAAAGACTAATGGAAAAAAAAAATCTTAATGTTTACATAAAAATGTCTCATTTTTCATCAAAAGATCCTGTACTTAGAGCCTAAATTCATGTGTTTGGTTTAATTTATGAATAAACATTTTTTGTATATGTATCTGTGATCAAATAATATGTTGATATTAGAATGACTATGGTTTTGGAACCCATGTTACCTCCTGTCACTCTGTAACCTTTCTTCTTATTCAGGAAACAGACAGGGTAGTCTATGCCAGCTAAGGAAGAAATGAAAGAAGAATGGAGGCAATAAGACAGCTGAGTTCATGGCTTTTAGATATTGAAAAGGCTGGGTCAGTGTATAAACAACAGATCATGTGAAACGTCACAGTAACGAATCACCAGACTGAAATCTAGATGAAGAAGGTAAGTGAGAAGGGAAGGAAGAAGTTAAGACAATGAGGAATTTCTGAGACTGGGCCCTGGTCTCTACTAGTTCTATCCTCCCAGAAAAGTGCCAAGGAAGGGAGTGCCTGACCACTGACCCCTCCAGGTGAGAGAGGGGCCCTGAGAGCAGAGGGAACACACAACCTGAACCTTTCTTCCCAGGAAATGGCGCAAAGGGTTGAGATTCCAAGAAGTGGTATCCCGAGGGCTTTTCCATTTGCCTTGGAGCATGGCGCAAGAAGCAGCAAAGTGTTTCCGCATATCAAAGGACACTAGGAACTGACACAGAACATGGGCAGAGTGTACACTCTCATGGTCAGGGTTAGAAGGATATAGAAATATCCTGCTTTGACTAATGCCTGAAGATCAGGAGAGATGTAGGCACCTTGCCAGATGGCAGTATATGTGGAGAATGATAAAGACTCAACCTTCACTGCCCAGAAGACTTGGCATGATGCTATTACGCCCATAAGTACTGAGACACACGATCAGAGAGGAGAGTGATAGCCTGCAGTAAGTGAAAATAAGTTGATGTTATCTAGAAGGATAAAGATTCTACTTTCTATTTTTGTACTAAGGTTGGATCCAGGACCTTCACACTGAGCTGCATCCCCAGTCTTTTTCATTTTTTATTTTGAGATAGGATCTTGCTAAGTTACCCAGGCTGGGCTTGAACTAGCAGTCCTCCTGTCCCAGCCTTCCGGAGTCCTGGGAAGTCCATCTTCTTACTCCATCGTGCAGGTTACAAGTTATACAGCACTTGCTATGCATATAATTTAAGATTATATACCCATATTGTAGATGATACACTAAAGTACTACAACCCTCACAGATATGAAAGAGAAAATTAGGTTTAAATACATCCTTTAAGTGACATTTACTTTAGAATTTCTTATAAAATTAAAGATGACTGCATCAGATTGATAGAACAATTTTAGTATACACATTTGATCTTGCCATGAATGAAAACAATTACTGTAAAACAGTAGTGAAGGGCAAGATCTATGTCACATCACTACTGAAGAACTGGCGAAGATACAAAATTAGCTATTGCAGTCCTTCGACGTGAGCTGATAAGGAACAATAGCAGTTCCGATCATGGAAGTCTGACAAACACATCTTTTTTGAGAGGAAAGTGATGTCTAGGCAGAGCCAGTGCAACCTGCTCCCACACAGCTCGTTACCAATACTCAAAATAGCACCTGCATCTTAATTAGTACTGACCATTCTCTGACCTTCAGGTGGGAAGGGCTAAATGGCTCCGTGTAGATCAAAGAGGGAATCACATATAAGATTATATAATAACCTTTTAAATCTCTGGACTTGTATCAGTCGGTTTTGGCTAAATTATGCTGCAATACTGAGGAGCACTAATAATCAGAGAGAAGAAAGTCAAGCAATACCTTTTAAGATTTCTGCTGGGAAGTAGCACAAGTTTCTTAGGATTATGCTGCACTGATCAAATCCAACTGTAATTCCTGACAGAAGCGGAACTGTAAATCCCCTACAGGGAAGGGTACCAAACACATTTTGCAACACTTCAATCTGCCATAGACATTCTTATTTCTATTATCATGAATTGATTACTTTAGAAACCTACCTATAAAATTATTATAACAAAATGGCCCTATTTATAAATTAGAATTTTAAGTTGTAAGAAAAGGAGTCCCTACTTTGATTAACTGTCATGTTTCGCATCAGTTATATTTCCTCGGGTTAATGTTGATCGGGAGAAAATAGCTGGCTGGGATTTTGAGATGAGGACTTCGTAATTTTCATAGTTTGTCTTTATTCTTTTCAATTTCTTTTCCTTTTGTTTGGTCTTAGGTAAACTCCCACAAGTCTATGATAATGGCTAAGGATGACTTCACAGGTGTTCTCAGCTACTGTTAGCTGAGTTTTAAAAATGGAAAATGTGCGGCTAAGTACTCACTATATTTTAAAGATGTTATTTAATGTAGACCAACATGTAAAGTGATACAAACATAGAGGTACTCATCTACATCTCATCATTCAGTGCTTAGTTGATGCTTGCTTTCTAACAGACTTGACCAACCCACTGAGGTATTTTACTTGAGTATCGTCCTGAGCTCTTTTAGTATAAGTTTTTAGTGATCTCAAGAAAAGCTTAGTTAGAGTGAACATTTCAAATAAAAATACCTAGAAGGAGATGTCAAACATCTTTAATTTTGCCTGCCCATTATTCACTTTCCACTGGTTTCACTAACCTTTCATATCTTCAGAGGATATGGTTTGGGTGGATCATCTTAGCCTGACATGACCCAGCGCTACCAGTGTGAGCACTGTACCTCCTTGGCTACTCAATAATGGTTTAAGAATATAGAGGTTGGGCTGGGGATTTAGCTCAGTGGTTAGAGTGCTTGCTTCATAAGCATAAGGCCCTGAGTTCGCGCACACACACACACACACACACACACACACACACACAAAATAGCAGTAACTCAAGTCAGGTCCCTGAGATTTAATCCCAGGATTTTTATTGTAACTTCTAAGAAAAGATTATTTCTCTTTTAGGGTGGATTAAAGGATGGCATGCATGCCTGGGAGGCATCTTGACAGACTATGGGAGACTACTCCTGTGGACTGGACCTACACAAGGGAAAAGGGAGTTCAGAAGCAGAATGAGTAAAAAAGGAGAATTATGATTACATTAGTTGAGTGCCTGGATCCAGCGATGTCTGAAGCATATTCTTTATTGGACTTTTCTGCTTGAGTTAGGTGTTTTTTCACTTGTAACCAAAGTTATTACAAAAAACTTGTCTATATGGTAGGAATAGTTCGTTCTTCCCTCAGTAGTGTAAGATAATGATCCAAAAAAGCATGGCAGGTCAGAGGATGCTACAGCATTCTACATGGAGTCACAAAAGCAGTCCAAAGCCATAGATTATGGAGACCTAGCTCTCTAGGAAGCATTAATGGTGTGCGAAGATTCTACATCTAATTGGCATGGACCTTATCACATCTGCCATTATTTTTTATTTGTTTATTCATGGGCTTCAATAAATTGGGAATTCCCTATCTCTTTATTCTTAAGGTCCAATATTGTACCTGGCACAAATTAGGTACATAATAAATGTTTGAGTAAAAAAAGAATAAATATTTCTTATTAAAAATGTTGCCTAGCATGATACAAAAATTAGAGTGTGGATAAATCCCTTTACTTCAGTTTTTACAGCACAGGCCATTGATTTCCCAAATGCATATTTAAAAATACGGCATTCAAAAAACTTTCCAAATGCCACCTGCCAAGTGACTGAGATAAATGTGTAGAAGTGAGTAAGTTCTAGGTAAAGGGAATAGCTTGGATAAAGAAAAAAAAAATAGAAAAGGATGGGTAAATCCAGAGGCATATGTTTCATGGTCTAGAATTACCCACCATAGATTTTTAATCAGTGTTTTATTTTCCTTGTTTTAACATATCTTTCTAATAGGAATACTGGGAAAAATCTGAGATTTCCAACAACTTATAAACTAACAAGGTATCCCACCACCATTTCATGGATGTTGGCAGAACACATGAAATTCTGGGTTGGAGACAAGGGACTTTACCACTCATAAACATCAAGCAATAAAACCATATCATACCAGAATGAGTTTCCCATAGCAAAATCCCATGGGTAGAAATTACATAGACGTGGCCAGACAGATGCCTATAAATGTAGTGGTTTGTGCTACAGGACATCCCTGGGTTGGGGAACCCAAATCCTTTTTAATGGGCAGTGACTGCCTTGTCCTTTGCTTCAGAAAGAGATATTTTTTATTGCACTAGGCAGTAAACATGCCTACCTTGTGCTTTGGAGGGAGGAATTATCTCTATCTTGTACAGCTTTTAACCATTTAACAATGCTTCAGAAGATCATCTGGAACAAAGGGCAGCTAGAGCCTTTTCAAAAAGACATGCAAACCCAGGACGAATGGATTTATCATTGAATTCTGTAAGAAGTTCAGGGAGTATCTAATGCAAATACTCCTTAAACTCTTTAATGAAATTGATAGAGAAGGACAACTTCTGAAGTAATTTCTGTGTCACTGTTTAAAAAAACACTGACATCCCATCTTACTCTAGAAAGAATGGCCATCATCAAGAGATCAAAAAGTAACGAACGCTGCCACGGGTGCAGGAAAATGGAACACTTCTACATTGTGAGTGGGAATGTAAACTAACACAACCACTATGGAAATCCATGTGGAGATTCCTCAAAGAACTAAAACTACAAATTCCATTCCATCTAGCTAGTTCCCTTCTAGGTATCTTCCCAAAAGACTTAAGGATATCATATTACAGTGACATATGCACACCCATGTTTACAGCAGCCCAATTCATAACAGCTAAATCTTGGAAGCAGCCTGTATGTCCATCAAGAGAAGAATAAAGACAATGTTACATTTACATATACTAGTAAAGAATAATCCTGAGTCATTTGTAAGAAACAAGTGTACCTTGAGACCGTAATATTAAGTGAAATCAACCAGACACATAAGGTTAAGGTATCACATTTTTTAAATGCAAAAAACAAAATATAAATAGCAAAATAAAAACAGATAACAGAAAATAGGGAGATAGATCTTTTATAAAAGGGAAGGGGACCAAAAGTTGGAAGGAGTGGCAGAGAGGGGAGGGGAAAGTGATGAAAGAGTTAAGATGTGTTGTGTATATGTACCAGCTCTGCATGAGGAATGTAATCATCATGTACTGCAAACATAGAAAAATAACTAAAGAAAAACCTCAAAGTCAAAAAAAGACATGCAAAAACACAAGAGACCTGTGAGAATTGTCTGTCACTCATAGTAAAGGGGCCAAAAGGCAATCCAAATTAAAAATTAAAGTCTGACTGTATTAAACCTTGCATATTTAATTTCCCCTCAAATAGAACTCTTACCATATCAGAAGGAGAAGTTATATATCTATTTCCTTCTGGCACTTCACGAAGAATAGAAAGCAGAAACTATATTTTTTAAAGAATCATTTTACAAAGGAAGATTCTTTTGGCTCTTGTTTTATTAGGATGAGTTTCAATACATTTATTCCTGAGTGTGTTTGGGATAACATAAGGAGGGAAAGTAAGCACATTTTTGCTGGACTATTAACTTGATGCCCAGGTAGAACTGAATGATAAAATAGTGAAAGAATTCATGGGAGAAAAATGTTGAGCCGAGACATAAGGAGTTGTTAAGAGGACTGGAAATGCAGGGCTGTAAATTTAGGAGTAGAAAATTAACACAAGCCAAGAGCACATTGGGGTGAATGAAGCAAATGTTAGTTACCCAACCCCTAAACATTGTTTTAGATAATGGCTGAAATGTTAAGCCAACGTTTTGTTATCAGTGGTATCGTGTAATACCCAACATAAATGCATCTAGAGTAAGAGAAGGGCTATGTAATTTCAACCCACTGAAAAGAACTATATCTACGTATGCCCCTTTCATAAATAAGGCAACTCTAATACAAGCTCAAAGAAATAAGGTTAAATTGGTTCTGCAGGTTTTCAGTCTACCTACTTGAATTTCAGGGATTCCATTTTTTTGGTAAAAGTACACATTAAGAATTGGGAAGGACTATATCTCTTAAACACCATATTAAAAAACACAGTCAATGCAAGTAGATGTTCTGATTTTTAGCTTTCTTTGTAAATAAATGACAACGCTAGTTATTGTATGTCTCCAAATTCTCAAATTCTGGAGGGTATTGAGAATCCTGTGGCCCTTCTTCCTGGTCTGAACTTATTATCAAATCAAAACACTTTTTTTTTTTTTTTTTTTTTTTTTTGGTGCAGGGGATCAAACTCAGCCTTGTGCTTGCTAGGCAAGCACTCTACCTCTTGAGCTAAATCCCCAGCTTAAACACCATTTTAAAATGAAAATCTGGGTGAATCCTTGGTTAGGTCACTTCAGGGCTTTCCATTTCACTGACGGTACAGACTGAGTTCCTTACAGGCACTTGTTGCCCCCTCACCATCAGGTCCTCCCTCATATCCTCCCCTCCCTTCCCTTTTCTATCGCCAGCTCCCCACCGCACCCCCAATTAGATGATTTTGAGCAAGGAAGTAACACAGCATGACTCTGACTCTAAGGTAGAAAATATGAGCAGTCAGCTGTGGAAACAGAAAGATAGTTTTACAGTACAATAATGCAGGCAAGACATAACGGCAGCTAGGAGTAGGAGACTAGTAGTGACAAGAATGGGAAGTGGGGAGGTACTGGATGTGGCTTTCAAGATAGGTGCAACAGGATTTTCTGACAGATGAGCTACCATGATAGAAATAGATCATTTTCGTGCATGAGTAACAGGAAAAATGGAATTGTGATTTACTGAGACAGGAAATACTGCAGGAGTCCAGACTTGGTAGGGAAGACCAGGAGTTCAGAGTTAGCATGTAAGATTCCTTACTGGCTCCCCAACAGGGAAAGCAAGTTATTAGTTACACACAAAAATCTAGAGTTCATAGGCAGAATCTTGGGCTAGAGATAAATAATTCAGAGTCATTAGCATAGGATGGTATTTGAAACCATAAAGCTGGATGAGATCATCTAGGGGGTGAGTACCCTACTGAGTCTAGAGTTGTAACAATAGTTAGGGGGCAGGGAAATGAGATACATCAGCACACTGAGAAGGAGAGGCCAGTAGAGAGGAAGGAAATCGAGAAAAAGAATGTGAAGCAAAGCAAAGAAACTCTTTTAGTAGTGTAGAGTGATCAAAAGTGTCAAATATTGAGAGATTTAGAAAGATACGAGACAACAACAAGAAACCAAAACAAACAAACAAAAAAAAAACATCGGACCATTGGATACAGCCATGTGGAAGTCAGGGGTAGCTCCGGGTTTCAGTTCATCCAAATGTATATAATCTGGGAACATTTTTTAAGAGACAGAATGTAAATTAAGTATAGGGTCTTTTGAAAAGACTTTTGAAAATGAGGGTTTTGAAGCTGAAACATTATTAAAATAAATCTATCTCTGGTAGAAATTACTGGTAAATACAGAAACAGTGTTCTCTGCAGTGCTGGAAAAGTCTAATGGACTAGATCGAGGAAAAACAGGAGGAAAAGAAATAAATACAGAGAGCACAGACATAATTTCAAGTTTTCTAACAGGAGAGAGAAGACAAATGGGGTACTTGCCAGGAACAATTTGGAAGTTAAAGAAAGGTTTCCTTTTTCTTCTTTTCTTTACTAAGAGATGAGAATACACTTTTTTATCGAGGGGAATAATCCAGGGAGGACAGTTAAAGACATAGATGAGGGGGGAATTGTTGTTAACTTGGAAAACTACCCTTGAATAGTTGCAGCACAATGAGGTCCTCTGTGAAAGTAGGTGATATGGCTGAAAGAAAAAGTGGGGAGTTTATAACTGGATGAAAACAGTAAACACACGAGTGGATGCTGAGGTCAGAATGTGTTGAGATTCTCCTTGATTTCATCTAGCTTTTTCTTTTTCCATAAGAAAGGAAACAGCCATCAAGAAGACAGGGAGGTCTAGCAAGTAGGTGTTAAAAGGAAAGTAGCTCTTCAGAAGAATAAGATGGGATGTGGTGGAAGAAATGGTGGAGAATTTCTGGGCTGTCCTTATAACCCTCTGGAGGTTAGAGGTCATGACATTTTAGCACGACTGTAAGTCATTTTCAGCCCACTGTTTGCTGTCTAGGTGAAGATAGATGATTCAGCATTCGATTATTAGCCAAATATGGGACTAATCGAGCGGGAATGATGAGTAGCAAGGGTCTAGTTAACTCCTCGATTCAACCAGACTTCTTCCTGTAACCCTGATCCTCAGCTTCCTGTTGTGTCTCATCTCTGGATCTTCCCCTGATTCCTTAAATACTTTGCTTTACTCTTCGCTTAGTTAACGGCCACTTACCTTGAACGTCATTCCCTCAGAAAAGTCCTTATTGACCCTTAGCCTAGACCATAACAGACTTCTTGGCCACTTTGACTTTTCTCTTCCATAACTCACGCCTTGGTCACACTTTATCGCATTCTTGTCCTTTATATCTGACTCGGACTTCCCCAAAGCCAGAGACACACCTGTCTAGGTGACCAGTCTTGTCTGTAAATCTTGTTCAGAGTAGATGCCACGCATAGTATCATCACAAAGGTGACGTGTGTGATGCAAGCACCATCATCAGAAGCCAGCTGTCTGCTTATTTATTCCAGGCGGTCCAGGCCCGGGTCTGATGTGGTAGCCAGTCAGCAAAGATGAAGTGACAGCAACCAGCCTCTGAGTGGCTTACTTCTTCCTTACAATTTGCAAAGTCAGGGGTCCAGACGCTTCCAATCAAGTAAGATGTGTCTTTACACTGAGCAAACGCAGAATCCACGAGATGTTAGGACCTATGCTGTGTGATGTTACAAAGTGTTTTTCATTTAATTTTTACAACAAATACGAGTATCTTCATTGAGACTGCAGAGACTTAATATTTAAAGAAAATGGCAGAAGCACTTAAGAATACCAGACCCATTTCCTAATGATCTTCAGGAATTTGATAGTTACTTGAAGGTGGGATTATTTCATTTGTGCTGAAGATCGAACCCAGGACCTAGTGTATCCTTGGCAACTACTGTAGTACTAAGCTACATCCTCAGGACAGGCTCACTGGACTGCCCAGGTAGGTGGGCCCTTTCTTCTGTCTTTTGACTCAATGGTCATGCATTTTTTTATTTGGGTTTTTTGAGACAGGGTCTCGCTATATAGTTTAGGTTGGCCTTGAGCTCACTATGTAGCCCAAGCTGGCTTTGAACTTGTGGTGATCCTCCTGACTTTGCCTCCTGAGTGCTGGGATTACAGGCACGTGCCACCCTGCCCAGCATGAAATCTTAACATGTATTAGAATTACTGTACAAAGCTGAACATCAAGTATTATGGGTACAATTTAAAAGGTTTCCAACAGAGACACATGCACACAATATTAGTATACACATTACTATAATTTGTTCCTTCATCTTGCTGACTTTAGAATCTCAGTACCTTATACTGTGTCATTCCTTGGTTCTAATAACTCAGTCAGTATGTGTTGAATGAAAAAATCCACTTAATTTAGAATAATATTTCTGTCAGACCTACTCAACAAAATCACCGTTGGGAAGGTATTACGGGCCATGGGTTTCAGCAAACAGAGGTGGGGTCACAGTCTCCTGGGGACAGTTGGGCAAGTCAGCCAATAAAGACCAAGACAACAGTTCTGGAGATAAATGGAGGCACAGAAGCCAAGATGATGGGGCCATCTGGGGATGGCTGAGAGCCAAGATAAATACCAGCACTGGGGGTGGGACTAAGGTATTACATGGGAGGGAAAAATAGCAGGTCTAACATACAGGGTTTGGGGAAAATTCATCTTTTTAAATGCTCTATGAATTGGTCATGGCTCAATCCACTGAAAAAATGTTTCCTAAATAGTCCTCATTCAGTGAATAATCTTTGCATGAATTTGAAGATGTCTCCAGGTGAATGAGACCCAGATAGGGTTTTACATTTAGAGGCAGCAGCATCAGATGCAAGTTGGTGACCAGAAGATACTGACCCCTCACAGTCATAAAAGAACCTCATTCTTTGTTGCTAGGTAGTCTGTTTACATCAGTCATATAGTCATCCCCAAAGCATGAGGTGTGATTTAAATGAGGTAGGTGATTCTGTCTGAGCGCATGATCAACGTCACAGTGGGAAGCCCTGGAAAGTTCTTGGGCTCCAAGAGCTTGAATATCTGAGAATATTTTTCAAGAGCTTTGTTCCCTGTGTTTGATGACCACTCTGAGGAAATAGGTTCTTAGGATGACTTGTCCTTCAGGAAGTAAGAGTCAGTGGTTTACATTTCTTACGGAATCATTATAAAACTTACTGCATGCTTGGCTTTCTAAACTGAAAGCCAGGCGCTCATCGGTGGCCTTTGAACTTGTGTAAGGGTACCTCATGACTACAATAGAAGGTGGTTTAGTTAAATTAAGAACAATGGTCTTTTTTGTGAGAACAAACCAATTGCTTTGAGAGGTGGGGCAGATTCTAACTGCCACCTTGATGAGCTAATTTCCAACTTCAGGATTATAAAATTAACTAAAACCACAAACTGGAGTCATCAAGCTCTGTTTGCAGGGACTGGAAGTAATGTCCTCTCCTTCCAAACTGATTATTTGTTTGACTTTGCATTGTCAGGTGGTATTCACTGGCCCTTGGGGTAGGGACAGCAGGCGTGGTAAAGTGAGTGACCAAGAGGACAGACAGGTCCCCAAGGAGTGTCACCTTCTGCTCCAGGTTTCTCTCTCATCAGGATGCTTGACTCCTACACATAAACTCCTCCCCATATCTACGTAACTATTAAGCTGCTTCCCATGCAACACTGTGTCTATGCAGTGTTTCCCAATTCTCCAGTGTCACTGACTGTGAGTGAATTCAGAGTCCTTCAATTCACACTGAGGTAAAATCACGGGATGCCATATATATGGTAGAGTAACAGATTGGCATGACTTTGACCATCATAGTAGCTGCAACTCATGCCATTTCTGAACATTTGCAAATGTCATGTCGTTTGTAGGAGCATTTTAAGAACTCTTCTGGGTTCGATTTTTGAAGATACCATTTATTAAACACTATCTATGCAGTAGGCAACACACTAAATGTATTATATATATTTTTCTCATTTAATCCTCATAATATAATGAATCAAGTACTATTGACTTCTCTTTTGTACAAAGAATTGAGGGATTAAGTAACTCATGGAAGGGTCCCAGCTGGTGCAGGGCAGCGCCAGGCCTCTAACGCGGTGTCTCTAGACCTGGGCCCTCTCAGACTCTGCTCTTCTAAATTGGTATTATCACCCAGCACAGAGATCAGCTGTCTCCTACAGGGTGAGTAATCATCAGGAGAAGTGCTCAAACCCAAACTGAAGAGCATCTGTTCAGAACAGTGTTGGAGGGAAACCTGAATTAGTGGCAGTTTGGACTGTGCGGCCTTGGAGCTGTCTCTCACCTGGTCCTTACATTTTGGTGAAAGGTTTGCACGTTTTTTGGAGCTAAGCATGGAGTACAGAGTTGCTGGCCACGTCAGACCATCATGGGAACTGTCGGGGAGGAAACAGATGGGCAAGGAAGAGCAGTCACCCAGAGAAATCTTTACTCTTTCAATATGTTGGCTCTGGTAAAAAGTGCTCCTCCCTGGTTAAAAAAAAAAAAAAAATTGCTGCTCCTGTGAATAACTTCTCATTCTCTGTTTTTTGTTCTGTCCTGGGGGTGATTTCATGCCTACGAAGTGTGGGTCATCCTATGTGAGTGGCAATGATATTTCTAAATTGTCCCACACATACTGTCATCTTACTGTTGCTGTACTGGCACATAGCTCCCCCACCAAGTTGAAAGATGGTCTCTAATTTACAAACAAGCAGGGAGAACAGCGGGACAGCAGAGCTGGGTCAATTATAATAGCAAATGTGGAGGAGAGAAAGTCTTCATTACACACAACTCACAAATTCAGAGGCTGAAAAAACCAAATGACCAATCTGGGCTCTGACATCTCTTTTTTCCAGACTTAGGAAAAACATTTTTGTAGCATCTGTCTTTCCATTTTTATCCCTTGAAAATAAATTAGCAGGAAGATGATCCATCGATCCAGCCATCCATCCATCCATCTATCCCGCACTGCCTTCCAGGACATGGTGGACACAAAGAATGCAGTTCCTGCTCTCAGAAAGTGCAGCGTCCAGTGGGCAGGCAATTATGACAGAGTGCGAAAGAGGGTGTAACAGGGAAACTTCAGGGTAACACATTAGCACATGAGAAAGGCTCTTACCTCACATTTGGCTGGCTAGGGGAAGCTGCATCAAAACAGATCATGTCTAAATTTTTATCCAAAAGTTGAGACGGGATTTTCCACCCCAGGGACAAATGTCTGGGACTTGGGGAAGAAGGACAAAGAGTGAACTAGGGAGAGTTTTGTCCATCAACTATGTGAAGAGGAAAACAAAAGTACAATGTTTGGGAAGCAGAATATCTCCCAGGAGTTTCCTGCTACTTCCTCAGACACATAGTTAAAGGTCCTGGAGAGCTGCACCATTTTTTAATCTAATTTTTTTCTTAAGCAGTTTTAATGAGATGTAATTTATATACCATATAATTTATCTATTCATAGTGTACAATTTAAGGACTTTTATTATATTTATAGATTTGTGCAGTATATTTATTGTGAGTGTGTATATATATATATATTTTATTTTAAACCAAGAACATGTATTGGTACATTCTACATACAGTGGTCACATTCATTACATTTATTCTGCACCTATACATGGTGCATCTTGGTTCTCCCCCCTCTCCCCTGCCCCTCCCCTCTGCTCCCTCTCCCTATTTACAGCAGGTTCATTGATCATTTTCAATATTTTCCCTTTCCCCTCTCTTTCCCCTGTTGCCTTTCTGCTTTTCCCCTTCTTTCTTTCCAGTATTCCTCTCCTCTGCACACCATCCTCCTTTTATATAATATCTATTTACAGAGATTAGCATAATCACATTTAGAACATTTTCATAACTCCAGGAGGAAACCCCATGAATTTTAGCTATCATACCCTAGGACAACAAGTAATCCGTTTTCACACATGCGAGTGAACTCCAGGTATAAAAAAGGTGTAAGAAGCAACTGCAGACTAATTGGTTCTGAGAATAAATATCCAAAATCACAAACTTCTAGAATCGAGGATGGTGCATTTCTATGTCTATTGCATCGGTGAAGTGCACACATGTGTGCTTGAGAACGCATGGACACACGCACACAGGAGAAGGATGGAGAGAGAAGAGGCTTCTAGGGGACCCTAGAGCAGTGGTGGGGAAGCTGTGGCCCACTTGCCGCAGCTGGCTGTTTGTTATCACTGAATGCTCTAAAGGGTTTGCCATCACTGTCCTAGAGGAATGAGTCAGACTCTTTGCTTTTAGCTCTAACGCAGGCTTTGGAAAGCAGAGATACTGCACGTAATTGTGAGGATTGATCCTTTGAGAGAAGGTTTTTGTTTTCTGTTGGTTCAGCTCAACACACGGAGGAGTTAGGATCACCAAAAGAGTCTGGAAACTCCAAATACGCATATTTACATATGAATAGTGTTTCTGCCCAAAAGAGCTCAACAAATGACAGGAAAGGAACTGGAGGAGAACATTTTCAAAATTTAGACGATTCCTATAGCCCAGGGCTCTGAAACACTGGATGAAGAGGTACAGTCGGCAAACCGGAATGCCATATAAGTTTTGGGAAGGAGTCCCAGAACAAAATCAACCATTGTTTAGATTCACAGTTATTATGAAAGGAAACTAAAAATCTCAGTGAGAATCCCAAGCTATTCCTCCTGTCTGAGCAGCAGTGACTAAGTGGTGTCACGAGGGAGAAAAGTCCTTATTCTCTTGCCCTATCTGGACATTTTCACAGAAGCACAAGGTGAATGGCATCTGAAACTTCCCAAGCTCCCCAGAGAGGCAGCAGAAGAGATGAGCAGCAAATGGGTGAATCCTGAGCGGGATTCCGGTTGGGCTGCAGAAACGCAAGTGTTTTGTGTTGCTGGGAGCCGCCATGTACTGATGTTTAAAGTGAGTGACTCGTCTCAGGAGAAGAGAGATGAACTGATTGCATCTTCCTCCAAGATGTGAGGATACAGGATTCCTCCGCATAACTTCTCCGTCCCCATCAATGGATCCTATTAATCTTTGAAAAGTGAACCGAAGCACAGCCTCTTAAAGGCTGACCCTAATCTACAGAGATCTCTGCTTTCTCAGAGCTTGCAGCCCTTGCCTACTCCACCCATTTCCCACCAAGAAGACTGTCTGTTATTCCTTACTTTCCTTTGATATTAATTCACAAATTAGTTTTCAGACTTAGTAGATTAGTTTCAGATCTATTCTGACTGAACATCTCACTAAGTCCAGGTTAACGGAACCCCCTGGGGGCTCCATGTCCTGGCTTTGGCCTCAGTGTGACCTTCGTTGACCTCCTGGATCTGCTGCTTGGGCGAAACACTCAGTTTTTCCAGTTCTGCTCAACAAGATCAGGAATTTACTCTGGGTATTGTGAGGACTGAATGTAAACAGAATAGTATTTATCAAATATTTTCCAGCGGATTATCTTGGTATTGTCTTTTCTCATTTTGACCATTTCTGCTATCCAAGACCCTGTATGTTTGCTCGCTGCTCAGGAAAGAGGTATTATGCTGTGGAAAAATTTCAAAAGGCTGTGGAAATAGCTCAGTGTGAAAGCCCTGATTTCAATCCCCAACTGAGAAAGAGAGAGAGAGAGAGAGAGAGAGAGAGAGAGAGAGAGAGCGCGCAAGAGGAAGGGAGGAAGGAGAGAAGAAGGGAGAGAGAGAAAGAGAGCGAGACCAAGAGGGAGGGAAGGAGGGTGCGAGGGGAGACACACACACACACACACACACACACACACACACACACACAGAGAGAGAGAGAGAGAGAGAGAACGAACATTGGCTCCTGCAATTATAGTAGCTTGCCAGTTGAACTCTGGCACCCTGGGGTAGGCCAGCAGGTTGGGAAAGATGGGAAGGAGTTCCCATTTAAGTGTGAAGGTGGTCTCCTGACAAAATTCCCTCTTCAGACTTTTATTAAAGCCCTTAAATGATTGGACAAGGCCTGCCCACACTTTGGAGGCTGATGTACTTCACTCAAAGTCTACTGTTAAATGTCAATCTCATCTAAAAGACATCTTCACAGAAACATTTACATCAGGCATGTTCAAGGTGATACGGCCGCAGGCCACAAAAAATAGAACAACCCAGTATCTGGGTAATGTGGGTCAGCCGAATTTGCATGAAAAAATTAAATCAAGTAAAGAGCACTATCACTCTGTATTTTTTCTAAAAACATCACTTAGCTTGTTTTGATGGGTTTGCCATCAGTAATGAAGGGCACACACAAATCCTTCATAATGCTCAGTTCCTCAATCCTCGGAAAGAAAATATGTTGGCTGCAATGACTCACATTTTCTCTCCGAAAATGAGATGAAGGTAAATATTCCACATTTCACTTCCTGGTCGTTTTGGTATAGCTCCAGCATGAAAAGGCTAAATCCAAGTGGATTTTTATTTAAATTGGCTGGCATAAAAGATGACATTTCTTTCTTCTCTGTGGGAAAACCAGACGGGCCTAATTAATAAAATGTATCATATCACTCTTCAATTATGTCTCAGTGGGGAGGGAGAATAACACAGTCTGGAAGTTTTTAGGCCTTAGAGAATGATGTTTTAATTAAATAAACACGTTTTTATTTTTGCATTTAGGAAACAGCTTTAAAAACAAAGTACCAGGGTCTGGTTTTAAGGAAAAGGGCTGAGGTGCAAAAATCTTTGTTAACAGCATGCACCGTTTTCTTCACTTTTATTGCAGGGGGTGTAACAACGTTTGTCCTTTCTGTCTCACGGGGTCACTGTGAAAATCAAACGATACATGGGGAAGAATTTTGAAAATGGTAAAGGACTATACAAATAGAAGACGATACAGCAAATAACCAGAATACTCAAGTTGGGTGTAGTTCAGATTTGAGTGTACATACCCAAGCAGTTTTAAAAAGCCCTCACTGAATGGCTGAATCCTAATAGGAAGCAAAGGCAGGGAGAGGTAATGAAACAGGACGCAGGACTCCAGTGTGCTCACCTCTACTCCCAGATCGGGGAGTCAGCATTTCCTCTGAACATTACAGTGACCTGGGCGGAAAGGTTAGCCCTGCACTCAGACTCCAAAGCTCCCACAGCTGGAAAACTTTAATTAGACAACACACTGCAGCCACAGCCGTTTGGGATGTAATATTTTACCAGGCAACCACAGAACCTCCAAGAACTCGTAGTTCATAAAGTTCACTTGCCACAGCAAATGCCTCTGCGGACCAGGCAGGGCACGTGAGGGTGAAGCACACCAGGAGTCGTCTCAAGTACAATAAAAGATGACACTGACCCCCAGCCTCAGTGGCAGGGAGACAATAAGGAGCGGTGGAAACTGGGGAGAATTATACACTACCCATCATTTCTGCAGGCACCTCTAATTCTTGCTGAGTAAGAATGGGTGCGTAAACAAAACAAAACAAAAATATATAATTAAAAAAATCCTTGCTAACTAAAATTAGAAAACCAAAACAAACCACAATTCTTAGCTAAACATGTACAGCCTGTCAACACAATAGTGTTTATCCCTCTTCCTTTTTGTCTCCGTGTGGTACTACAAATTGAACAAAGGGCTTTTGCACTGTGCTAAATCTCTATCCCTTATTCTTCTTTTAAACTTTGAGACGAGGTCTCACTAAGTTGCTCAGGCTGTGCTTAGACTTGTGATCCCCCTGCCTCAGCCTCCCACAGTGCTGAGACTAAGACATGTGACATTGTGACTGGTTTACCCTTCTGATTTTACTGTGAGGAAACAAAAACAGAGGGAATTGAGTAATTTGGGGCTGTCACTTTCTTTGCTGCTGGCACAAAGCACCTGACTTCACGGAGGAAGGGTTTGTTTTGGGTGACATTTTGGTCCCTTGTCAGCTGCTCCAAGGCAGGACTGCATGGCAAAGGGGAATGGCGAAGGGAGACTGTTCACCTCACGGTGAACAGGAAGCAGGGGCATTCTGCATAAAGAGATGTGCGTGAATCTTTTGGAGGCCAGGAGTGGAATGTTAAATTCTGTATCTAGATGTCCCTCAGCAATCTTACGTACGCACAGGTGGGGCTTTTAAGAAGTGATTAGATTATGGGCCTTACAGCTGATCTGCTGTTAGGGCAGTCGGGTCTGGTCAGAAGAGGTAAATCACTGGGGATGTGACCGGAAGGGTCCATGTCCCTTCCTGGCTCCTGTCCTTACGCTCTGTGGTTCTTGTCCACCATGAGCTGAGCCTCAGCCTCCCTCAGTGCTCCGACACAGGTGTGCATCACTGTACACAGCTATAATTACAGCCTCTTGAAGAAGAGCACGGACCCATCTGGGCTGCCGCGGTTTGAATCCTGGCTTTCCCTTTTCCTGGCTCTGGGATCTTGGGCAAGTCACCTAACTCCCTGTTCCTCTGTTTGCTCATCTGTAACACAGGCCTAATCTGGTACCTACCTCTTATCTATGCACAATATGAAGATGAATATTTGTATTTAGGACACTGCCTGTCAGACAGTAACTTTTAAATCTGTGTTTAAATTTAAAAATGGCATGTTTTAAACATAAAACCTTATGTTTTGAAAATGAACAGCTGGTTCATACAGCTGAAAGGGATATTTTGGTACATTTTTAATCTTTTACCAAAATATCATCGACTCTTACAAGCCATGAGCCAAATTCCACATCTAGTTTGCTCTTCTAGGTTGCCATAAATAATAGCAAACATTTGGTGCCGCTACAAGATAGTTCTGGATATTTGAAGAAACAGATTTTCATTGATAACTCCTTCTAGCGCTTATGACACAGAACTGATTTTTCTCTCAAATGTGGAATAACTTTCTCACTGTCCTTCCTGCCTCCTGCTTCCTTTCTCTGTCCTTTTCCAACAGATCAAGTCAAAGCATCCTTACCAAGAACAGCCCTGATGATCTCAACCAGCTGCTAGCCGAGAGGAGGAAATCTCAAATCCTCAGTCTTGATGCTGAGGCCTCCTATGTACCTGCTCTATGTACATTTTCAGCCTTCCTCTTTTTTCTATCATCTATAAATTACTCTCCACACTCTACTCTCCTTGGAGATCCACATTTCATCATCCTGTATGATGAACTCAAATATAACATTTCAATAACAGTGCCCCCAAACTTCACGTTCTTTTGATGGTTCTGAGTAGGATTGTGGCCCTCACATTCCCTTCTGGTATGGTACTCGCCTTGCTTGGCACAGAACCTGAAATTCTGAATCTTCGGGAATTCCACGGTGTCTGGCATCAGAAGGCTAGCCATCAACGTTTGTTATTCTGTCCCAAAGAAGGTTGAACAGTGCTATCAATCTGCCATTTTTTAACACCACATTTTATATCTGGGATAACCATAGATTTATACAAAAGATAAAAATAAAATTTCTGCATATTCTTTACCCAGATTCCTCTAATATCATCATCTTACATACCCAGAATATATTTTTTATGACTAAGAAATCACCATTGGTACAATAGTAGTAACTGAAATTTAACTTAATTTGGATTTCATGAGTTTCCCCTCTCTGTCCTTTCTGTGTTCAAGAACCAATCTAGACTAGCTCACCGGCATAGAAATGCAAGCTAATCTTTTACCAGCCTTCTTCTGTCTCCCCAGGTAATCTCTTTTTTTTGAAACAGTGCAGAAAAATTCCAGTTGCAGGGCTTATATACTTGACAGCTCAGAGCTGTTTAACATCATCTGTTTAGTTTCAGTCACAACTTTTAAATAGTAATATACACCTTGGCTAAGAGCATGACCTCGGCTAGGCTACCTGGTCTTGACAGTACATTGCCTACTGTCAGTGTTACAGGAAAGAGTGGAATGTGGGAGTAGAAAACCCAGCTACAAGTTGCCCTGTAAAGCACCATGCGAGTAAATGTGAGAAACCCATCAAGCTCTGAGCTTTGGCATTTCCATGTGTAAAGGAGACACTGTAGATTCTGATGGGATGTTTGGCCTGCCCAGTGTCCATTTCCCTTACTTCACGGATTTCCTTCGGGGACTTTCTCTGAACTGAATACTGTTCGGTGGGAGTCTCATGTAGGTCCACCTCCCCCAGGTCAAGGCACTGGAAAAGAACCTAGTCTGGATAGTCTGGCACCCTCGATGGAGATATTACTCTTGAGCAGGGCAAGGAGATGAAAACCATTTGGGATTTTCTTTGTCCTCACCAGAGCTTACTAATTATTCTCTTCTGGTTCACAGAACTTCTACGGGTCAGACATCACAAGGCATCTTACTACTTTTCTATTTCTACATCTCATTTTGTAGCCTTCTGTTGATTTTAGAAGCTTTCTGACATCCTTCTAAAAAACACCCTCTTTCAGATGAATTAAGCCAACATTTCTATTATTACAAAAGAATCTTACATAATTAAAAACAAATGGAAAAGAAAAGAAAAAAAGAATGATATTGTCCTGTTAAGTGCTATCAGACTTGCTTTCTGGGGCAGGAGAATAGCTATTGCTTTTCCTGGCTGAAGAGATCAAAAGAGCTAGTATCTATGAAAGCCCACGATACACAGTAACTGCTATAAATACCCCAGTCGATAAATCCACTCAGATGAAGTCCATTTCGTCTCTCATTCACCCAACAAATATTTAAATACCAAATATCTATAGGTATTAGCCACCATGCTAAAAATAGCAAATGTTTCAAAGTACTTGTCCAGGCAATTTAAGGCGGAAGCGGAAGTCCTTGGCAATGCTGCGGTCTCTGCAGCGAGATGGCGAGTGTGCGCATGTGTGCGTCGAGAGCTCTAGAAAGGGGCGGCGGAGGTCAGCAGAGAGTCTGCTGTCTCCTGCAGGCGATGAGGGCCCCCTTTCTCCCTCCCTCACCAGCCAACCTGGTGGCCAGCTTGGATGAGCGAAGGCACACTTGGATGACTGGCACACTTCTCTTGCGCTGCAACCAACCTTGGGTTCCTGTCACTACGACTTGTCAGCAAATAGCAAATATGCAAAATCAGCAAATACGACCGATCAGTAAACACGACACGAGGTGGTGCAGAGGTAAGTCAGGGCTCGTGAACAGAAGCGTGATACAGTCTCCAGGCTGCGGCTGCCTTTTTTGCTAGGAACATTATCTGCCATCTTCTTCAGTGTGCAGCTTTGATAACAGTGACATTCTGGGCCCATTCAAAGCTGAAGAGAGAGCCTCCGACAGTGATTCAGTTCGGTGACGTCATGCCAGCACACGTGAACTGTCTCTCTCTAGC
Organism: Hystrix cristata; assembly: GCA_004026905.1. Taxonomy (NCBI): domain Eukaryota; kingdom Metazoa; phylum Chordata; class Mammalia; order Rodentia; family Hystricidae; genus Hystrix; species Hystrix cristata. The sequence goes on along the minus strand of PVJO010000758.1, from coordinate 28,884 downwards.
ACATAGCTCATCTCCCCTGTTGTCCTTGTTCTGTTTCCTGATCTTGGTAAATGCTTTTGAAAGAGGAAAAGAACTTATATGGATGGAAAGACGGAAGGAAGGAAAGATTGTTCTGTTCAAAGGTGTGTTTAATTTTCTACCAATTTTCACACTGCTTGAATCCCAACAAGACCTTTTTAGAGTTCTTGGGACTCTCCATTTGCTCACATGCCAGCGTCTCTTCCAGGGGAGGAGGAACGAATCAAGATGATGCGGTCCTGCTGAGCACAGTGGCTCATGCCCGTACTATTAGCTCCTCAGGAGACACAGGCAGGAGGATAGCAAGTTCGAGGTTAGCCTTGGCAACACAGTCAGACCCTATCTCAATAGGAAATAAAAAGGGCCCTGGGTTCAAATCCTAATACTATCAAAAGGTTAAAAAAAAAAAAAGACGAGCTATTCCTGTTAAGTGCTATTCTTGTGTGGCTTGGAGTTTCCTGGAATTTTGTCTTCATACTCCTCAGCCCCTCGCCATCCTGCCGTCTATGCCTAATCTGTCTTCTCCCTTTGTCACAGTAGTGGATTTCTATAAATCCGTTCTTCCTCTGTGCGCCAGTTCCCAGAAGACTGTAGCACTGTCTGGTTGCATGAGCCAACCTGGAGCTACGGACTGCTGGAGCAGGTGCCTGTGATGGACAGTCACTGTGCTAAGAGCTGCCTGGAGCAGGGACAGCTCTGAAAAATGGGACTCGCCCCAGAGCAAACCAGACACGTTAATAAATCACAGGCACATTTATTAAATCCTGACGGGGGCTGACAAAGGAAGAAGAAATGGTCAGTTTTAAGGAATGCTCCATGAAGTCCTCAAGATCGAGATTCCTTGTGGCTTTGGCTTTGCCTGTAGAATTTCCGAAAACAAAGCTGATCAGAGATTTAAGAAGAGTCATCACCAATTATTCGAGGGAGTTACTCAAACGTGTTACCTCGAAGCACCTTGCTTAAATCATCTGATGGATCTAAAGCAAATTTAATCAGCCACAGCTTTGTCCTCTGGACACTTGCAGGTCTGTCAGCCACTGAGCAAGCTTTGTAGCAAGAAGGATGGCTGTTCCCTGTTCAGCAGGGGTGCTCTTCAAGAATAGAGGCAGCTGGGGACCCACGTGTGCAGGGTACGAGCCTGCTCAGGCAGACTCTTCATCAGGGGTCTATCGCCAGAGGAGGCGGGGTCTATACTAATGACAGCAGTACAGGGGGCTCCTACCAGGGCAGGAGGGCAGAAGGGGAGAAAGCCAGAGAGGGTTCCTTTGGAGATCACCACAGTCCTGGCATCCCTCAGGAGCACACCTTGTAGAAAAGGTTAGAGAGGAGTGCCTTGTGCAGAGCAATGTGGCCCGTGGATCTCTGGAGTTAGACCTGAATTGAAATGTCCACTGAGCCATTTACCTGCAGTACAAGGTTAGGTAAATAAATTCCTCTCCTCTCCATGTCTTAGTTTCTTTATCAGTGAAAGGGGCATAAAGGTAGTGTGTATCTCACAGGATTGTTTTAAATGCACATAAAGTGTTTCACATACTGTCCGGTATACAGTGGCCACTATTCTTAGTTCTTCACGGAAGAGTGGAATTTTTTCTAAATTGCTTTTTACCCACTTAGAGAAGCAAGAGTGTAAGTCAAGCCTTGTGGCATAAAAGAACATCAGCCCAGCTTGACTTCACTTCAATAAACATTTGTTAAGCAGCTACTGTAGAGGCTGGTTACTGCCAAGGCACTAAAGTAAATGGCACTATCCTTGTTGCCTCCCGAACTGTGCTATAAACTTCCTGACAAGGCAGGCATGCATGAAGAGACTTAGGAAGGCTTCCAAGGCAGCACATAAGCCAGCTGGCATTTCCGGGGATACTGAAACACCCAAATCCAAGGAACTACAAAGCAAGGCAGAAAGACATTCTTCAGAGTTGCTGATGGTGCCTTCCACTGCCCTCCCACCATGGTGTAGTATGCTTCATGAGATGTGTGGGAGGCTGCTAAAACATCCAGTAAGGCACCGTGCCTGGGTCTCTCTTGTGGTAGCAAAGGAACAGGGGGAACGAGAAGAATTCAGAAATAAAATAGAACACCAGTAACTTTCCATCTCATTTTTATCTCCTTCAGTTTTCCCCCTACTTGTCCAATCATACCCAGGAACCTAACTCGTTTTGGTAAAGCTGCCCTTAGCCCTGCAGCCGTGAGTTCTTACCTTGCCTTTTTCCTCCCTTGCAGAGCCGCAGCAGTGGACTCCACTGCACCACACACTTCCTTCTGCCCTCTTCCTGGCTTATTCCCATGTCAGCGCCTTTCTTTCATCTATTCCCTAAATGCATGTTAGGTCTTTTTGGTTCTTTCTTTTTCTTTCTTCTCTGGAGACGGCATCCTCTCCCCTCTCTGCTCCAATGTGACTGCTTCCTAGGTATTTCTACTCATCAGGCTTTCTGTTCCTTCAAACTAAAACTAAAAACCGAACTGATCAGTTGAAGGCCTAACCATTTCCACAGTCTTCCTATCTTTCTCACATCGCTGTGAGTCTTTTAGGTCTGACATCTTAGGTGAGTGGTGTTCATGTGGTAAATAATGACTGTGATGTGTGGAGGGAGGTGAGTTTGCAGGAAGCATGGACTCTCCCTGCCTTTCCTCAGCCTGCTCTGAGGAAAAGACCAACTCAGCACAGATGCGCAATGTAGACAAACCGTTGCTATGGTGGTGGCGAAGCTGGTAGCCAATCCGGAGGGTCTAGCAAGCCTTGCAGAGGGAGGTGACTTCTACAGTGATACCCAAAAAGCAAGAAGCAGTTATGTGGAAAGGGAATGTGGAAAGCTTCTAAGACTACTCAAAGACCCAAAAAGAAAAGAAAGCAGGTGAGACCTTCCCACAGCTGCAGAGCAGAGCGAGAGTCAGGCACGAGAGGCTATGCGGTCCCGGAGGACATCTTCCACAACTGTGACCTTATGGAAGATGGCAGTGTCATATTTCATGCCCCTCCCCATCCTCCCACCTGGAGTGTCACCAGCCTTTCTAGGGTCCTCTAACCTGCCACAGTCTCAACTCCAGGGCAAACTATAAAATACTCTCATTTGGCAATTCATAATGGCCTACTTAGGAATTTACTTGCCTGTTCATTTATTCATTAAATCTGCACTAATGACCTAGTATGTGCAAGGCCCTCGTTATGGTTTAGACCAAGAATGACCCCCAAACGCTCATGTTCTCATACACGGAGCTTTTAGAAGGTAACTGGATGCGGGGGTGTGACACCTGATTTGCTGTTAGGAGGCGGGGCCCTGGCTGAAAACAAGTCACCTGGAAGGGTGTGCGTATCTCCCTTCCTGGTGCCTCCCTACCGTCTCTGCTCTCTGGCCACCACAATGTGAGCATCTTTCCTCCGTCAGACTCTTCCACCACACTGTCTCTACCTTGGAGCCAGCTGACTATGAACTGAGTCCTCTAAAAAATGTGAGTCCAAATAAACCTCTCCTCTTTTAAGTTATGGGTGACAGGTATTGTGTCACAGTAATGAGGAAAGCGATTAAGGCAGCCCTTGTTCAGTGAGATGGGTGAATAAATAATACAACCTCAGTCCCTGGATTATGATTCTCACAATTCTGTGTGGGAGACAAGTGACTAGTAAACAAATACATTAAATGAACTCTCATTTGTGCAGTTTAGTCTCATCTTTCTGTTTAATCTCACTGAATCAATCTTAAACTCCCCAAAGTTTTCCTTGAATTAGAACAGCTCATTATTAGACTAGATGTCTCTAAGTGATAATATTTTGTCTAGCAAACCTCACTGATGCTTAATGAGATGAATCTGTTATGATTTGTCTTTTACAGATGAGGCATCTGAGCATTCAAGAGGTTATGAGATTTTCTCAAGCTCATAAAACTGGTAACTGTCAAAGCCGTGGAATTAACTCAGGTCTATGTGAGTCCAAAGCTCAGGGTACTACGTAAGTGCTTAGTTGTTCCCCAAGTGCTGGCTTTGTTATTCTTGTTAATTAAGTCAACAGGGAGTTAGTTCTTTTGTTTGCTTGTTTTTTCTTTCACTTAGTAAAGATATTTAAGACACACTGAAGTATAAAGAGCTCTATGACCCAGCAAAATATGTCTACAGATTACCCATCTCTTGTCTTAGAGTTAACCATACCGCTTGGATCTTTCTTATTCTAATTTGCTTATCTCTCATTCAATAAATATTTATGTATCAGCACTGTTAGACTGTGGGGATAAAACAGGAAAGAAAGTTACCTTAGCACCATGATGCTTTTGGCTAACCAGGATACACACATGAATAAACTATACCTAAAAGTGAATGTGTCCTAGAAAGACAGTCACATGCTATACAGGAGAAATTGGAGATACAAGACTTAAGGAATAGAGTGAGACTTGAATTCACTGTAGAATTGAATTAGTCAAAAGGATGGTGTAAGAGGATCAACTAAGACTAAGAAAGGAAAATCTGAGTCTATTTCAAGAGATTTCATAGCTACCAACTCAATAAAATCTTATAGAGCAAACAATTCTACATTCTGACTTTTCCTCCAAGCCAGTATGAATCCTCTGGTAGAACTATGCATTTCTACACATTGGGCATCAGTTTCTTTCATGCTTATTTTGGCTGTTACTCAGATACCTGGACTTCCCGTCTTTAGAGAAACATTAATGGAATCATGTCTTTCCCTTCTACATTTTTCCCTTTTACATTTCCCTTTGGCAGTTCATCTTCTTTCCTGAAATGTGTCAATACTTCAGTGTCTTTTGCTTTCTTGGGCATTCTAAGTTAAACTTCCCATGTGAATGTATGCATGGGAGGGAGAAAGATGCATGAGGAAAGGAGACATTGGAATCTGCTCTGCTAAATGCCCATGAATTGACTGTGCGAGTCTGGAGACCGCTGGTGCTAATACTAAACCCAAAGCCATTATTAAGTGCTCTCACGTGTAAACCTAAGCTTTCCGCAGTCCTTGACCTCCACTACCTTAAAGCCCTGGCAAACCCAGCCCATGCTGATCAAATGATGTCCTCTGTCTCTCTTCACAGTTGGACATACTGTTTTCTTCCTATAATTCCCATTAGTTTTCTGCCTAGTATTCTAATGTTCCTTGGACATACTGCATTCTTTATCTTGCTCACTGTGTCAAACTCTAAAGTCAGCTACTGCATAGCCTGAAGATAATGCCTTTTTGGTAGAGGCTAAAAAGAATTTTGCATTTATACAGTTTGATTTTGGAGAGCAATAGTCAGCTTTTTTTTTTTTTTGCCTTTTCAAGTGTGAAAGTTTTCAATGAATTCTAATCTTACTACTTGCACACAGCAGAAGCTAGTTAATATGTATATTACTACCAGTGCCTTCTAAAGTTTTGCTGAAGTCTTCCAATGACGTTTCCTCTGGCAGTCCTCACTCATTTCAGATGCCTGAGGCACTTACTGCCGGAGTACCCTGCACCCCTTCCTGGCTGGTAGCCCAGTTTGGGGAGCTGATGGTTTACCACAGCTGTGCTGCCCCAGAGAAAATGCCAGTGCGTACTGTGCCCTCTTCCACCCATTCTCTTCCTCCTCAGAGCCATCTCAAAACTCCACCCACCCAGGTCCTGGGAAGCAAGCAGGCCGCTGTGCCTAGCAGCTCTGTCAGCCTGGCCTTGTTAACCAGCCAGGAGACACCAGCCACTGGCTAAGTAACAAGTATCCTGCCACACACAGCTGGGAGGACCTACAGACAGAAACCAAAAGTGAGTAGGAGTAGCTGTACTTAAATCAGACAAAATAGGCTTTAAATTAAAATTATAAAAAGAGACAAAGAAGTTAGTACATAATGATAAAGGGATAAATTAATCAAGAAAAAATAACTAAATATATATGCATACAACACTGGAAAACCTAGTTATATAAAGAGAACATTACTATTTTTAAAAGGAGAGATAGCTCCTAAACAGTAATGGTTGGCAACTTCAATCTTTCATGCTCATTAGTGAACAGATTATCTGGACTAACAACAATCAAAGAAACATCAGAATTAAAGTATACTATAGATGAAATGGACTTGACAGATATTTGTAGAGTATTTTATCCAATGACTACAGAGTACACTTTCCTCTTAACAGCACATGGAACAATCTCAAGATAGATCATGTATTAGGCAAAAACCAAGTCTCGATAAATTTTTTAAAAATTGAAATTGCAGCATGTACCTCCTCTGACCACATGGAGTAAAACTAGAAATCAATAAAAGGAATTTTAGAAATTTTACAAATACATGGACATCAAACAACACTCTCTCGAAAGAACAACAGGTCAATGAAGAACTCAAAAGGGAGATTTAAAAATTAGTTGAAACAAAAATGAAAATACAACATACCAAAACCTATGGACCATATCAAGAGTAGTACTATGAGTGACGTTTATGAGCATAAGCACCTACATCAAAATATAGAAAGACTTAAAATAAGTAATCTAACAATGAAACTGAAAAAGCTAGAAAAATGGAACAAACCAAACCTCAAAATCAATAAAATGAAGGAAATAACAAAAGCAGAAATAAATATACACTAAAAAGAACACCAAGATCAATGAAATAAAGATTCTTCAAAAAAAATAAAATTGATAAATTGTTAGATTTGTTGATAAAAAGTAAGAGAAGACCCAGGTAAATAAAACTAGAGATAAAAAAGTTAAGATTGTAACTGATAACAAAGAAATACAAAGGATCATTGGGAACCAATATGAACAACTATACACAAAACAATTGGAAAACTAAAAGAAGTGAATACATTTTGGGATACATAATCTACCAAAATAGAACAATGAAAAAATAGAAAACCTAAATAGAAGAATAGCAAGTAATAATGATTGAATTAGTATCAAAAAGCTTTCCAGCAAAGAAAAACCGAAGATGGGATAGCTTCACTGCTGAATTTTACCAAACTTTTCAAAAGGCACTAGTACTATTTTTCCTTAAACTACTATAAAGTACTGAAAGGGAAGAAATACAGTGCTCCCAAACTCATTCAACGATTCCAGCATTAAAACCTGATAAGGACACATATGCACACGTGCACACACACACACACATAAGAGAAAAAGAAAAAAACTATATGCTAGTAAGCTAGTATCTCTGAAGAACATAGATGTAAAAATTTTCAACAAAATACTAGCAAATCAAATCCAACAGCGCTGGAAAAAGATTAATTACCAAAATCAGACAGGATTTGTTCCAGTGAGGCAGGGACTGATCAACATACTAACACACCCAAGTTGAAAACTGTAATACATCATTTCAACAGAATGAAGATCAAGAACTACACAATCATCTGAACAGATGCTGAAAAATCACTTAATAAAATTCAACATCTATTTTTTGATAAAAAGCAAAACTGTGAAAAAATTAGGTGCAGCACAAAGTGTCTCAAATAATAAAGGCACCACAAAACAAACCCACAGATCACGTCATACTAAACAAGAAAAGGCTGGAATTATTTCCCCTAAGATCAAAAACAAGACAAGGTATCCAATTCACTATTCTTATGCAATATAGTAGTGGAATTCTAAGAGCAGTAAGTGAAGAGAAAGAAACAAAGATCATCCAAATAGGCAAGGATTCCAACTTCTCTCCATTTGATAATGAATTGATTTTATACATAGAAAAACCTACAGAAAATAGCAAAAGAAACTTTTGGAACTGACAAGTGAAGGATATAAAATTAACAGCATATAAAATTAATGTAGAAAAATCAATACGTTTTAATGCATTGATAATGAATTTGAGGACGAATCTAGAAAGCACTCTTATTCACAATAGCTACAAAAATAAAACAAAACACCAAGGATTAAATTTATTCAAGGAAGGGAATGATCTCTATAATTAAAGTTACAAAATACTGAGGAAGTAAGTTGAAGAGAGCACAAAATACTGAGATTTCCCATGTTCGTGTACTGGAACAATTAGTATTATTGATATATCCATACTACCCCAACAATCTACAGATTAAAGGTAATTATCACCAGAATACCAATGACATTCTTCACAGGCGTCTCAATTCCAGAAATAACCCACTCATCCATGGCCACTTGATTCTTGACAAAGCCACCAAAAACAGGAGAAAATGCTAGCAAACTATTCAACTAGTAAGAGATTAACCGCAAAAACATACAAAGAATTCTAACCTGTCGACACCCCCAGATTCAAACAATCCAATCTAAAAATGGATGAATGATCTGAATAGACATTTCTCAAAAGAGGATATACAAATGGCCACTAAGGACACGAGAAGATGATTAGCATCACTAATCACCCGGGAATTGCAAACCACACAATGAGATACCATCTCAGCTCCTCAGTTACCACCCGTGTTATCAAGAAGAGGCAACATAATGCTGTCAAGGATGTGGAGCAAAGGGAACCCTCACTCTGATGGTGAGTATGTACATTAGTATAGCCATTATGCAAAACAGCCCGGAGGTTCCTCAAAACCAAGAAATAAAAATGCCCCACAGTCCCGCAAAGTCACTACTGGATATATAGCCACAAGAACTGGAATCAGTGTGTCAGTGGGATATCTGCAGAGAGGGTTTACTGGGGTGCTGCTCGCATGATCCTAGATGTGGAATCAACCTAGAGGTACGCTGACCAATCAAGGGGCAAAGAAAGTGCTACTTACATGCGTGAAATATTACTCAACCATAGAGAAGAGTAAATCCTCTCATTTGAACTGATGGATAGAAGTACATTACGTTAAGTGAAACCAATGGTGCATATAAGGACAAACACTACATACGGCATTCTCACTGATAACGTGGAAGCTAAAAGTTGATTTCAAAGAAAGAGACTAGAATCATGGTTACCAGAGTCTGGTAGAAGGACAGAGACAGGATGCTTAACACGGGTGCAGTGAGACAGGAGGAACACTTCCTTAATACATTTTTAGCAAATACAATATTACATTTAATATCATATGTGGTAATATTCTTCAGCACAACAGCATTCTTGTATTGACAAGAATTATTTCAAATAGCTAGCAGAGAGAATTCTTAATATTCCCCAAATGAACAAGTGATGTATATCTGAGGTGATAGAGAATCCAGTATCCAGATCTGGTCATTCCACATTATATACGTGTATTGAAATGCCACACTGTATCCCATACATATACACAAGACTATGAGTTGATTACATATAAATTATATTAAAAAGAAGAAAACTTCAGGTACCTTCACATCCTGGGAGAAAACAGGATTTTATTTCTCAAAGAAACAAACCCAAAACGTTTGTTTCATGCCACCATAGCTGTGCTAACACATTTACAAATTTTGTAACTAAAATGACATTCTATATTATCTATATTTTGAATGCTCTGATAAGTCAAATAATACGTTAAAATTAAAATGATACATCATATTTTATCCTTAATAAGTAAATTACTGAGTAATTCATCAGACAGAAAGTGCACCTAGCTTTTACCATTTTTTTTTTTATAAACACTCCAAGGTTTTCATTAACTCCAGTGGCCAGGCATAAGTTATTTTAGCTACAGTGATCTTCATTATGCTAGCCCCCAATTAAAGGAAAGCCTGCTGAGACTGTATTTTCACCTTTGAGACAGCATTTGCTTTGGCAACCTCATTTGATGTAAACCATTTTTAGATGGACAGTGTAGGACTAGAATATTTTCCAGCAGTAAAGTAACCTTAAATTGAGAATAAATCAAAAGCACACATAACAATGAAACATTTAAAAGTCATTTTAATGATTAATATGATAGAGCTTCTTTTATTCTGCAATTAAGCTTGTTCTTCCCATCACCTATGGGTTAAATCCAAACTTACTAGCACAACATTCAAATCTCTTCATTATTCCACCCTAACGTACCTCTTCTGCCTCATCCTGCCTGCCCCAAATACCCGGATGACCTCTGCTCATGCTATGCAGACACGACACATCCACACCCTGCCCCCTGCCATGCTTGTACTGCGTCCTCTTCCTGCCAGGGGGCTTTCACTTTCTCTTTTCTGGTGAGTTTCTGCTCGTGTTAAGACCCAGGACACTTGTCTTTTCTTCTATGTTGTCCCCTTGTATGTAGGCCTTTTAGAGAATTGACTTTTTCTTCTCTAACTTTCAAAACCTCCTGGTGGTGCTATATTTTCTCAGCTACTCTTTCCTTCTTTTATATTTTTTCCTTCCCCTTTTTATTAGTATACATTTGTGACACATAATACATATATGCAGCTTGGGGAGTTGGCACAGGCACGTGTCGCATCCTGATCCTCCGGTCACCGCATATTTTACAGGTGATGTGTTCACTCACGGGGAGAATGGCTTCATCATCTTTGCGTTCCAAATTAGAAGCATGTGTCAGCCTTACTAGTTGGATGGATGAAATACAGGACTCTGTGACACTGACAAGTGGTATTAGCATCCCTATTTCATACATAGAAAAACAGAAGCTCACGCAGGGTGATAAGACTCTGGTGATAAGTGACAGAGAAGTACTATCTAACTCTAATGTCAAGAGTCAAGTAGTTATGAAATTAGAGCAGCATGTGATCAGACAATGAGTACAGATTAAATGTATGAGAGAGTCCAGTACCAGTAAATACCCAGGCTTGGTAGCAGGAGACTTTGATTTCAGGGCTGACAGCCCTGTTTAGCTATGTGGTTGGGTCACAACACTCTACCACTCCGGGCCTCAGTTCTCCATTCATAAAACAACAGCATTGGACCAGATAACATCAAGTGTCTTCTGCATCTTCAGCTCTTATCAATCACCTTTCCTTAATGCTTCCTTCCTATTTGAAGACTACAGAATGTCTACTAGATAAAAAACAAGCTCTCACAAAGGAATGAGAAGATGATAATCACAGATTTTATGAGCACACATTGTATATGTGTACTGATATATCACACTCTACCCCCTAAATATGTAAAATTATGTTAATTAAAAAGAAAATAGTAGTTAAAAGTAAAAAAAAAGAAAAACAAAACCAACTACTATACTAAACAATTCCTATTTACAATGTCAATACTGGAAGCAAATTTTAAAGACAAATTCTGAATCACTGTTTCACAATTTCTAGTAGGGAAGGAATTCTCTTTGGGGAAATACATTGATGTGCAGCTCCTGGGAAAGATAAAACCCTAAGGCATGAATCTGTAGGAACCTGAGTAACCAAGAGTATAATGAGAGCTCTATGTATTAGAAAGAATCCAAAACAGGGAGAACAGGGTTAGGAGTAGAAAGTGGAGAAGCAGCAAGAAAACAGGAAAAGCCTAGGGAAGACAGAGTATTAAAATGCGGCCTGGGATTTGGGGGATGAAGAATATTTATGGTTAAATTTTAGCTTGCTTTGCCTTTTCGAAACTTGAGTAGAATCTTCTTTGTATATGAGAGCCATGTGTGACCAGATGTTCAGTAGAAATTAAGTGAAAAATTCTGAGTTCCACATCCAATCAATGTGCTGTTACATGGAAGATCTGAGCAGCATGTGATGGTCTTTCAGGGATACCACACACAGTTGTATGGGTTATACACTGCTCAGAAATGGGGAGAGAGAGAGAGAGAGAGAGAGAGAGAGAGAGAGAGAGAGAGCGCGAGAGAGCGCGCGTGTGCGTGTGTGTGTGTGTGTGTGTGTGTAAAGTTCATTCAAGTCCTAAGCAGCACAGCTTTCTGCATTTATATTTCTCTTATACATGGCAGACAGTGTCTTGTTCTAAAAGATATTACTGTAACGACAGTTTTCTCACAGATGCAAGTTAAGCGACCCGAGGTGGGGTATGTTGTTTGAATTTGAACAAAAGTACAACGTGGTCTGGGTGTGGTGCTTAGTCTTCAACAGAATACACTGACAGAACAGAAGATCAAGATCAAAGACGATCGAGAACTGGAAGGAGATGCTTAGGACATTATGCTTTCCACAGTGTGTCCAAAAAATTGGAAAAATCACTTTCGAGTAGATATTAGCGCGTGATCTTAGCTGACATCCAAGTAACATGTGCACAAAGCAGTATTAGGGACACTAACAGAAACCCATACAGATGCCACTTTCTCCACTGCTCTTTCTGTGCTCCCTATTATACGCACAGACTTCCTTGAACTTTTAGGTGAGAAAGGACTAGAATAAAATTCACGTGCCTGATACGGTATTGACATCTGACAGAACTACCCAGGGGTGTAATCAACGCTGTTACAAGGAAGCTGAGGGCCTCTCAGGTGTGGAAGATACTTCAGCGCCTTTCTCTCACCTCCAGCGAAAACGTATATGGGCATACACCACCGGCTCTGTTCATTTTCTGCATTTGCAAGGCAGACAGGGAATTCTCAATTGCACACGCGTATGCTTCCCTTTTATTGCAATCATATCACTCCACATAAAACTGTAATTTCCTCTTTGTTATCTTTGCTTCCTTCAGACAAACAGGATTCACTGAAGAAATAATAATGAACCATTACCTTTGATGTAATGGCTGCCTGCGCCGTGGAGATGGAGCTGTGCCAACATCAGAGATTAATGCATATTAAGGAAGGCGAAGAGAATTACATATCTAGATGAAACGAACGCCCAGCAGCATGCTGTTTACATTTTCATACATTTATATACTTATGTAAAGCCTCTAACGGTTTTGGGTGGTATAAAAGTATGTAGCATCTCAACTATTAGAAGGTTAACTGTAAATATTAATCTAATAGTGGTTACTCTGTAAATTTAAATCCAGTAACTGCTGTAATCATTGCCTTCTTTATTCTCACACACACACTCAGTCCCTCTTACATCTCTCCACCCATCGGCCGCTTATTCAAACATTCACGGAATGCCCACTAATATGCTGGGCACCGTTTCACAGCTGATGAGAAGCACTGTTTGTGGTGCTCAGGGTACTTGACACAGTCCCCGTCTCCTTAGAAGCCAGTTCCTGACCTTGGATTCACCCTGCAACCACCTGTCAAGTTCTTTAAGTCTACATCGTATCCCTAGAGATTCTGAATTAATCCTTTTGGGGTTGACACTAAGTATCAGGAGGATTTCTAAACTCCTCAGGTGGTACCAACGAATCAAAGCTTGAGAATCACCACCTTCACATTTGCAACCCAGTAAGGGAGAGGAATGATGGACAAGTGAGCAAACGAATCACAGCTGCATGCTGCCCACAGCCATGGAGATGGGTGTTCACCTCTCTTAGCTCTGTCAAGCCTCAACTCCGGTGTCAGGCCCGAAGCTGAGAGGCTGTGACTGAAAAGTACTTCCTGTCAATTTGCGTTTTCACACATTTTCCCCATGGTGTGGGTATTTTTCTCTTGTGGCAGAGTATCAGTGAGTGGATGAGTGGAAACTTAATTTCAGTCTCTTCCTTTCTTAAGAAATTTTTATTTTATTAGTCCTTGTTTGCAAGGCATGAATTTTATATTCATCTTAGGAGGCACATGTGCATAACACGTCTTCATTCTTTTTGAGTCTACTGCTCCTAATGAGAAAGTTTGAAAGCCTCTCTACATAAATGCAATAGACGGCATAGGAAACAAATGCAGCAGGATACTAAGATCACTTTTGTCCTCACTGAGAAATGATCCTTTTTGTGTGGAAATATGGTTTAGCCTGAAGAAAAGAGGCTGAAGTCAGGCAAATAAGAGCTATTTTTTCTCTGATTGCCCCCAAATCCTTCTGCAGGTATGTGAACCCCTGTGAGCCTCGAGGTCCTCACCTGTAAAATGGGCACAACTACACTGTTGTCATCCACAGGAGGCTCTCCAGATGTGAGGATGAATGAATTATGGCTCGGGGCACAGAATACGCCCTATAGATGCTGACCATGTTGCCTGATCGTCAAAGCCTCTCCTGCTAGAGCACAGAATCCATAGGAGCATGGCTCATGTCTAGAACATATGCCGGGCACACAGGAGGCATACACAAATATCTGTGAATGTAATACGTTCCTTTGGGTGGTATTTCTGTGTTGAGCTTGGCCAGTTCAGCTAGAATCCTACTCCGCTGCTGTGCACACATTCAGTCAGCAAACATCATCTCAGAGTTTGCCGGATAAATTCAGTCGAGGCCACCTCCCCTGGTCCCTTGGGGTGTCTGAGTACCTGTTATTACCAAACAGGATTAATTTTCCTAGCAAAACCTCAAGGTTCACTGTATCTAAGGGTTCCTTGGGCCCAGCAAAAGTTTACAGGGAAGAGCCAAGAGATCAGTGGCAGTGATCTAGGGTTATAAGAAAAAAATCTACCCAAGGCACATGAAAAAAACTGGCACGCATGATGGCCTGTGGGGGGAAGCAAACAACATGACTCATAAGGGCACAATTTAATGGAGGAGAAAAACTTCATGCACATAGGTAAGAATAAATCGGCAATCTCTTCGATGATACAAAATAGTCAAGGCAAAAATTTCTTAAAAATCTCATTAGCGTTTAATACGTAATTTCACTTTCCTGCTAAGGTTAGGAGTGAGCTATTGATTCCCGGCAGCAGTCAGCAACAAGAATAAAATGCACCCAGACGAGGCTTGTTTCTTAGATTTTCGGCTTGTTCTGGTCCTTCAGGGTGGTGGGTAAATCCCCAACCCCGCCTACAAACGGACGAAGGGGAGTGCTGTGGTCTCTATTCTGTTGAAATTGGAAGATGTAAAACATCTTCATATTAAATGCTATTCTTTCCCATAAGTAAACAGTGTTGCTAACGGACCCTTACCACACTACAGTCAAAGTCAGATACAGTTCAGAAGCGCCTTAGAGTGTGAGTGCTTATAAAACTAATCTTTTTATTCAGGATCACACTGTTTAGCACTTTGTCTTATCTACATACTGCTTTCTGTTCTTATTTTCCTTCTCCTTAGAAGACATGTCTCTCTCTCACGTCTTCATATGGAGAGTAAATTATCTTCCCTACAAAAAAATGTCAAAAGCAGAGTGAAGTTTGCTTTTAATTTTGAGACTGACCTGGCAAATTAATCTGCTCCCATTTGTTTTATTATTGTCTTGGTTACCTCGGCTTATGCAAAATAGGCTATGAAACAGTTGCTGTTATTTATAGACGTATAATACAGGCAAAATGTTCAGGCCCCTGGGACAGATTCCCTCCTGTCTTCCAGAATGAGGAACAGACTGTCGCTTCATCAACAAACCTCCTGAAACCAACATTTGTGAAGCTGGAGGTGCCAGGAAGTGCTTGAAGTAGTTCAAACACATCGCGTCAAGTCCTTCGGAGCTTGGTCTTGTCCTTACTACAAATGGGGGAATTGAGACATGAAGTGACACTGTACAACTTGGCCGGAGACATACCGAAGTGGATGGCAAAATCAGAACTCAGCGTCCAGAGTCCGAGCCCAGAGCTCGCCCCGACCCTGATCACAGCCGCCGGACAGACTCTGCCCGATCCCATCGGCGGCAAGAGCAGAGTGAACTCTTCATTACGCCAGACAAGAGGTGTCCTAATCGCCCCTCTGTTTCCCTATCTCTCAGTCCTCCTGGCCTTTTAGAAAGTTTTCGAGGAAGCATTTGTGAACATGCTTTGAAATTTATAAAACACCATAACGAAACGAACTGTTCTCTAAAATACTCACAGTTTAAGGAACCAAAAGGAATCAGTGTTGATCACAGATTCTGACCTTCAACCACTGCATTACCAGAGCTTTCTACGGACTTTAAACTTAATGAGAGTCCTGGTAAAATGGTACCTGCAAGCCTGAGTCTTGGAATCTTCACACCGGAGCAGACCCGACAGGTGATTCAGTTAGTATCTTTCCTCCTTCTGATGCTTGACCGCCCTCTATAATCACCCTGGTGGGAAGCCGGCCTTCAGCGACGGGACACTCACGACTATTAGAGAGGTAACCGTCTACTTCAGACCTCCAGAAACTGCTTTCTTTTATCAGGCTGACTCACTTTTAGTTCCGCCCCCTCCCTCCTGAGCCACTCAAGGTCATTAAAGAGCAGAATGCTCTTTTGCGAGAACACCACACCTTGCACAGTGAGAAGGAGGTTTACTCTTAACTTAGTTGCTGCCTGGCTCATGCTTTGGGCTCATGTGAGAAAGGACAGGGCCCCCCACACTTCATCTCCTCCTACCTGACTTCTAGGGTCAGAATGAGCCCACAGAGTGCTGAATGTATTGAATCACAGTTTTTGAGCACTCAGAGTGGGCCTTGCCCAATCTATTACGGCCGTATCTCACAAAGGGTCCTGAAAGTGAAGTTGTTCATTTTCAGGGGTACATAATCAGAAGCCTCATGCCTGCTGCTCTCCACTGCAATCCCACTTATCACACACATTTTCTGTATCTATGTGCATGATGAGGCTGAAGGGCACTTCCATCATTTCCCAAAGAGCTCTCCGTGAGGACCAGGGGACAACTTCACACTAACAGACAGATGCATCATGTTAAGAAGGGTGTCAACACTTTGCTTTAATCAGTACACAGTCAATATTCTCCATCATGAATAACTAATTAGTGTCTCAATTCTGTACCTCAGATGTCACTGCAAAAATCTATCTGTGGAATGTCATCTGCACTTAACGAAGGGACATGCATTGTAATTAAGATTTAAACTATTACTTCAGCATGAAGCTGCCTCGAAGTGTGAAATGACTATAATTCACATTTTTAAGACCCTGAATTTATTAGCATCTATTTTCTATTCAAGGTTAAGGGTATGGCATGCGGTTTGTCAAAGGATTCAAATCCTCTAGGCTTTGTAATTCTGGAGTGACTCTGAGCTCAGATGCCAGGCAAGGAAAATTATCATTAATGAGTTAGGTTTTAATTGGGGGAAAAAAAAAACCGGAGATCTAGAAACTCATCTTCCTTTGTGAATAGCAAAAAGCAGTGAAAGGTGTAACTGGGTAAAAGGGGCACTGGCAATCCTTTATGAATTACGACAAGCGTGTGTGAAAAGAAGAATGAGAGCTGTTGGCTAACACACTTCAAGTTAAGGGCTGTTCTGTTGGTGCATGACTATTGTATAACCCATGGATGAAAGAGGAATGTGGAGTTGTGAAAATTCTTGTAAAATAAAGAGGAATGGATTATTCTCTTTTGGAAGTGATTGATTAAGCATAGAAGAAAGGCAGGCACAGGACAAATAAGTGCTGAGACAAAACTCAAGATCCTAGGGAGACTGATAGTTCTCCTTCATAAATAATATGTTGGACGCACTTACAGATCTGTTTGCTGGGTAGCATGTTTTAAGGGGAAAGAATTCGTAGTGATTTACCTAACTCGAATTCCCTTGGGGACAATGGTAAAGGTTGAAGACAATTCAGAGCACCCAAAAATGTATAAGGTGCCCTGTATTTTTATAATAGGGAGATCATAATGAGCCTGCAGCTGTGCCAAGAAAGATCTCCTCATGTTAGAAATAGATGTTTAAATTGAGAGCAGAAAAATGAATATGGGTATCTGGAAGGAGAGTAATGTTTGCAGAGAAGAGCAGTTTTTCAGGAAATGGCAACTTGAAAGCTCTAAGACACTCTAGAGGCAACAGGGAAAGGGTGTGTGGTTAAAGTCCAGAGGACAGAGGACTTCTAATTGAAAGATGTGCTGAACACTGCTCTCTAACTGTGCTCTTTCTAGAAAAGAATGCAGTGAGTGCAAATGGACCCCTATCTCCTTCCTCTAAAATGGCCTAAGGATGACGAAAAAGGGAAGAGGTAAGAGGAGAAAAAAGATGACAACCATATTTTGGAAGTTAGAAAGGAAACAGCAAATAGTAATTTCATTAGCAGATGACAGAAAATTAAAAGCTAAGAGCCCATGGGATTGGTGAAAATTAAGCTGCGGAGTCTTACCGGGCCCGAGAATCAGGGTAGTCAGGCACCTCTGTGGTTGGGAGCATCTGGTGGCGGGCTCTGCAGGAAGCTGCCAGACCCTGGAGACTGTTCCCCCCACTGCCGCTACCCAGGACCACTCACGTGTGAGAGGCAGGCTAACCTGGGTTCTGCGACACCCGGAGAGCGCAGGGCGACAGTGCCATCCTGAAAACGTGGCCAGAGTCGTATTGTAGCAAGCTACCTACTAAGTGGAAACCTACATACTGTAGAGGGCACTCTCTGAGGTGCCTCCCACTACGAACATACTGACAACTGGATTTCTGCCAAGCATGAGAAGAGGGTTCATCCTTGGGAAAACTGATCAGCCTGAGAGGAAAGAAAAAACTTTAATTGTGACATTTGGAGTCATCCATCTAAAAGGCGACAAGGAGATGGATCTCTTACAATAGGGAAGTGGTGCAAAGGAAAGAGCTCCAGGGGTGAGAGAGGAAGGGGAAATAAGTAAAATAAAGATACATCGCGGAACCTTATAAACTCATATAAACATTACATGCCATAACATGAGCTAAGAGTAATAACATGAATAACAATGAAAAATGGGACAGGGGAACTGGAGGAAGAGGGCGGGAGCGGGAAGGAAGGGAATAAAAGAAAAAAGGAAGAAGTTGTGGCAGGTACACGTAATCATTCCCCAAGATGACTGTAAACTGCATGAACTGTAAACATGTACTAATGACATAAAAATATTTAAAATTCCCACCTGACCATCCTATTTCAAAGCCCACCACCCGACTAACTCCATTTGTATACACAAAATTTTCCACGAGGTTCTCAGTACTTCACTCTTAAAAAACCCACTAACCATGAAATAAAGCACTAACTAGAAATCCAGAGACCTGAGATTGATTTTATACATATATATGTATGTGTATATAGATACATAATTGATTCTGTGTATATCTACAATATATATTTGTATACAATTGGATGTAAATTATAACTATACATAATAATATTATATATGTATATAATAATAAATCTATATAAAATCTACATGGAGAATACAAGAAACTTGAGAAAAACTAACATTAATGTAATACCGAAAGAGGTGATAGTACATCTATGCAATTAATATAGGACATTATAAAAGGGGACCATCATAAAATGAAGAACTTTTAAAAATTAAAATATGAGAGCATGTATTAACAGTAGAAGAAATGGAAAATATGGGGAGAACAGACAAAGAAAAAAAAAGAGAGAGAGAAGTCTGGGAGGTGGGAATGGTTGCTGGCTCACGTTAAGGTTGTACGTGTGAGGGCTACTGTTTTGACGTTATTTTCCAAGTTAATGGAACCCACTGAATGAATAAATAAGGGACTGACATTTGGCCCAACCCGGCATACAATCCAGGGGCAGGAAACTGCTAAGTTTATCTAGTGCTCTCTGGTTTTGCTTGTCTTATTCTTAGTTATGTTAGTCTGTATTCCAGAAAACCATGGAAAATTCTAGACCAAAGAAAAAGTTATACATTGGCTGATTTGTTTTTAATTCACTCCCTGTTCCTAACTCACTTTAGGTAAGAACTCTTACCATCCTGTTCCTCTAAACTCCCATTACTCTTTGTTTTGAAAAGGTTATAATTGGAATAAAACAAGGTTGGCGTCAAGCCAGCATCATGAAGAATATAATTAAGAAAGATTTTCCTTCTGTACGCCCAGCAGGGGCATCCTACCAAGGGGGGAAAATGGGAGTCAAAAGCAATTGTGTGCTTCTTAAGAATAATAGAACAATATACGCTTCACATTTTACATGATAAATGACAGCAGTTGACATTTTAATCAAGACGAACACAGTAACAAAGTTATAGTACTCTATTTCTGAGGCAGAAGGTAGCCATAATTCAGAAATTTTGAAAAATAAACACACATGCTCATTCTGCTCTTCGACTAGGGCTTGCTAGTTATTTTTGAGATGTCATAGATATGGATCAAATGGATAAAATCCAACTTCATCTCCTTCCATACAGTTGTATTCTAAGTGATTGTTTTTTCCATTTTAATCACGACAGCAAAAATTAATCTAAAGGATTAATGCTAATTTTTAAATAAAAAAAATCATCTGGGATGATGACAGTGATGTCATCACATCGTGCCTCTCAAATTCAGCTGAGAACGAGCCAATGATGACAGGTACAATCAGGGACCCTAATGCTGCCGTCGATAGCTCCAGCTTTCGCAGATAACAGGCTAACGATGTTTAGTAATGTTTCCGAGAGAGGTTTGTGAAACGCTTCAGTTGCCAACACATTTCCTCCAGTATCTAGTTGAATTCAGAAGACTGAACCCAAATCACTCTTGGGGAGGATGTTTACAGGAGCCTATGTGGACTACAGGTATAATTAATACTGATTTAAGACTCGCAAATAAAATCATTAACTGCAGGTGCCTAATGATGGCTCCTGAGAGCTTTTTTATTCTTTGACCATATTCAGGGTTCCTACAAGACCCAGCGGGGAAGACTCAGCCTCTCCAGCTTGGCAGAGACGGTAACATCGCTTGGGACTGGCACTCAGCCTCTCCCAAAGGCTGGCCCACCGACGAACCAATTCCAGCCATGCAAAGAAATGGTAATTCTTTATTTTTCTTATCTAACTTAGATTTTCTCTCAAATGTCTTGTCTTTACGGATTACTGGAAAAAAGTTAAATTCAGTCTGTTCTGGCAGCCTGGGATCAAAAACTTTAAACTTTCCCTTAAATTACCATTTTCTCAAGTTTTCTGTCTCTTTGAGACATTGTTACGCAGAGAGAGGGGAGGGGGCATATGTGACTTCCTGGTTACAGTGTCAGAGAAAATTCAGGTTCCAGAAGATGTACTGGTGCTCAGCATCAGGTGCTGGCTAGCAGCCCGGCTGAACTCTGGTTGTTTCTATCTGCACCCACTCAGCACCCCTCAAGGATGAGCCATGAAGTTGGGCGCAGCTCCCTCCGAGCTGGACTCTCCCGCTCTGGTGTCTAAAGACACACTGCACGGACCCTCCTGAGAAGCTCACCTACCTGCATTCCTAAAAAAGACTCCCATGGGCCCTTCTGCAAAGCCACATGACAGCCCAGGTGATGTGGGACCGCTCCATGCACTGGCGGCTGCCAGAGTCACAAATGTAAACACGCAGTGACGCTCTGCTTTTGATTTCCTTAAAATGCATCTAGCTAGTTTCTTTCCTCTATAACTCAGACAAAGCAAGTAACCAGAACACATATTTCACCACTGGCTTTCCTGATATTTACTACCTCCTTCTTCCTAAAACTGAGCAGACATCATAAAATATGATGAAACTGTTAAATTCTTTCTGAGTGAGACTTTCCTTGCATTCTAGCCTTAGTCCCCCAGTTCATCTGCCATCCATCCTTCCCTAGCAACTAAGGGCAGAAGTGTAATATAGAGGAGATGCACACAGAACGCACAGGCTTAATATTTTCACAATGCAATTTCCAACACATTTTAAAAATAGGAGTTCTTAATAAACAGGTCAAGGAGGGGAATGAAAATATCTTAAATACTGAAGCATCTCTTCTCCTTTGTCCAATCTGTTTTTCCCATAATGTGAGAAGGGCATCCTAGAGAAATACTTGGGATAAAGGTGGAAAGGGAAAGAAGTATGTAAAAATCAAACTATACAATTGATAGTAATAGGGAAAAGGAGAAACAAGGGCCGGAGTGATACACAGATAGACAGAGGGACTCATCCTGCAGGGAAGCACAATGTATCCATTTGGGGATTCCAAAGAGGACCATCTCATAACCGAGCAGCCTCTTTCTGTTACAGCCTGTTTCGTAGCCTCTTTCATCTCATAACCCAGCAGCCTCTTTCTGCCTTAGCCTGTTTTCTGAGTAGGCACAATCAAATGTGTGAAGAGAGGAGATGTGATGGAGTCGTTGGCATCTTTGCAAAATGAGAAAAAAAGGCAACACAATGACGCGTTAAGATAGTCAAGGGGATCTAATTGGTGTGACTTTTATTCTAAGGTTATGTTGACTCTTAGTTGAAATAAACTTTTACACATAATTGTTAACAGTTCATATAAGTACAGTAGTTATTTTTGTTTATATCCTTCATTGCAAAAGAACTTTTGGTTATCGTATATTGATGGGAACTTTACAGGTTGGTGAAATTTTAAACTCTGGGAACACCTGAGTTCCTGAGCGCTGAATAAAGAGATCTGTGTGACCTTCTACCCTGAGGTAGAGGGCTAACCTTATATTCACTGGCTGCTTCCAAAGTTCCAGGCCCGAGGCTCAGGGAAGCCAAGGCAATGCCCTGGTGCACAAAGCAGACAGGCTCAGAGGCCCTCCGAAGGCCCCAAAGCGTGGACTGCTGACCAATCTAGACACTACTATTGATTGCACTATTTTGTAAGACCCTTGAGTAAGTGTGCTATCCACTGTACTTTTTCCATTTCTCCTTTAAATCACTTTGGGTATCTGTGGTATAAGACCAAATAATTCTGAATCCTAACAAAACAAAATTCAAAGTCTTAACCTTAGTATATGGAATACTGGGGGGATGGAGCAAAGGAAGGCAAAGGGAGATGAAGAAAAGAATAGAACATGTCTGTAAAATGTTCAAAAGGGAGAAAATTTAGGGATTTCTTACACAAGGGGATTTAAGGCTCTTGCCCCATCTATACCATGACTTGACATACAGCCTTCACTGGTGTATGTTTCCCTGCGTGTATGTCTCTCTCTCCTTATCAATACATGTTTCTATACAATTTTAAAAGGCAGACTATCTATCTGACATATCCAGCACTGTGACTTTCGGTGGTGGTAGTGGTGGAGGGTTGTCACCAAGCCGCTAATTAACTGAATCCTGAAGGCTGTGACAGACTGTTCCGGTAGCTTGAATTTATAAATCATTGGGAGCCAATAAATAGCTAGGTGGCCACAGACATTCCAAAATAAAATTAAAGGAAGAAATAAATTTATTTTTGTCAACTTGAGCAAGCCTTGTCTAATTCTTATTTCCCTGGGATACACACAGGCTTTAAATCTCACACATTCCCAAAGGAATTTGACTTTCCTACTTTCCGTTAAAAAGCAAAAGAGAACAAACAAAAAATATTTTCAGAATATTCAAGTGGATAATGAGAATAATAGACATATGTTTGAATTTTTCTACCTTATCAATGGAACCTTGGTAAGATGAAGAAAAATACACAGTAGCTAAGTGCTGGCTTATTTATTGGCAGCTGTAGAATAAATTTCAGCTTAGTAAATTTTTTTAGCCGTAAATTGTGTGGTGCACTAATTTTTGCAATTTTAAACAGTCGTTTGCAACCATATCTAAAATGGCCTTCACATAATTTTTAAAAGAACATAAATGTTATAAGGAAAATTAATTCCAAGCCCCCATTTTTGTAAATACCCAGGAATGATTTGGAGAGCTATAGAAATACGTTCGGTTATTTGACCAAATACTAAATGGCCTTAAAGATCCATTCTGTGTGAATCTTGAAACCTATTTATTGACTTTTACCTTTTATCTTTTCTTTCAACAGATATGAAGGCAGCTTTCCCAACACTCCTAGGTAGATGTGGTCATTTTCTGTGTTTCCTCTGGCTTGGTTCTTATCTGTAGCTTAGGAATTACTAGCATACTGTACTGTATTTTTTAGTTATATTTCTATTATAGTCCTCTTAACTAAAAACCATCTGAGTACTTCCTTCTGCATTCCAAGTGTTTAGCAGATGACTCCTTTATAAGTATCTAGCATATACTTGGAGGAAAGTTCCTGATCTTTAATGAGCTGGATAATCAGGCTATAATCTTTGTTATAATTCTGTGAGAAACAAGAACACCTCAGCTTAGCAGGTGAGTAAGATGTGAACAATTCCTTCATAAAGACCTTTTGGCTTCTTGCTGTTTTATGGTTTCTTCCAAACTTTGGGGGATATTTAGAGGAACATACTTGGCTACATGAATGCAGCAGTTAATATAACGTTCTGCCTTTCCTCAAATTTGCCAAGGCATGTGTCTTCGAAATAAGACTTCACAGTCTATTTCATGTTCTTGTAGGATCAGAATCCTGCAAGGAAATGTCACAGTTGAAAGAGATCCTCAGAGCAAGGTAGGCATTCAAAGGCAGCCTCTGTTCTTATAGAAAACACGTATGCAAAACAGAGTGGGCTATTTCTTGCTCCAGATCACAAGCAGCCTGAGATCAGTGATTTTTCCATTTGTTTTTATAATAAACTCCAGGAGAAAAAAAAGTGAACAAGTGAACATTTAATACATTCACATTCTAAGATCATGAATTTATTAAAAGCTAATTTCTATTCAAAGTTAGTTTTTCTTATTTCAAGGGATAGGTATAGTGTTTAGTATATTTTAAGAACAGCTTTGAATCTAGAACATTTTATCATTATTTCAGAATCACCCAGCTGGGCTAAAGTCAGCAAACACTGCCTGAGAGAGATGTATGGTATAGACCTTTGTAACATCCATTATTTGTCTGGAAAGAAGCAAGCGACCACTTTTTTTGTGAATTTGAGTTCAACTCTGGATTATTTACCAACATCATAAATAAAGACCAGAAGGGTCTCTCTCCTTCCCACCACCACACCATGAGCTCTTTCCCCTCTGCCATGCCCATCTGCACTGCCTTGGAGCCAGCAGACTATGGACTGAAAACAACTATAAACTGTGAACCAACCAACCAACCAACCAACCAAACAAACAAAAATTTTAAAAAACCTTCCTATAATTTGCAGGGGACCAGGTACTGTGTCTCAGGGAGAACAAAGTAGCTAAGACATGCATTGACAGCTTTTAAAATCCTTTCATTCACATGTCCACAAACTGCAGTTCTGTTAAACTCTTATTTATGTATTTTTCAATCTATAAGATATTCAGGTGATTTTATCCCTTTAAATAAATCTTAGCAGAGTATGATATTACAGTACTGTAAATTGTTAAATTAGAGAAAAATGAGTGAAGGGTATATGGGAAAGATTGCATGAAATTTGCAACTCAGGTTTAAATTTAAAATTATTTCAGAAAAAAAAGTTAAATAATAGTAAGAGATTACCTCTTGGGAGCTCGAAGTGACATAGCTTTTTAACAGACAGTGGGGCTCTGCCATTAGCTAAAGAACATGCATGGGGTTTGCTGCGGGCATCTGACACCCAGCATGGCGCCCTTTGTTCTCCACTGCGTGGTAAATGAGAAGTGGACCACTGCTTCACTCAAACGGCACCCTAACAAGCCTGGAGACCTCAATCCAACTATTCGGCTTTCCTAAGTCTAGAATACAAACTGGCATGAACATGGCTATGAAAGTCCGATGCAGGTCTAAAGTCAGAGGCAGGAGACTCCGTCACCAGGTTCAAAACCTTTTTGCTCAGTGTCCAAGACCAGCGCCAATCAACTGCACAGAGTGAGATATGGCGCTATGAAATAAATGACAAATAGGAAACATACACAGACATACTGATCTGGGTCAAACTATAAACGACACATGATTAGCTTTTTGATTAGTTGGAGACTCTCCTACAAGGTGTCATTTTTAAAAAAGAAAAATTCCAGGAGGATAGATATGCTGGATTATGATATGGGAGGTCCCTGACTCAATCCAGACTAAAATGATTTTGACAATAGGGAAAAACAAAAGAACATATGAAAATATGTCTACTCTTCCTATAAGAAACTTTTATTTCTAGCCTCTGTGGAATATACACAGAACTTTAGAATAAGCAATGAAAATGTAGCCCTCACCTAAAGTCTTTATTTTTATTTAGCAACAGCCGACTTGAGAGAATTAGTCATGAAATTTGCAGATTTCTTAGGGCAAGTTCCAGTGTTTTCCATCGGTTATGCAAGCGACTATATCTACAACACCGTACAAGCAAATGCTCTATGTTCTTCAGGACACGGATCTTTAAAGTTAGGTAACATATGGAAAGTTGTCCTTTTTACTTCGATTTATAATGTACATGTTTATGGCAAACTGTGCTAATTTGATGCAATATACAATGTATAGTGACGAAATAAAGATAGCTCACATTTCTGTCTCCTTATACTTTGGTAATTTCTTTGTGTTGGGACTAGTTGAAAATATAGAAAAAATTCTTGTGAACTACCCTCATGCCACAAGATTGTATAATATTAGAATTTATTCCTGTTATGGAATTATCTTTCAGTACTTTTCCAACCTCCTTCTACATCTATCCCCCGGTTTTCTAATCTCTCCTGATCATTATTATACCTTCTACTTCCACTAAATCAACTTTTTAAGTTTCCATATATAAGCAAGAATATGCAGTATTTATCTATATCTGGGCTTTTTCTCTAAACATAATGTCCCCCAGTTCCATCCATGATGCCACCATGACAGAATTTCATTTTTTGTTATGATCAATATTCCACTGTGTTGTGAAAATAAAAGGAAAATTATAATGAAAGGAACTTTGAAAGAGCCTTATGAGTGGAACCAGGAGGCCCCTGGGAAACAAGGCCACACTTGATGCTAGCTGCAGCCTGGGACGTGGATTTTGTTCACCTCCACCCTTCCATCACCCTTTCACTATGTGTGTCTGGAGTAACCGGATAATTACTCTGGGCCCAGAAGCTCAAGATGAACATCAAAAGGTTACTGGACTTTAACTTTGTGGACTTTTCCATTCTGTTTACACATTCTTGTCTTTATCTTCTGTAGGTCATGCAGACTCTTTTCCTTCTCAACATTCACTAGCCCACATGAGCTCCTGCTTTTCTTGCTTTCCTCAGAACACTGCCTGGTAGCTACCTCGACCCATGTCTCCCAAACTGCAATTCCTAAGACTCCACACAGCGTCTTTTTACTTTTGTGGTTTCTGAGATTGGACTGACTGACATTCTATGGAGGCCGTATTTCCTTTATCCGTTTATCCATCCAAGAACACCGTGGTTGATCCCGTATCCTGGCTACTACATATTGTGCCGTAATACTCACGACAGTGCAGATATCTGTTTGGTTTGATGACTTCATTATTTTTAAAAGCATGCACAGTAGTAGGACAGATGGATCTTAAGGCAACTCCATTTTTAGGTTTTTAAGGAACTGAATGGTAAACTATCATGTTTTCTGTAATAACTGTTCTGATTTATGCTGTCACCTGTAGTGTATGAAATTTCACCTTTTCTACATTCTTGCCGCCATTTTTTTTTTTTTTTTTTTTTGTACTTTGCTTATAGACACTCTAACCAAAGCGAAATGATATCTCGCTGTGGTTTGGTCTGCCTTTATGATGCCTCATGGTGAGCATTTTTTCATCCTTGTTGGCCATTTGTGCAACCTCTTTTGTAAAATGACTACTCAGATCATTTGGCCATTTTTAAATTGGATTTTTTGAAATTTCTTTTCATGTTTGTCTTGGGTTGGGATTTTTTTTCTTTAATTTCAGATGATTGATTTTATTGCTTAAAGCCAAATTAACCTAAGTTCTTCCCTCTTATAGTTCCCAAATATTCCAGGTAATGAAAAGCTTATTCCATAGAAAAGGAGAAAACAAACAAACAAAAATCTGTTTGTATTTACACTTTAGTTTCCTTTAAGTATCATTTTTCTTTTGGATGATAGCACTAATTACTGACTAGTATTATAAGAAATGTGTTCCTACTAAGGATTATAAGAAGGAAGGGAACTGGACCACTCATTTGTTAGCTTTTCTGGCCAGAGTTCTTACAACACAGGCAGAGACCTGCACTTAGAGAGTGAGCACTCTCTCAGAGAGTCTGGCAGGTTTCATCTGGCAGCTTTACCTTAAAGCTTCCCACTTCTATACCTTACACGCAACGTAGGACTGCGCTGACAGGGACTCAGCGCTGACAGGGACTCAGGTAACCTGAGCGTGCAGAAACTGCACCAAAAACAGTTACTTCAGGAAAATGTAAAACCTCATGACGTTCTGTGTAATCTGAAAAACACAGCCCTGCTCCACATGGGATTTTGCAGTGAAAATGTTTTCATTCCACAACCGTATACTCTTCTTTTGGTCCAATTTATATCACTGTATTCTCAAAGACCTACAGGCTTCTCAAAAAAGGCCGTGGGTTTTGTAATGTGAGGATGCTTTTCCTTCTACCGAGAACATGTTTCTTTCATTGGAACAAGGGCTCCCACATGGCTGCTGCTGTTCCAGCAAAGTACAGATCGTGAAGTTGCATCATGAAAGGTAGATGTGGCTCATGCAATACATACATACCTGCATACAGTTGACTACTGCAAAGTAGTTATACAATGCTATTTATGGTCATTTGGTGATTTATGACTGGTTTTAGGTAAAAGAATTACCCCAAATGAAGAAATGTAATATTCACTAAATTTTTCCTGGTTGTAATTATATCCAACATATTATAATTGCATTTGTATCAACATAACTGGTTTGTTTTTTGAGACAGAGTCTTAATAAATTGCCCAGGTAGGGCACTAACTTATAATCCTCCTTTCTCAGCCTCCCAGAGTGCTGAGATTGCAAGGGTGTTTTACCATGCCCTACTGGAACATACTATTTTTAATGTGTGTTTCTTTGGTGGGTAAGGGACAGTTCTTTGGTGGTGAGAATCTTTTTTAGGGTGTATCTCTACATCAAAGTCTCTTTTCTTGCATGGCTGTTGGCAGTAAGTGCATAGCACCTTAGAGTTCTCTGCTAAAGCTGCATGCTTAAGATACTTGAAAAATAACTTAAGTATATGGAATATCCACAGAATGCAGTTCAACTATCACACCAGCTCTAGTAACAGATAGCTTGTTACCTAGGAAAAAAATCTTGCATTTAGCCTTCAGCTTCTTTTAGATAGTGCTTTTCTTCTGACTAATGAACATGAATTACTGATGAATTTAACTACTTTATAGCTAGATAGGTTTTTAGTACCATAAAAGACTGCAAAGAACATCTATTGCCAGAGAACAAATCTAAGTATCACAATCATAAAGATGGCAATCTCTCACCCCAGACTTAATTTTCTCAAGTACTCAGGAAAAATTTTCTTTTGGTTTTATCTTATCTTCAGTAATTCACTAACTTCTCCCAGTTTATGTATCATATTGTAAAACCATCATTATTATTCAAAACGAATCATG
>PVJO010000757.1:0-209732 GCA_004026905.1 Hystrix cristata | reverse complement strand
CTCAGTGACCACATCCAGCGTCTCCTGTTAGGGTTTTGTGACTGGGATGGAAGCCAGGGACAGAGCAGCTTGGAAGGGGATCCCCCCACTGGGCTCATTCTTTGGTCTTCCCTTGTTAGAACTGAGCTGTCTCTTGCAAAAGCTTCAGACTCTGAAGGCTTTGATTGGCCCTAGTCGCCTTGCTTCCAAATCAGCTGCCTTCACACCACTTTCTCAGCCCCTATCAGTACACAGAGCAGGAATATGGGGCGCATGAGTAGACAGGGACTCTCTTCCAAGAACATCATTTTGTTCAGATTTCTTACCAAAGAAGCATGAAATACCTTGGAGTAAAATGTGAAATTCTTACATTTTCAGTACCGGAAGCTTTAAGAAATGCCCACATTAGGGACCCTGCACCACAGCCTCAGAGGGCACAGCGATGCTTCTCGCTCTGCCAGGATGGAGTGGTAAAGGAAGTTTTTTATATATATATATGTGTGTGTGTGTATATATATATATATATATATATATATATTTTAGTGCCGGGGACCGAACTCGGGGCCTTGTGCTTTCAAGGCGAGCACTCTAACCGCTGAGCTAAATCCCCAGCCCCTAGGAAGTTCTGTTGAATGACCTAAATTCCCTTCCAGAGCACCATCTGCTATTAAAGTTTCAAACGTTCAGCACTAACAGGGGTAAGATCGCATTACCAAGAAGACACAGAGCTGAACTGCATATGTTTAGGTTAATCTCGTTGTACTAGTCTTTCAGCTTTCATCTTATAAAACACATACGATTGATCCCAAGATAGTTTAGGGTTATTTTAAGATGCTATCTCCAGTTAGGTTCATCAAGGACAAAGACTTTGGGAAAAAAATAAAACTTTATATTCACAATTGGTCACTACATGGTGATGAAATTCTGCAGTATATCTAAGCGTGTCCCTGACCATTCTCTTTTTTTTTTTTTTTTGTGGTGCCGGGGATCAAACTCAGGCCCTTGTGCTTGGAAGGCAAGCACTCTAATCACTGAGCTAAATCCCCAGCCCCTGACCATTCTCTTTTAATGCAATAATTCTTTTTTGATTTCTTCCCCCCAAATCAAATGCTCATGGCTTTCAGAGACTCAACTTCTCTTAGAGACTAGTCAGGACACACAAAACAATAAAGCTGCTGGCTAAGATACTGGGTGCTACACTTCCTATGTTTTGATCAACTGTACTATCCCCCTAGTTACACAAACATTCTGCAGGCCAAATCAAAGGGGTACACAATAGCCAACGTTCCCTGGGCAGCCTCCAGTATATAACCTCTACCTGCGATACCTTTCTCTTCTTAAGGTGGTTTCTTCTTCCTCCTGAATCTCCATTATAGATCTAACATCTCTGTGAATGTTCCTGTTACCAGCACCTGTGTCTCTCATAGCGCAGGGCAGGATCTCCCCCTAGGATCCCATCCAGGCAAATAATAACCAGCAGGAGTATCAGCTCACCTAAAAAGAGCCAGGCGTGGAAGGAACTGCTCGGTCAGATTCTGCCTACCTGGTTTACTCACCCCTGACTCCTGAATCAGAGTTGCAGTGATTGGTGGAGATTTTTGGTGTGCGTATCGTCTCTAACAAGTCTTACAGCTGTTTGTCATCTCAGGTCAGCAAGACAATAAAAGGCACCACAGAGAATGAGAACCATACGGGGGTGAACTGGAATCCGTTTATTGATTAGTTACCACTTACACAATCGATGGTGTGTAGCAAACACATAACCATTGAAACACTTTACATCTATGTCAGATATGTGCTTCTCATTTCTCTTCCCAACAGAATCGTTGAGGCCTTTAATGATGATGGTTAAAGGAAATGACTTGTCCTTAGTCTTACTTAAATTCTCTGTTTTTTAATGGCCTTTGGGTGGTTTTTGTGCTTATACAAACTATCTCTCTTGAGAGTTCCAAATCACATATTTTAAAAGAAGTTGCAGACAAGTGTTTGTCTTCCTGCTTAGCAAATATTTAAGACTCACTCCTCAAGGGCAAGTTCTGACTGTAGGGACTCTGGCATGGAGAGCAGTGGCCTTTAAATGAGGCAGACACAGGACAATAGGCAAAAGGTGAGGCGAGCAGAGTGCTGCCGGCCTGCTTGGTCTGTAGCTGGGGGCAGTGTGCAAACCATCCCTATGACTTGGATTTTACTTTAACTCTTTCACAGTTGCTTCTGAACTTCACATCTATTTTTCAAGTGTGTATTTTCTTTCCTTTTTTATGTGTGCTACTTAACCAAATTCATATCAAAACACTGTGATGTGAGGAAGCATATAAACTACTCAGGAAAATAGACTTGCCCTCTAACAATGCATGGAAGGGTCTCTTGGAAGAAAGGATGAGGGGGCTTAAATGCAGAGGAAGACAATTTTAAGAGCTAAAATGATCCAGGGCACCATGCTGTATTTTGCTTTGATTCCTGACCAGCAGGATGATGGATGTTAAGGGGCCCCCTCTTGAGGGCCTGCGCCATCCCAGAATTAGACTGGAGTCCCAGTGACAGGACGCAGTCCCCTTCCACTCTGCTCACCATCTCCAGGCTTCACGGGAGCTCTCAGAGCAGGATTTATGCAGGATTTATCAGCCCGGCACTCCTACCCCACAGTCTAAGTAGCATGGAAACTTCATGTTTTCAGTTATGTTTCTGGGATTATCAGTATACAATGTAGAAAGTTACTACAGAGTGTCCCCCTTACAAAAAGAAATAGTGAAATTTTCCCCTCCGAAGACAAAGTAAATTTTATTATTTCACAGCTAGAAATCTTCACAAAGGCATGGGAATTGTTATGCATCTCATCTACCCGATTTTTATGTCTCCGTCCTTTCAGTTTGAATTTTGAACGTATTCTTATGTCTTGGAACACCCTAAACAGTATCACATCTCATTAAGGAGATGGAAGCCTTTTGCCAACACAGCATTTCATCTGTTCCCAACACGAGTAGGTCATGTACACCACGGTTGTGCCGAAGTCTTTCAGAGTAATAAATTAATTGAATTACTGCTTTGTGGTGAATGAAGAACAGCAGAAGCCTCGCTGCCACGGCTGCTCCTTTCAAGTGAATACTTAAATTCCCCGGGCACGGAAAGGAATTCCCTATAAACCAGACAAATGATCCATCTCTGTGTGATACATCTATTTTTATTATACCTCCAGGTAGACATTGATGTGCCCATTCTTTTTACCCTAAAGCAGAGACATTCATGAACAAGATGAAGTTATAGCTCTCAAAATGGGGTGATTTCTTGCCTGAACGATTGTCACAATATATGACAAGTTCGGAAAAGAGAAGAAGAAAATGAAAACAGAAGTGACATCGACATGTTCCAGAAAGCTCCCACAAAAGCCCTGATTTCTTTGCTTTTGTTCCCAGCATTCTTCGTCCCTAAACCCTGTGACTTTGGGTGAATGCTCCAAAAAAGAACTTCAAAAGAGTTCTTTTTTTTCCTTAAAAGTTCAATGCTATCTTGAATTTTGCACTTACCTCATAGCCAAGCTCTTTATTGTAACTCTGGTAGGATTTTGACCCTTAAGAAAATTATTGGGGAAACCATTGCAATTGTTGCAGCGGCTTTGATTCTGCTCCATACAACACACACACACACACACACACACACACACACACACACACGCGCGCACACACACACACACACCAGTTAAGTGGAAAAACAAAGTCTGAACCACTCAGTTATGAGGTGAGTGGAGAAACAGCTGGAAAGTCAGAGCCAGCGAGAGGTTATCAATGATCAGCGTGAATTTGAAGACACAAAACAAATGATGCCCCAGTTCTTCCGGGGTCATCTTTGAATCTGTGGTCATTTAGCATGTGTATCAGTGGCCTACGGGAGTCAGCCCAGAGAGGGCTCTTATTAAGCTCTCAAGGGTAAAAGAGGAAGTCCTGATTCTTGGAAATAGAGCAATAAAATCCAGAGCAATAAAGTAAGTCACCAAAGCAACCAGTTACAACTAAAAAAAGGTTTAATAGGGATAAAAGTAGAGTCATGAAGAACAAATTTTGCCTGATGAAGACAGAGAATAGTGAGGTATGTAGTCCAGCCATAAAATCTCTGGTCTCGTTCTTTGGTCACAAAGTCCTCGTCCCACCTTTACCCACAGATTCTACTGATATATATGATGGATTTGCATTTCTGAAATATTTGGGACAAGAAGGTAACAAAGTGTGATGAACACAGTATTGAGTTTTTTTTTTTTACTATTTAAAACTTGTATTGTTGTTAATTATCTTAAAATAAGCAATCAAGTCTTAGAAAGAGGATTCGCTTCACTCCAGAAGTCGAATGCCATTTTGTATAAGATTCAGAGAACATGTAATTGCTGTGCCCCATTTTCATATATACATACGTGTAGACAGTTACTATACTACAAAGTCCTCTGCCACTAATTTACTCTCGCAGGAGGCCATGGGTGAGAACCGAATCGAATTTCCCCATAGGGTCAGCAATGAATCTAACTACTGAATTTGATTCAGTTCTCATCCACTTTGGTTTGTGACCAGAATTGTGGAAAGAATGAAGTTCACGAACTGAGATACCACTATAACAAAATGGCTAAAGAAAAGAAAATAAAAGAAAAAAAGCAGCAAGCATAAGATCAGATCATTCCTGCAATATCAAGTTACTTAGGTAATGTGAAGAAAATTTATCTTTGGGTCAAAAAATGAAGTTAAAATAAGAAAAAAAAAATCTAAAATTTCCAAGGTTAATATGGAACAAAGCATATAGGAAAATCTAACCTTTAAGTATAATTATCTACTCTTTAACTTCGGAATGTGGCAGTGGGGGATGGCTTGATTTCAGGTATAAAATGAAAAGACAAGGTTAGCTGTAAATCACAATGTCCGAAATGTGGAGCTTGATAGATAGCTGGGTGGATAAAAAGGTAAGAGGGTGTGGTGGACCTAATATGGTCAACTTGCGCCAGCACGCCCAGGTGGACTGAGTTGGTGTGATGCTGGGTGTACAAGAGCCACCTGAGGGTTGTTGCTGATGCAACATAAGGCAGAGTGGGAGCCGTAGCTAGTTGGTGGGCTGTTTCCCAGGAGAAGCTCTGCTGCGGCTGGTTCTTCTGAAAGGAACTTAGCTGTCCTCGTCGAGGAAGGAGCTCGGGGCCTTGCTGTCCTCAAGGATGGCGGCTGTTGCTTCAGAGGATCCCTGGTTGTCATCTCTGCTGCAAGCATCGTTTCCTGGCTCCAGCCATCATGTGCAGACATGGACCTGCGTGGAACAGCGCTGTGGCCTCCCAGCCCTTGATTGGATCTTTTGGGTCTCCAGTGCCTAGATGGACATTCGGCACCTTCTGCATTTGGCTTCTGGGTGAATATTGTAATCTGTAAATTTCCCCTATTAAATCTGCTCTCTTAAAACCACTGGCTCTGAAAACCGAACTAAGACAGAGGGTAAGATAAGGGAGGAATTGAATTTGGCACAAGTTTAAGAGGATGTCATAATCTCAGTAATAAACATAAATAATATTTTAATGGAATATCTTGAAAACATCAACATTAATATAAAAAATCCATGGTGAATAAAATACCGAACACTTAAATAGAGGAAGAGTATAGCTAAGTCTTTTCTTTTACACATTGCATAATCTCGCAGATTATGCAATGTCTAAACCGAGTGCTTGCTGCCTAGAGAAATTTAAAAATGCTCTCTATAGATATCCTCAAAAACAATATGAATTCTCATCCAAACATCTGACTGTCATGAAGTATTCTTCTAAAAATGTATTTTCTTTACAGTAAAGGTATGTGATCAATTTTCTAAAAGACTTTGAGTTTGCCTTTATTTTTTGGAGGAGGTTTATTTAAACTCTATGTTGTTGATTAAAATATTCCTAATACAAGAATAGGAAATCATGGGTTGTCATATGTTCTGATTTGTTGCTGAACACAAAGGAAAAAAAAAGAAAAGAAAATGCTATCTTTGTTCCAAAACTACCCATTGTATCGAGTTTTCTTTTCCTTTTCATTTAATGTTGCTTTGTGTGTTTCTTTGCATTATTTAATCTTATAAATATCAACTTTGCATTGTTTCCAGGAAAAGCAGGTAAATTTTTTTTTTACAGTCTCCTGTCCTGTTATTCTGTCCTGTATCCCTGTAAATAACTATTCCCTCAAATCAGTCTTGTCAGAAGCAGTCAGAAAGTTAAGATCTCAAATGAATATGAAAATCAAGTCTTCTGTAATGTGTGCTGCTGTGCTGCAGTGTGTCTGCCTCTTTAGACCTCTGATAATTCATAAAACATCAAATGGTCTTCCTTGGATGTGAAATTTCAAGTGATTCTAGCATGTAAACTTGCTTAACTGCCATACATCGAAGGGTTTTAATGGGACTTTACAAGTGTTAATAAATTTTAGTTTTAGACAGAGTCTCTCTCTCTCTCTCTCTCTCTCTCTCTCTCTCTGCCTCCTTTCAATTTAGGGTTTAACTTTCATATTAACCACACTTTGTCATGATGAAAATCATAATTTTGATCCAAACATTCTGCAACAGTGCAAGTTAGCTATCATTTTTCTTTTTATCATTATTTATGTAATCCCAGGTGTCAATAAAAATATAGTGCCGTAGACAACACAAGTATAAGAATAGTGAGATAATTTCAATGTACTTGAAAGAGGAAATTCTTCAAATAAGCATCATAGAATTTTTGTGACTATATAAGATATTCAGTTGTAAATGGCCAGGAAAAATGTTGAATACACAACTAGGGGGAAACAGTTAAAGCACAGCTTTTCCATTATATAAATTTATTTATACATCCATGCACACATTTGCACTAGAAAGTTTCCACACAAATAAATACCTGTGTTTGTGCCTACGTACTGCTGAAACAGAGAGGCCTACAAAGGGCACAGTTATTTATGAAGACATTTTGCTTATTCCCAATGTCAAATCAAATCATTCCGGCATAGGGCTTTTATTTACTTGAATTTTGCAGGGTGAATGTGTAAAGTCATCAGGGCTGACAAGGAGAATCACTTAGATTCTCATGACAACCATCTTTTCTCAAGGATGTATGAAATAAAATCTAAAATCAACTTAAGTCCGAATGCGTTATCTTTTCCAGAATTCTAATTTAAACAGAAACCAAGATATATTGATTCAAATAGGTAGTGGGTGGGCTAACGGAATGACCAAAATGTCTTTAATTCTCATTCTTACCCTAGCATCTGGGTTTCAAGTTAAAATAATTGAATTGAAATCCTCTCTTCCTCTTGCGGCCTAGAAAATTACCTGCTCCATTCTCAAGAACTCCCAGATCACGATGTAGTACATGTTTCTTTCCTTAGTAATAGGAAATCCAAGGGCTTTATGAGCAGGCTTCAAAAAAACTACTAACTCCACAAGTACTGAGTGAAAGGGGGAGAGAGGAAGGAAATCATAATTAGTGGACAGTGTGACACAGCTTCTCTTGAGTCATATTAATGCCAGGGCATTTTCTAGATCATGGAAATTGTGATCGCTATCAAGACTCCCGTTCTCCAACCATCTCTAAAATCGTGCTTCATTCAGTCCACAGTATAAAGAGAATCTGAGGGAAGAATTAACTACCACGTCATCCTATAAGACTCATAGATCTGTTCTGCATAACTCCAAGAGGGGACAACTGAATCTCATCAGCTAAAAGGTAACTTTCAAGGGTCTTTCAATTTCCACGCTACTGAAAGATTTCCGAGCTTTCACGACTTCAACTGATCTGGTTCTTTTCTTTCATATTAGGTAATGATTAAGTCTCTGGAGATATATGAGAATACATTTCACTTTAAAGGTCTCCGTAGGACCACATTTACTTATAGGTATTGATTGCCGATGCCTTTAACATCTATATTCTTCACTGAGGTAGAGAAACCTATAGGCTATTTCTCAAGGAAACTCAAAATACGCTAATGCTATTTAAAATTCAGCTAAGAAGAAGCACTTAAAATGTGCTCATCGATAGAACTAAGAATTTTTAAATGTTTGAAAAAACACAAGAAACAATTTTGAGAAAGCATTAGCCTTAAGAAACCAGTTTCTCTACAAGAATCTTGAAAACAAATGAAGACCTTTCATGGGAACTCTATTTGCTCTACAAATATAATTCATTTGCTCCCGAATACACTTGCAGGCATAGAAAGACCAACTGCGTGGGTGGGGGGAGCATATAAAAATCCTGAAGGATCTTGAGAAGCTCTGATCTTTGCAGTATAATCATTAAAAAAGAAAATAAAATGTATTGTCTTAGTCCGTTCAAACTGCCATTTTAAAATGGTGTAGACTGACTGGCTTATATAAAACAGAAATGTGTTTCTCATAGTTCTGCAGGCTAGGAGGTTAAGATCAAAATGGTAGCAAATGTGGCTCTGGAGGAGGGTCCTCCTCCTGGTTCCCAGGTGGCTGTGTTTCCATGGCAACCTCATGGCAGCTTTTTATAAGTGCACTAAATCCACCCATGAGGGCTCCATCTCTGGGACCAAATCTTCTCTCAAAGTCTCCACCTCCTGGTTCCATCACTGTGGGGCGAGGGTGGTAGCATTCTAACATGGGAATATGGGCATGAGGGGCACATCCAAGCACTCACACCATAGCAATTGTAAATGATAGAAAGGGACAGCATCTAAAAACATAAAAGAAGTTAATATAAATGAAAGTGTATCTCTTACACGAGAACGGAAGTCTTTAACAAATGACATTGACATTCCCTAAGAACTATAATTCAAAATTATTCAATAAAATGGCTGTGAAATGAACAAGGGAGAGCACACCGCACTGATTGGAACATGAATGCTGAGCTGAGGTTCCAATTTAGAGTAAATATTTATTTTCAAAAACAGCAGTGGTACTGGGCACAGTGGCTCCCTCCTATAGTTACAGCTACTCTGGAGACTCAGGCAGGAAGATTACGCCTTCAAAGCCGATTTGGGCAACTTAGTGAGACGTTGACTCAAAATAAAAAAAAACAAAAAGGGCGGAGGGTCTAGCTCAGTGTCAGAGCGCTTTCCTCATTTGTGCAAGGTCCTGGGTTCCATCCCCAGGACAGCAAAAGCAAAAACAAAATTTAAAAATAGTGGTGTTCACCTTCAGTGACTTCAAGATTATTTCAAAAAATTAGCTATCCATATACTCCTTAAGATTACTTGTAGAATAGCTGGATAAATATTAATTCATAGAAATCCATGATTATGTATTATTTGTGTATGTAATCTAGTCACCATGTATAGAATGTCGCTATGTATAGGTCTGTATGTACTATGAATATGTGGATATGTACATACATTTTTTATATACACACATAAATATGGATGCATATTTTTAAAACATGCATATATACTGTTCTGATCATACAGTACAAATCCATTTAAAAGCATTACTAAATTCAAATTAGCATTTTTCCATGCTGCATTTTATGAGTGCTATCTTATTGGAGCATCTCTAAAGTATTTTTTCTGAAAAAAGGCCTCTGCTCAAAAAAGTTGAAAGGAGAGGGGAGGGAGGGGGAAAGAAAGAGGATGTACAAAGACTAAGATGCTCCCAGTACGTAATGGTTACAATTACTTATTATTTCTTTAAAGTACTCTACTATTTCCCCTCCTGTTGTCAACTCACTGACTTCCCAGGCAATAGATAATGCAGAATGCAGACCATTTCACTGTTAGCTGAGATAAGATTCAAGCGCAATTATATTTTTGTTGATTTTGAAGCGTTATTTGCTAATGACCA
Organism: Hystrix cristata; assembly: GCA_004026905.1. NCBI lineage: Eukaryota > Metazoa > Chordata > Mammalia > Rodentia > Hystricidae > Hystrix > Hystrix cristata. The sequence goes on along the minus strand of PVJO010000757.1, from coordinate 199,994 downwards.
GTACACCACACCTGAGAAAGAATTATACTCTAGTTTATAAAGACTGGTCTGGAGTCTCTTTTGCTCATTACCTGAGTATGCTTGGAAACTTTTTATATAGTAAATTATAATGAATTTGAATTTTTGGTATATATCTAAATGTACCCATTTTATACCAAATGAATGCCATTTGTTTACTACGGATTTATAACTAGGGTTCCATTTTGAGTGGAGGGTACCCACAATAAACAGCCAAGAGCTTGTATTAGTCACTTTCCCAACACTGGGACAAAATACCTGACATCCACAATTTAAAAAGAGAGTGATTTGAGCTCATGGTTTCAGTCCACAGTCGCCTGGCTCCAAAGCAGAAACATTATGGTAGAAAAGTGGTGGGGAGGAGAGAGAAGCGCTCAGCCACAGACAAGACCAAACCCATTCCAGTCCCACCTTCAGTGGTCCACCTCCAACCAGCCTCAGGGGCCCATAAAGCTACTGAGGCACTGACAAGTCTAGCACCCCCTCATCCCATCACCTGCCAAACACATGAGACTTTAGAGGGATGTCTTAGGTCCAAACCACAGCTGCGTTTTTCCCTCAATTTTTATCTCTGATTTAAGTGTGCTTGTGTACATATATTTCTAAAAGTAAAGTACTTTTATTAGTTAACTACAGAACTTTTAGATCATATAGAAAAAAATTCCAATTTCTCCTGCCATTCATTTTAAACGTCAAAAGCCTGCTTAGAGAGAGTTAGATGAGGGGTTTTCCTCAGCCCACTGAGTTGTTTGCCATAGTCCAGCCATCACTAACTTTTTAGCTTTCTCTATAAAATTGCTGTGCACAAAGCTGAAAATGTATCATAGATAATCAATATGTTCACTTTTAAATATTATGTAAAACGCCTTCCTCTGAATGTTTAATTTCCATTAAAATTCCCATACCTATATAGTATTACACATAGAAAATGACCTTGGAAAAGTAAATCCTTTTGAAACTAATACATGTAACTAAATCAGCCAGTTCATTGAGAGGTCACAGACTCCAACTTATTTTATGTTGAATGAACATATTTGGCAAAGTAGATGACTTTGAAAAAACTAGATGTGCAATTTATTTAAAAATAATTTGTAGTATAGCAAGCAGCCATGTGGTCATTACCTGGCTCTATTAATATGACATATACTAAGATGAATTATATCCTCAAAAAATATAGTATATATAACCCATAATATGGGTGACAGTTTTACCCCACAGTTAAAATGGTTATTTTAAAAGCCATTATATTTTAATAGATAAATTTAAATATGGGTTTACTTTTACATATGGTTTGCAGCTGTACAGGACTTTTCTGCTGTTTGTCCAAAGCTTTTAAAGGCATGAAAACCTCTTCAAGTCTTTACTTCTACCAATAAGAAGGTACAATAATATACCACATACCCATATTCAATTTGCCACACTGAGTCTCTAAGTATATATCACATGCATAGATTTATTTGAAAAATGAAATGTGTCGGGGAAATATCCGCTTTTAAAATATGACCAGAAAATTGGGAGTTAAAAGACATACATTTGAATGTGGGTTGCTGTTCTTCTCAAGAATATGGGGTGTTTAAAAAAGGTTTCGTCTTAAAACTGGATAGAGAGGGAAACCTGACAACAGAATATTTCTGAAGACCTGTGCATTCAAAAATCAAATGTGGAAAAATAATATCCCTTTTATACATAATGAAAATAAATTGTATATATGCAAATACTTAACAAAATATTTTTGGAAATGTCAACTACTTGTTAGTTGCCTTTCCTCCTACTAATTTATAGAATGATCATGAGAAAGTTGCTTAACTTCAATAAGTCTCAAAATTCTTATTTGGAAAATGAGACAATCGGACTCTGTGATGCCTAATATTATATGTTCTCATGAGAGGTAACATTGTTCAAAACGAAAGTATATGAAATTGCACTAAATTTCTGCATATCCCATTGAATGAATATCTGTTATCCTTTTAACATCAGAAGATGGTGGAGACCAAGATACATCATGTATAGGTACAGAATTAATGTAATGAATGTGACCACTGTATGTAGAATGTACCAATACATGTTCTTGGTTTAAAATAAAAAATTAAAAAAAAAAGAAAAAAAAAAAAAAAAAAGAAGATGGTGGAGAGATACAAATCCCCTACAATGAATGTCATCACTATGTACATCTAAAATATAACATTAAAATAAAATTTAAAAAAAAAGAAGATGATGACCTTCTAATCTCCATTCATCCCATGGAATCTTCTTTATCCTCACACTTTTAAGATTAATTCACAATCAATACTAGATGGCTTAAGACCACCCATTTTCTTATCTAGCACTGATTATCTAATTGCCAAATCTTTAGCAAAAGTAGTTCAACTTGCAAACGCTAGTAGAAAGTAGAATTATGCACACAAAACTTGAAGAACATGTGCAAACATTGATGCATGAATTTAGGGTCTATTATAACAAGTGAGCATTTCTATCTGAATGTCAGCAGATAATAGTGGCCATGACATGGTATGACAAAATGTCATGGAGAATAACGACAGCACATGACTGTCCCAGCTTTGTGTCTCAATGTCTTTGACTTGCTCCAGCGACTCGATCTTTTGGAATCTTCATTTGCTCACATCTTAGATGAAGATCTCGAATTGAATGAGCACCATTCAATTGGTGCTCACCATTCAATGGTTTTGCCCAGCTCTAAATGTTACATTGCTTATAAATGTATGTGTACAGATCATAAATGTGCCCTCAAATATAGAAGGACTTGCTCTGTAACTTTCAGTCAATTAAGAGTCTTTACTGACTAGCTGTATAAAGTCCTGGAGGATATAATGTTCACTCCCAACGAAATTGAACTTTGTATTTACATACAGATCATGGGTTTAGCCTGAAGGCCACTGAGATAAATTTTTTAATACCTGTTACCTGTTCTTTGCCTACTAGACTTAGTAACAAGAGGTATCCTTCTCTTTGCCTGTTTTTTCCTTTCCTCCACTTCCTCACTTAAATAAGAGGATATGGTTTCATTTGCAATGAAGAGTGGTATTTACTTTGGAAACCATTATTTGCAGAAGGTGAGTAATAGATGTGTACTACCACTGACGAGATCCTATTATATGCTGGCGTAGTTGTCACAGTATGGCGTTTAATTACAGCCCATTATTATTAGTACAAATTATTATGGATTTTTAATCATTGCAACTCTGTAAGGATACTATTACTCCCACTCATTATTACAGATGAGGAAATGACTCCTGGTAGTCCAAGATTTGCAGAAGGACACATGATTGGTAAGTGTTAGGAGAATAATCTGAATCCCATTTCTCGAATTGTTTCCACAGCACCTGTTTATCTCAAATGAATTTATTCAAATCCTCATAAATTAAATGTGTGACGCCAAAATAAGAAGCATGGACATTTTGTTCAATCACCTGGCATTAAATGAAGTGCCTGTTTTCTGAGAAGCAAAGTGCTAGGCATTGAAAATACAGTGTGAAAATCAGTCAACGTCCTTAGCCACGTACAGTGTACTTGCCAGACACTGATTTGTTTTTCATATTTGGATGATATGATTATAAGTGATTTTTTACTTGCTTCTCTTGCATTTTTCTTGTTTTCTAAACAATCTATAGTGCAAACAGTACCTTTGATAGCCAGGAAAATATTTTAAAGTATCCTATTATCTTTAACAATTATGTACATGGTAGATAGTGATCTCATTCTACCTTCTTTGAGGTAGGCTGCAAGTCAAAAGCTTTGCATTTTTTTTTTTGTTTTGTTTTTTTGAGACAGGGTCTCACTATGTAGTTCAGGCCTGCATTGAACTTACTATGTAGCCCAGACTGGCCTTGAACTCAAGGCGATCCTCCTGCCCCAGCCTACTGAGTTCCAGGATTAGAGGCATGTGCCACCATGCCCGGCACAAAAGCTTTGCATTTTAAAAAAATAAATTACTTTAGAGAACATCTTTGTAATGCTATGTAGATCCGTATTTATTTAAATGTTATGAACAAGAATACAAAAAGGCATATATTATTAACAATGATTTGTAACAAAACAAAAATGAATATTTGAGAAAAGTTCCTCTCATATTTGGGCTTCCAAACTATTATACCTAAACAAACTCAATGTCCACCAACTCTTTAAGATTGATTCATTCCCAATACTCAATCTCATCCCTTAATTTTCAACATTTTTATACTCTTACTTGATTGTAGTAAATTTATACAACAGGTCATTCCAAATAAGTCCCCGACTTTTTCTTAGAATATGTATTTATTTATCCAAACCATTGTTTTGCTTCTCTGGCTCCCTCTGTTCCACTTTTAAAATTTTCTACTCATTCTTAACACAATGAACTTGGAAGAATTTTTTGTGTATTCAGTACCTCTTTTAGATTGTGAGGCTCATGGGTCAAATCATTTTGTAATTACACATTTTGTATTTTAATCAAAGAAATGCAAGGGAATGTTTTTAAAAAGTCAAGTAATACTACATGGATTATAATGAAAAATGGCATTCTCTAGCTCAACTCTTGAATCTTCAATAGAAGTATCTAATTCAGCTCTCCAAAGTGTTTTCTGTATTATCTTCATAGTTCTTAATATCACATTTTTCCACAATTCTTTGCTTTATAAATTTTAGACATTGGCTTCTAAGCTAAAGATAACAAAAAAAAAAAATACAGATTTCACACTCAGCCAAACTGTGACCCTATTTCTTCTCTTCATTTCTCTCACATTTTATAATATTTTTGTTAGACAAAAATGCATTTTTATAACTATGTAAATGTTGATCACTGCTGAGAGAAACAGTAGATTGTAATTATATTTTCTTCCTACTGATAGTTTGTTCTTTTGGAAACTAATTGCATCCTTTTAAAAAATTACTTAGTGTTTCATTCCTGTCATTAATTTTTCCCAAACCTTGGAAATAAATTTTAAAACTCCCCTTAGTATTTTTTCCACATGACCAAACATAGCCAATATTGTACAAGTTTTGATTTTGTTTATGAGAGTTTTTCCTGGATCTTGCCATCCTGGTATTCCCTGACTTCTCTGTGCCGGGACTCTATCTGGAAATTCAGTGGCCTTCTCTTTATTATTACTGTTCTCAGAACATATAATTGATATGTGTTACTGCTCCTTTTTATTATGCTGGGTTTGCAGGGGGACCCTGCTATCCAGAGACTAGAAACTTCCAATTCTGGAGAATGAATTTTCTTCTTAAATTACAAATATTTTCTCTTTCTCCCTTCATTTTATTTATTCTCTCTAAATTTACCCTTATTTGGGTTTTTAACAATCCAAATAAATATTCTAATTTTCTTTTCTTTTCTTTCTTTTTAATTTTTTTTTTTTCCCTAGCACTAGGGATTGAATGAATCTGGGCCTTCACATTTAACTGTGTCCCCAGCCCTTTTTGAAACTTTTTGTTGGTTTGTTTGGGGAGGGGCAGTTCCACTAAGTTGCTAAATTGCCCAGGTTGGTCTCAAATTTCCATCCTCCTGTCTTGGCTTCCCAGAGCACTGGGATTACAGGTGTGTACCACCATGCCAGGCCTCCTTGCCTTATTGGTAGGATACATTCTCTTCTCTTTCTGTGAATGGTAAAAATAGTTGGCAATGTTGTCATTGAACATTTACTTTTGACTTTCACATACACTGATTTTCCTCGATCCCTTTATTTCCATTTCTGCCTCCTGTGCTGGAGGTTTATCCTAGAGACTTGTTGGGGCACCAAAAACCTAAGAATAAACTTTGAGAACACGAAGAGTTTTCCAAGTACGAGAGGTCCTGGTTATTTCATATGGGAATCCCCAAATGGGAATGTCTATTTTTTTTTTTTTCCCCTCTAGGGCTATCTAGTCTCTCGAAAGTAAGAGATGGAAGGAGATTATAGGTCTCACCATTTAGTGCTTTTCAGAACACAAAGCTGTGAAAATCTCATAAAGCAAGTGGATTATCTACTTAATGGCCAAGTGTGTGTAAGAGAAAGTGTGATAGACACAGCATTCTAGATTTTCTCTTTGGAGAAGCACCATGAGCATTTGTTTAAGAAAGACTCCCTGCCTTCATTTAACTTAGTATACTCAGAAGTCCTCCGATCAAACTACCTTTCAACCTTTCTCTTTCTTTCCTTTTCCTTGTTGAAGATGAAGAAAAAGAAAGATGTATGTAATTGTACATCTCGTAGGTAGGAAACTATGTATAATTATCTATCACCTAGTAACAGCTCATAACCATGAAACACTAAAAATAATCATGTAGATCAAAGTTATTCCATAGAAATATAATTACAGCCATAAATGGGAACCAAAGAAGTAATCTAAAATTTTTATTTGGTACATGTTAAAAAACGTTCATATAAATTATTTTTAATATTTATGCTTTATTAAATTCAAAACAGCAAGAATATGATCATCTCAACATGTAATCAATATAAAAATTATGAACAAGACATTAATTTCTGTACTAAAGTTTGAAATCCAACGTGTATTTTACATTTCCAATGTATGTTAATTTGAAGTAACTATAGTCCAAGAGCTTGGTTGCCACAAGTGGGTAATGGCTACCATATTGAACATAGAGATCTAATCAGTAATCTTGACCTAATGATTTCTTATCTCTAGTAGGCATGTTTGCTTGTTTCTCGGTTTAGGAGCATTATATCTGATTTGTTTTATAGATTTAAGAAATTAAAATAGGAAGACTACAGATAAAAACTTCCAGATTTCTAGATGTCCTTGAAAATTGGGAGGTTTGGACAACAACAGGTCATTTGACAACATTCTCCATGTGGCAAATCGTGATCAGCCAGAGCTCAGTAATGGCTGCCTCTGCTCAGTTAGACATGTTCAAAGGCCATTTCATGGACTGAAGTCACCTGCCTGCCTCCCATAGTGACTGGGATTTCTAACTCCATATCTAGGTGAGCTGCTTTTTCTTACAGATGAGAAAACTGAGACCCAGAAAACTGAAGTCATTTGTCATTCAAGCTAGAGATGTTGACAGACTAAAACTAACAGCCAAGTCCTTACTAATGCTCTCTAGGGACACCACTGTTTTCTTAAGCCCACACTTAAATTTTTTGCATCGTAATTAGCCGATTTCTCCTCTTTTCCTCAGCAGTATGTAGAATCATCGCTCAGAATCTTTTTTTTTTCTAAAAGCAACTCACATACCCCTAGATGCTCCATTCTAGACAGTTATCTTAATCTGATAAAAGCAAACTTGACTTTAGAGCAGTGAAAGAAATCCATTGTTCTGAACTTCTAAAATATCCCTATTTTCTAGTCTTGGTATGGTTTACTTAAGATAAAACTTTTAAGAAAAAGTTTGCCATACTATAGAATTCCTTAATATCAGTATAATCAATACCGAACTTAAAAACTTACTGTGCGTGCCATTTTCCTGGATTAACATAAGCACTAGATTGGAATTTGAAATATGGATATATTTTATAAGTGAATTCATACACAAAAGAATTATATGTGTGTGTATACATATATATGAGAGAGACAGGAGAGAGAGAGAGATAATTCAATTTATATACATTTTTAATAAACATGTGACACTAATTGATGGAAATAAAAGTCAGAAAATTGGTTACACCCTAGAGAAGAATAGGTACATTGACCTGGAGATCCTTCTGGACTAGTGAACATGTTGCATATTTTTATGTGAATGGTGATCACACAACTGTATGCAGATGCAAAAATGTATCACTTGAAAATACTACTGCAGCTTCATAGTCTATTCCATATATGTAAGTTGCTTCTTTTATTGATTCATAGTGTTTACTTGCTTTAACTTCCAAATCAGATGTAGATAGCTTTATACACCTGAACAGAGTCAAATAAGGGAAATAATAAGCAACAGAGCCCCGGTTCAAGGACACATGGAGATGGAAGCATAAATACACCCTTAAGATGTCTTGCATACTAATGTCAGTTGTCCACAAAGACCTGATACACAATAATCAGGACTTAAATATGCTAAAATAATATAATCATCTAGTTTGGGATCTTGTCAGATCAGAGTTTACTTTGCCTGTGCCCTGGGATGTTCAAAGAGTGATGGATGCCAATAAGGGTAACATGTCACAAATGTACCAAATTCCATCTTTTCTGGTTTGCTTATTTTGTTTAAATTGCGTTAAGTACTTAAATAATTATTTTAAACATGTTCAAAGTCAAACAAAAGTTTAAAACCATTGTGAAGGAAAGGAGAAAATGTGTTTGCCTTTATTCTTAAAGCAGTAGTATAACTTCATGGAATTTAGCGTGATTGACCAATATAATTGCTTTTTCTGGAATGAGTGAGAACCATATTCTCATTCCTCTACCACCACAAATACTAAGCAGTCAGTCACTGGAATGTCTTTTGTGGTATATTTGTGGGTTTATATCATGTCACTTCTACAAGAATTGTAATCATTAATTGCTTAAGAGTTCATTCCGTTTAAAATATTTTCCATCAAAAGCCACTTTCAAATAAATACTTGGAATAAAATGGGAAGTAGTGAAAGGGTTTGAAAATAGGGCTTTTAAAAAGCAAACCTTAACTATTTCATGCCCTGAACTATAAATTACACCTATTTCAAATGTCACTTGCCTAGTGGATTGTTTTCCATTTATGAACATGAAATTATTTTGTGAACTCATACTGTTTCACTCTTGTCGGTTTATAGTATTGAAAATAATTTTTTAAAAGACATTAAGACAGGAAAGACCTCCCAGCCTTTGGCAGCTAATCCAGAAGCGTCTTTAAAACAAATCTGCAGGGGACAGATTCCAGTAGGAAAATTGCTTTCAAGCAATAATTTTCTTTCAAATGTTTCAACAATGTAGACTCAACCAATTTTTCAAGTTATATGAGGAACCAAAAAAAAAAAAAAGATAATGTTTTTAGATGAATTTCACTCTTTACATTGTTGTCTTTAAATATTAAAATTTTCTTGTCTTTACTCTTGCAGAAAATAATAAATTATTACCCTCTGATACGGGAAGAGAAATAATTGAAAAAAGCTAGGTCTTCGTTCCCTTGGCAGCTGATCTCCTAGTATTCAGGAACTGTTTATATAAATGAGATATTTGCTTTCTAAGCTTTATTTACAGATTTTGCCAGATGAGCATGTACCCTGTGAACTATAATTATGGATTTCCAGCTGTTATCAGAAATCTTGGTATGCAGTTTGGAAGCCTGCAGCATGTTTGTGAATCGGCTACTGGTAAGCCTAAAATAATATGAGCTATTAATGATCGGCAGACCCACTGAGAACAGGCTGCTGATTCAGGAAGACCATGGAATTATAGGAGTGAATGTGCTCTTAACGACTCCCAATTTTTTTTTTTCTGCGCTTCGGGTTTGAGTTGACTGTAGTTAAATGAGCCTAGATGGGGGAGAAATTCTGGATTTTAAAGACAAGGAGTTACAGTAATTCAACAGCTCCCTTTGGGAACATACCATGATGTTTCACCACCCTTCTTTGGAGAATATTTTTTCCTTACTTATAATCAAAACCCCTCTGGTTGGGGTTGAAATTTGAGTTAGGTCTGTGATTTTTCTACTCCGAGGAAAGGGAATATTTTCCATGGCCTGCAACTCCAACCCCTAAAACAAAAACCATCAGGAGGCTAGAAGGGACAGTATTGATTTTTCGGACCGCGGTCACCAACCTGAGGCTCCTTCTCAAGTAGCACGCCAATAAACACCGTCACGTTTCTGCCCAGCTTTCCCAGGGCATGCCTGCCTGATTTTATTCCTGAAATCTAATTGAATGAGCACTCCCTGACCCCAAGTTTAGGAATAAAAAGAAAAAAGAATAGTAAAAGTTAAACTAAAACTGTTAGGGTGGTTAGTCATGTATTCTCTTTAATGTTGTAAGTGACATTCAGCCCGTGAAGTGATAGGGAGAGGGACTGAGGGACCAAGGGAAGAGCCGATACAGTCATCAAGGGGCGCCGAGAGCATGGAGGAGGGTCCAAGATGCTCACACCAGGCCTGAGAGCAGAGATGACCACTCCTAAGACAGACCTATTCTGCAGCCTGAGGCAGAAGCAGTTACACTGTTTAAATGCTGGTGGTTTCCTGCTCCGGGTCATGGTTGATTCTTAGAACAACGTAAGTGTAATTGTCGCTATGAACACAACCGCCGGCCATGAAAAAGGAATCCAGAGTCAAGTCTAGAAGCCAAGCCAGATCCAAAGGAGTTGTCTCTATGTATAAAGTAACAAAAGCGTTACAGACCTGATGGGATTCTTGTAGAAACCACAGCAACTCAGTGGAATACCAAGAGTCACAATTATGAGTCTATATTTACGGCAGCGTGAAAATCTATTATGATATTGAGTGTTTCTGTTGACTCTGGCAGCCATAACAAAAATACACAGAATGAGTGGTTTCAACAAAAGACATCTGCGTTCCTGCAGTTCTGGAGGCTGGATGTCCAAGGTCAAGGTGGAGTCAGGGCTGGCTTCTCCTGAGTCCTCTCTCTTGGCTTCTGGGACAGCTGCCTGTTCCTGGAGTCTTGGCAGGGGCTTCCCCCGTGCAGATGTGTTCCTAGCTCCTTGCCTACGAATTTCCTCTGCTTATGGGGACAGCAGTCAGATTGGACCCAACTCGAGGGCCTCATTTTAACTTAATTGCCCCTTTAAGTGCTTTATCTCATAAACAATCCCAGTATGAAGTTCTAGATATTTAAATTTGGGGGGGAAGGGAGAGAAACATAGCTCATAATATAAGCAAAAAAGGAAAAAGTGTCTTCAAAGTAGGTGAGAATGATGATAGAGCTTGAATATCCATAAGGTATGAGGTTTCTTACTGATTAATGCCTTCGAATCTCACAGGAGCACTGGCCACCATTTAAATAGAAAAGACAGAGACTCAAAAAATGAAATAACTTGGTCAAGGATTCACAGTTATTAAATAAAGGAAATGGAATTTAAAGTCAAATGTGTATATTGTGATAATTCATTCACATTCTTTTCTCTATACCAGGTTGACCACCTTGTGAATGGACTTGTGATAAATTACAATAAAGTTACCTGATTTTTTTCATAACAGAGTTATTTCATACCAAATAAAAAAGACATAAATAGCTATAGTCGAGAATTAAATATATGCCAGGACACTTAGCTGTGTGTTGCGCGGTCATGGCAGATGGATAAGGAGGTTAAGATGCAGTCCTGGTCCTAGGAGAAAGGAGAAATTTGAATGCACAAATGCATACATGGCCGGAGTTAAGAAAATGAGATGTGATTACCACATAAGGGTTCAGAGAAAATACAGAAATCAATTTACTTACTTACATGATGCTTACAACTAAGTTTTTGAAAAACCATTCAAAATGTCTCAATGATATTTCATTACAAATTAATTAATTAACATGTTGAGAACCTACCCTGTTTCAGATGTGAGTCTATCCTTATAAATAAAACAAAAAATATTTGCTTCGGGATTCTAGAGGATCTTCCAAAATGGAGTTTTCAGGTTATATGCATTAAAAACTACCTGTAATGCTTGTTTAAAATCAAATTTCTGGACTGTATGCCAGACTATCTAAAGGCGAGGCTTGGAATTCTCAGTTCTTATGAGCTCGCTATCTGAAATGTGTGCTCCACTGGCCTACAAGGAAACTCAAAAAATCTAATGAGCCTTTAGTAATTCTCCAATGTGGTGTGACAGATTAACCGAAATGAAGCCACTTAAAATAATAAAGGTGTTTATTTCAGTTTCTCTGGGTCCAGAAACTGGGCACAGCGTACCTGGAGGACTTTGCCTCAAAGTCTCACATGAACTTCTGGGACTGAAGTTTTAAACATTTAACGGAAGAAAGAGCAGCTTCCAAGCTCAACTGGAGGGATGAGTTGCCAGAGTGGAAGGAAAGGGTGCCGAAATTTCTGATCAGAGGAAAGGATGCAGAAATCGTTGTGAAGGAGCTGAAAGGCTGGAGCAAGGTTAGCACACTCAGGGATCTTGTATGCTCCTTGGACAGCTCAAGCATGTTCAAAGGTCCATTGTGCTCAGTTCCGGGGACTTAGGAACAGAGTCTCATCTCCGCTCTGTGCTATCTTTACCTCAAGGGTTTTTCGTTTTGTTTTGTTTTGTTTTCTTTTTTTCAAATAAACAAGATTCTAGATTTACTAAATCCTCCCAAGACACGTAAACCTGCTCGTTGGGGGTTTTGTTATTAACAAAGACCAACTCAATCACAAAAATATTTTTAAAGTGTGTTTTGTTGAAACAAGCTGTTTTCTTTTAATCTGTCTTTGTTGTGCCAGGAAGACTTTCATTCACAATGAACTTTCCCTTTGATTACTGGCTTAACTCATCACAGAAGCATGGTTCCGGAATAGAGAAAGGAGGAAAGAGGTACAGAAGGAATGAAGGAAAGAAGAAGAAAGGAAGAGAGGGAGGGTGGAAGGGGGAAGAGGAAAAGAAAAAGGAAAAGAAAAACATTACTGGGTATTTGGATTGTTGCTGACTGAAAAAAAAAAAAAAAATCCTTCCAACAGAAGCCTGAAGCTGATCTGAGCGCAGTGAGGATTGGAATAAATTCATCTGGATGTTCCAGTTTGTATCATATAACCCAAATTCGGAGTGGAGAATTGTGGTGTCGGTGGATTTTGCTGGTCTCAGTTCAGAGGCTAACTTGATGAGTAGGCGTGAGTAATTCAGTTAAGTCGAGAGAACAGTACGGTTTTCAAAGTCTGGTTGCAGGACCAGTGCACCAAAATCACCTAGAAACTTGCTAGAAATGTATATTTGGAGCCCTAACCCAGACCTATTTAATCAGAAAAAAACTCCAGAAGTGGGTTACGGGACTCATTATTTTAACAAGAAATATACTTCATTTTAATGCATGCACAAGTTTGACAAACTCTGAGCCAAATAAGGTTGAATTTTTTTCCCAACCTAAAATCTCTAAACTTCTGAAACTTCTGGACGTTAAAAAAAAAAAAAATAGAATTGAAATGGTGAAGCTTTCCAATAAAAAATGAAGGTGATTTGGGGAGCTACACCAAAAAAGTAGGAGGTGTCACAGAATTTTTACCATACCGTCATTAGGAGAAACAGATCTATGCACACTACTTTCGCCCCTACATTGTGCGGGCAAATGAAACCAGGTGTGGGTAGATTAAGCCGTATTACTCAGAGTCGCAAAGCAAATAATGGCAAAGCCAGAACTCACATCCAGGAATCTTGATGTGTTTAATATCCTCCTCTGTACATGTTATTACTGTCTCTATTCCAGTATATTTGAGTTTATATTACACACATATGTTTTCTAGATGCAGGAGTCAAGAATTAACTATCTGTAATTGTCTTGACTGCATTTACCTGTAATAATAATGGTTTTTAAAAAAAAAAAAAAGCCAGATCAGTAGAGAGCACAAGTATGTGAGTACATTAAGAAAGAGATGAATATGAGTTTCAATAAATATATTCTTTGAAGCTGCTAAGCATAGTCATTCTACTTTGGCCGGAGACCTACAATCAGTTTCCTGAAGTTTTCATTCAAACTTTCATCTATAAAATTGATGACACCATTAAAATAAAGGGACACAGGTATTAACTATTCAGTAATTATTGACTAGTAGCTGCTTCATGGTACTTGGAAAATACCATCCCCTTAAAAGATAGATCAGGTAGTAATGGCTAATGGCCTAATTTGCTTCTGACTTTTATCAATGAGTAGTAATAATATTATTAAAAGTATAATAAACAGAAACCTATTTAGCAAGACTGAGGAAGTCCCAGGCCAGAATAGATTTTCTAGCTCTTTCCAAAAGTTGGAAAGGGTATTAAGTAGTTGCTTGAGGCCAGTTGGTCTCACTTGAGATCCCACGACCTTTGTCACAAGATCCAAATTGCTGACTACCCTGCTGGATCATATTCCTATTTGAGAAATGCAGGCCTGTCTACCTAAATCTCCTTATAATGTAAAGTAAGTTCTCTCTCTCTCTCTCTCTTTCTCTCTCTCTCTCTCTCTCTCTCATTGCTGCTCTATACTAATTCCATTACTCTGGAATCAGAAAAAAAGTCTTAAATAGACATTCATAATATGAAGCCTCAGAATACCATATGTAGGACGATGACACCATACATTTATTTTAAAGTGTTCCTTTAAACCCTGCTTTCTTTGATCTACCTTTAATTTCTTGTATTTTGAAATACCTGATTTTTTTCTATATTTTTTATAGGTCACTGCTGAGGAATCAAATCCTAGATCACTGCTTGGAAATCAGTTTATGAAGAGCAGTCTCAGCCAGGCATTCAAGTGAGTTTGTCCTGGATGTCCCAGGCTCCCCGGGGCTGCTAGTCTGGTGGGTGACCCCAGCTGATAACATGTGGGGATGAACACATCTAACTTGGGCCAATTAAACTGGAGAATTGTGTGAAATAAACCAGTAAGTTGTGGCATTGTCTGGGACTCTGTAGCAGAGAACTGAAAAACATCACTTTATTTCAGCTTTGCAGCTTATATTTTGGTTATTGTATCCATACTATTCCTAAAAGCAGCCTGTTATACCAAGCCAAATGCATTTTGTTGAAACTTCATTTATTTTTCAACCTCATGAGTGAATGACTGAATTTGTCAATTCACACCCACCTACACACACACACACACACACACACACACACACACACACACACACACACACACACTGTGGTACTACTTCACATCAGGCAAGATCTACATGTTGCTCTCCGGTACTGTTTTTATTCTTTGCATGCTAGCTTCAAAGTGACAGTTCAGTTTCAGAGTGAACTTCTCTTTCGATTATTTTCAAATTGTTTATAAAGGGGGTGATCAAAAATATGGTGAATGTTTAAATTTTTAGAAAGTACGTATTACACTGCCAAGAATGATAAACATGTATGAAGTGAGGGGCGTATTTTTGAGTATTTTAAAGGAGCGTATTTTTGATGGCAGCGTCAAGGAGCAGTATTTTAAAGGAGCGTATTTTTGATGGCAGCGTCTGTTACTGTAATACTTTTTTATTTGAACATCTGCCATATTCTTTGATCACCCCTCCCTGATTAATCATTTATGGCAGTTTATATCAAATTAAAATATTATGATGTGTCCTCAACTACTTCATTCACTGGATTTGGCACCTGTGACTTCCGGCTTTTCCCCAAAGTCAAAATGACCATGAAAGTTAAGAGTTTTGAATCAATTCAGGATATCAAAATAGTCACAATGACATGACTCAAGACACTCAGGAAAGAGAACTTCCAGAATTCCTTTAGAAAGTGGCAAAAATGGTGGTTTAAGTGTGTTCAAAGCAAAGAGGAGTATTTTAAGGAGGCTTAATGACAATAAGTGTCTTACTGGAACAAAATTTTTACATTTAAACATTCACTGTACTTGTTGATCATGCCTCATACTCTATGCCAATGATTTTTGCGCCAATAAATTTTCACTCTGAAGCAATTAACAGTAACATGAATTCACCAGAAAAACAAATCAAAACAAAGTGCTGCTGCATCTGTGTGTGTGAGAGCGCACATGCATAAAAACGTGTGTGCATTTTAACCTTCCAGCTACTATAATTAAACTTGTCCGTGCTTGTTGTAATCTGTGATCTGAAAAGCTTAAGCTAAAATTTATCTGGCTCAATCCTCAGAATGTCTAAACTTTTCCCAGCGCTAAGAAGAATGACTTTTACACCCTCTGTACACATCTGTCCCCCATACTCCTGCAGTTAGCTTCCCCCACTCCCTGCCATTAATCCCCAAGTTTTTTTTCTTGCCAAAGATGTTCTGCTGTTTGATAGAACACTAATCTCCAAGAATTTCAAAGTATCAGCTTACCTGTGAACGCCCAGAAACTGTCTCCGTCCTTAGCCTCATCCTCTTTCATGTTTTCTACATCTTTGAACAAATGTATTGCTCTCTGTCTGAGAATGAGGCTTACATTCTGTTGTGGTTAGGAGGGATGTTGACCTGAAGGCACATCATTCCCTCTTGACTCAAAGAAGCAAGATCAACATTCACAATTGCTTAGTGACAAATATCAATTGGTAGGAGAACAGGGCACCCGTGGGCAGAAAACTTGGGTAAGCCCAAGGAAGAATCCTTTGCTAAATTAACGTGGAGGCTTCTGCTGAACTAGAATAAGTCTTGGAGAAATAAGTAACAGGAAGAAGGGGGCAGGGAACAATGTAAAACCGCGGAAAGTTCTCTTTCCATGTTAATCTGTCATGGTTCTACATGTTTTTAACAGAGGAGAAGAGATAGTACAAAGGGAAAGGGCAAAGTGACAGTCACAAGACTCCAATTTGGGTCACTTCATTACTAGGAAAGAGATTGCGCTGTGCAATGAAAAACTGAGTCCCTGAGCCTATGGAGGCTCCAAAGCTGCAGTATTCCGCGGCTGGGAGACTGACGTGGATTTAATAGAATCCCAAGAAATGCAGCAGAGGGATCTGCTCGCATCTGACCATCAGCCCAATTTTCAGGGGCAAGTTCCTCATACTTCCAACTAGAAGGCAATGGTATGAAGCCACGTCTTTCACTGGAATGATGACTTTTACGTTCGCTGACCTTGTGCAGAACCTCATCAGACCCACTGGTAACATGCAGATGAAAGGTGACATGAGAGTGTGCAGCCGCCTCCTCTTCCCAAACCCAGCAATACTCAAACCCCCATTGCCCTAGCTGCACTGCCGAGCTATGTGGAAAGCCCTGGAGGTTGCTGCAGCCTGGCACTGGGGCTACATTTGGGACATTTACTAATTCGTCTCAGGAAATGCTGTGATCTAACAACAAATTTCGACAGCATTTTGATGTTTGCCAGACTGTTGGTGATCAGCACACCACATGCATCCTTCCAGGCTCCTTAAGCTGATGGGGGAGTGGGAAGCATAAAATAAAATCCATCAGAAAATTCAGAGTCAGAAAAGGCTAATGGTGTATGAATTTGTGGACTGATCCCCCAGAACAATGACCCTGCTTGTAGGTCCTGCAATACCCAGAAAGGGAGGGGTGATCTGTCTGTGACTGTGATGTGGGGAGAGAGAAGACTCCATCTCCAAATGCTTTGAATTGAGTGAGAAAAGCCAGAAGAAGGATAAGAGAGAGGGATGCTGAGAATAGAAGGGTAGCCATGTTTTTGAAATGGAAATTAGAACAGGTTTAGATGCAACTAAGATTCTTTCCCCCTCTTGGCTCACGTGATTGTGACCAGCCCACACCTAGACGGAAGCATTGCCTTCTGGGTACCTGAGGACCCAAAAACTTGGACTGAGTTCAGAGGAGATGATTAAAGGAAGGGGGAATTGGAAGTGACTGACTGATGAGAAAAGATTAAAGGAGGCAGCTCCAGGAACCTGACTGAGCAATAGCCGAGGGGCAAAATGATAAAAGCTACAAATACCTGGAATGTGCAAACACTAAGTAAGGGAAACATTCCTTGTTATAAATTCGCAGAGGAAATTTTTGGCTGAGAAGTAGAAAAGCCTTGGGAGAGAAAGTGTTCAATTAGCCAGCCGATTATTGAGTCATGGAAGTGGAGAATAGACCAGGAAGGACATTTTATGAGCAGGCCGAAGAGCTTTCCAGAAGGCACATAGTAAGGAGGGCTTGGGCATTTGGAAGCCCCGGGCCTGGACAGCCTCTTGCGGCAAAACTCCAGTAATCGAGACCAGTTAAGCTACAAATTACATTCATCTATTCGTTCATTCTTCTTAAAGCTAACTGGTTAGTATAGAGGAAGGGCAGCAAAAACCTTCAGAAATCACAGACTCGAAATCCAGGCTTAATGTTGAACAATTTACTACAAACTATAACATAGAAATTCAACTCATAGCCTCTCAGTGCACTTAACGAGGTGAGGAACAACCTCGAGACTTCTAATGAAAAGTGAAAATAATTGAAAAAAGGCATTTCTTGTAAAGGCAGTCTGCAGTAATGAGAACCATTGCTGCTTTGAAGCTTTCAAACAATTCATTCCGATGACCAAAAAGGATCTCTTGCTTACGGAAGTCATTTTTTACTTGTCCTCCTAAAATTCCTAGTGTGACCTCACTGATAAAAGTGTGGTATTTCTCCCGAGAAATACTGCTCTAGTTTGACTCTTAGAACAAAGTTTATAGAAAACTTACAAACAATTTGCATACTCATGGACCAAAGAATTTGCCATGTTAAAATCATCTCCTAATTTAAATATTGGACCAACTTGTTCTCGAGGGTGGTTTTCCTCTGTTTTTAGGAAAGGTTGAGTTCGTAAAGAGTTTTATAGAATCTAGTTGACTAAGATAATCAAATTATCTTGAAGTAGAAAACCCAATGTTTACCTACACACCTAGAAACTATGCTCTTTCTAACTGGGGTAGGATTACAGACAAATGGAGCTCTTTTTGATACACTGTTTCTGATTCCTCATTAGTTTTTACCCCACTAGAGCCCTGTTTTTCTGATAAATTGGGGAGTTCTCTCAGTGATAAGCTGTGCCCTCTCATCCCGTTTAGCTGTGCATACTTCCATTCACTCAGTGGTAAATTTTACAAGGGTCCTCTACTAGAATTAATAATTATGAGCCTGCTTTAATTTGAAATTGCAAAGTCCTTTGGTACAATAAACACCCCCACGATTTCCTCCAGAAGCATTTAATAATCTGCTTAATTGTGCTGGCAGACACAGGTAGGCTTAATTTGGGGGATCTGGCTATTCCCTCTGGTTGCCACTTCCTTGTTCCCATAATTGGTAAACAAAACAAATCAAAAGAAAAAAGTTCTGGACCTACACGTATATTCTCTTGCATGTGATGAATGATATTTTTTATCCTTCAATTGCTGCCCTTAACACCTTCCTCTCCTCTTTTTCTTTCTCTAAAGAAACATACAAACTCTGATGAGTTGAACATTACTTCACAAAGCGCCTGCCACAAAGTAGCAGATGTTTCCCTCCTCGCCAGCAATTTCAGCTTCCCCCTTGCAGTGTTAAGCTCCATTTTACATCAGGAGTGGTTCTGTGCAGAGTCTAAACTCTGAATGCGAGGAAAAGTATGAGAAACCATCCTTCAAATGGCTGTCACAACTTGAAGTGGAAGGGAGCCCAAAGATCAGCCAAGAGGCTACAGGATCTGAAAGCCAAGCGGGATCAGATATATTGGAGAAAGTTTCCCAAGATCAAGTTCCCAAAATGGCAATCATTCATCCCGCAGTGAGAAAGAGTGAGCACACGTGGGTTCACAGGGGCCTGCTAAACGGTCTAGGGTTACCTAGAAACATTTCCTTGGACGTTTTTGTGCTTCTCCAGGGAATATATTTTCGTACAAAAATCTCATCTTATTACATAAAAATGCCCAGTAACTTATCAATGTATTAATTTGCCATGTGTTACTTGCCCAGCCTAGAAGTAGTAGAAGACTACCTGATGTATTTTTTTTAAATTTCCGAGTTATATGCAGACTACCTTAACTTGTTTTTATTACCTTTAATTAGCTTAATAATCTTCACATTTCCTTGTTGAATAACTGCTAACTTAATGTGTTGCCATAATGCATTTTTAAATTACTGCTTTAAAAAATTCAGAGCTGATTTTCAGTTTCCGCTCACTGTATTAATTATCTATAAATATGTGTGAGATTTCTTTCAGCAGATTTTCACAATATCCTTATTATCCCTATATACACATTTAAGCGCCACAACAATTCTAAGTTCAACATCCCTGTAATTTCCTCAGCTTTATAATTGATATTTATAAGCTCAGCAGACCTGGAAGGGAAGAGAAATATTAGCCAGTTCCATTCTAACTCAGAGACCTTTAATTTGGATTTAAGTGTTGGGATCTTGTTTTCAGAGACAAACAGACCCGCCCTCCTTTGTACTCAGCTGTGCTGCCTCTCGGGACACAGTTTCTCCTTTTAAGCCAAAGACGATCTCCCGGAGCTCAGTCATTCCGATGAGCTTGAGTTGAAAAGGAAAGTGGACAAACCAGTTTGTGAGGCTCGTGCTGGGGACGAGTCTTTGGGCTCCTTTCAGCCTGAACATCTTCTGAGGTTGGGGTCTTACTTAGCTCAGTGGTAGAGTGCTTGCCTAAGGAGCGCAAGGCCCTGAGTTCAATCCCCAGCACCAAAAAAAAAAAAAAAAAAAAAAGCAAACAAACAGCACGAAGAGGGTAGAATGCATAAGAAGGCGCCTAGGTTCTAACTCTCAGCGTATGCAATGAGGAGCGAGTCACTTACAATCACAGGAACTGTTTTCTCATCCATACAGTGGGGATAAAACTTGCCCAATATAAAGCTCCGCACTGGTGTGACCTGAGGCCACACAGACACGAAGGGTTCAAAGCAGCAAGATGCTGTACCATACAAATGTGTAATTCTTAGTGTTACTTACGCACCAGGGTCTGGGGACAGTGCCTAGATCAATAGTTCTCAGTGTGTCTTTCCTGGATCAGTGACGTTAGCTTCACCTGGAAACTTGTTACAATCCTTCTGAATCCAAACCTCGAAGGTAGCCCCACACAGTATTAACAGAACCTCCAAATATTTCCAGGGTCCCACAGTGGGACAGCCAGTGACCTAGCGTGATCTGTGATCAAGTAGTTTGGGGTCAGATGTACTATAAAGAGGCATAAAAGTATCTAGGGCTCATGAAGGGAAAAGGAAAAGAGGAGGCTCTTTCTGCCTCTGTGGCCTACAGGCAGCAGTGGTTGGAAGTGGTTAAAAGCTTGTGCCCTGCAAACAGATTGCCGAGAGTCAGATATTGACTTTGCTGGCTTGGTGATTTTTGACGATTTACCAAATCCCTGTGTTGCAAAGGCTCACCTGAAGATGCGATGAAGTAACACAGCTAATTCGTAGGAAACATAGTACCTGCCGCACGCCAGACTCTCAAACCATGTTAGCTGTTGTTATTCTCTGAGTTCGACTCTCCGGGCAGCCCCAAATAGTGTACTTGTACCATCTAGTTATCACACTGTGTAAATGACGTGAGAACAAAGAAAATATTATACGTCGTTTTGAGGGTATATGTATACGTGGTTCTTCCATGAAGACCCACCGGGCAAACACAAAAGGCAAATTCACGGAAGGATCCAGAATACTCTCCCTAATATACAAGCACCTGGCTGTCCTTGACTTGCCACTCTGATGATGTACACCTGTGACTCCCCATTGCAGCTCTCTGTGGATGGGAACTATCTTCTAGAAACAGGAAGCAGAGTTGGAGAAAAAGCCTGATTATTTTTATGAAGACACAGAATCAACTTCAAACAGAAAGAAAAAAGACATCTAAGAATTCGCCACTTAGTGGAGAGCGAGTAGTCATTGATTTCATGAGCAACATGGAGTATATATTCATTTATCTATTAGCAAGGTGCTCAGAGCTTTCCAGGTGTAATGCTTATTACTGGTATTAAATGTACTGCAAATGCCAGAAGCAGACAGTGAAATAATACAAATAAATCCATGTGCGTGGGAAAAAAAAGCCTTGGGACATCTGTGAGACACTACAATTAAGGCGAGATAGACGGCAGCCCTTCTGCAAAAGAAGAATAAGGGAATCAAGGGCTTTCACAGCGGCTTCGTGATGGATTATTCAAAGATCTGAGGGCAGAAATAGAAGCCCCGCAGGCAAAATGGAAAATACAGGTTGGAAGCAAAGACACTAAAAGAGAGAATAAGGATAGAAAAAGCAAATCAGGGTGTATCTGCACGGTGGAGGAGGCCCCGTATGACGCTGTTCTGCCTCTGCCGGGAAAGAGAAGACTTGCTAGGAGAAGTGCCCTTTCACTAACACGGTCGGCTCTCAGCTTACCAGCCACATCAACTCTTTAAGTTCATCCGTAAGTCAGCAAGTTAAACTCAGAAAACATTTTCCCGTGGAAACATTATTCATGGTGGTTTGGCTTTCTGGACAACCCGCAATAGGATATTTAACCCAAAATGAAATTGAATATAGGACCTAATCCTTAAAAATATGATTTCAGCAGCATCTAACCAGTATCTTTAATATTGTGAATTTGGGAAAACAGAGTTCAAGTTCAAAGGTGGGATGTATCAGCTGATCACGGGCCTGAGCCCAGCTGCTTAACTGTGTCCCCTCTTGCTAGAACACTCTCTTCCGAGATGACCTCGAGACTGGACGCAAATAGCACATTCTCAGGGAGGTCGTTTCTGACACTCTAATCTAAAAATTTCAACACCTTGTCCCTACCGCCCTCCTTAACTCTCTCCTTGCTGTATTTTTCTCCATGACACACCATCCGGAACACTATTTCTGTATTTATTTGCTTACTGATTTGCACCCCCTAGGAGAATGTAAACCCAAAGAAGGCAGAGATTCTTGTTTGTTTGCTCAGTAACATATCACTAGTATCTAACACGTGGTGGACACACAAAACACAGTTGTTGAAGGTATTTATTGGTCTGTTTATAACTGTAGGTTGCAGAGCTGGGGCTGAGCCAGGGACCATGAAATCTTCATAGATCTGCATGAGAAACTGGGTTTCTAAATCAATCTTCCAGCAAACACTGTGCCATGGAGAGAGAAATGTGTGTACGCTGGAGAAGGAAGGTTGGGAGAAAGGCAGGCATTATGCACGAAAGAGTCCTGGCCTGGGAGCAAATAAACCTCTGGTTTTTCTCCCGTCTCTGAAACTAACTCGTGCCTGACTTTGGACAACACCTTGATACACCAGAGTCATTATTTCTCTCTTTTTAACAGCGAGATCATGCAGTGCATACCCTGAAGCCCCATTGGTGGAGATCTACTGGGTAATCCATGTGAAATGCTCTGCAAACAAGAAAGAACATTGTCAAATAAGGGGCTGACGGTGATTAAAGGGGAAAGTACACAAACAGATTAAATCTACAGTGATCTTCTGTGAGATGTCGGGACTGTACTTTTCTGAATATAACCATCTATGAGGTTTAGCTCAGTAATGAACATGTGAAAAGTAGTAGCAAGACTGAAGATAATGTTTGTGCAGTTGGCGTTCTTGACCAAAGGAGAAGAGCTTAGAAAAATGTTAAAGGAAATAGGATGCAAAAATATTTGGAGTTGGAGAATTGTATCTTCCTTCAAATTCAACTTTCTCAGAGAAGAATTTCCAGGCAGCCACACCTCTTACCCTTCTGGATAAAATCAAAAATTTAATCTCTTTTTAATAGCCTTTATCACAATGCGTAATTATATAGGTAAGACATATAATTTATTTGTTTACTCCCTAGCTCCTCCACCACCCCTATGCCACAAGTCCCATGACCATAACGCCATTTTTGTCTTGCTCACTAACGAATACTCAAGAGTCTAGCATAGTACCTGCCACATAGCAAGCACTCAAAAAGTATTGGTTGTGTGATCAAATTAATAAGTAAGTGAATGAATATAGGGACAATGAAAGAAAGAAGACATGAACGCACACACATACATACCAGCTGGAAAGTTAGGATTTTAACAGCAGATCTAAATCCATCTGGCAATTCTTTCCACCAATGAGCTAATAATAAACTATAATGGTGTTTCATTCTGTTTTAGCGAAGCTGGCTTTCCTGATAAAATGAGTAGCTGATGCCTGATGAGAAGGGCTGACATGGTCTGCGAACCCCTGATTTTGCTCCTGCTCTTCATTCAAGCTTTGTCATTAGCACAGGCACAAGCAAGTCCTACTAGACCAGCTAAACTTGTCAGGCAAAGCCCTACTTAATTACAGGCAGAGAAGCCCAGCACACCATTTGCAAGTCTGTCTTCAGACAGGTTAGTCCAGTGAGGCCCAAATATGCGTATCTGTTGCTTTACTCTGGCTGATTGGTCTGCAGTGGGAGGGACAGAGGCCATGTGGCGAACTAAAACTGTTAGTGTGAAGATAGGCTACACAGCTGTCTTCCAAAAACTCTCCAAGGCACTGGGTCTGAGCTGAATGGGCACATGAATCATGGCAGCCAAGCACTGATATATAATAGAATGGCCAGGCAGAGAGGAAGATAAGGTGCAAGGGAAGAGGACTCCGCCAGCTTTGCAAAAGGATGATTCCACCTTTGCCACAAGACAGTTTATCGGGAAGGGCTCCGATTTGGGAGTCAGGCCTCCAATTGATTTGAAGCTCATTTATTTACTCTGTTTTCTGTTTCATCATTTTGTAAAATGTGGGTAAAAATACCTGTACCTTAGGTTGTTCAGGCTGGAAGTGTGTGTATGTGGCAAGTACATAATGAG
Source organism: Hystrix cristata (assembly GCA_004026905.1). NCBI lineage: Eukaryota > Metazoa > Chordata > Mammalia > Rodentia > Hystricidae > Hystrix > Hystrix cristata. The sequence goes on along the minus strand of PVJO010000757.1, from coordinate 175,805 downwards.
AATTCAAAAATTTTAGTTTTTATTGTTAATTTCTGGATTTGTTATTGTTGTTGTTGTTCTCTCCTAAGCCTGGCCATAGAAATAGTTGGTATGGGGCATCTTCCTTCTCAGGCTCAAGAGTGGCTCCCCACAGTGGATCTCTGGGAAGCTGTGGAAGACTCAGGTCTGAGTCCTGCTCTAAAGGATTCTGAAGAATTTGGTCTGAGTTAGGATCTGGGATTCCCTCGAGGATTCCGATGGGCAGCTAAACTCAAAGACTACCACTCTGCCCGGAGATCTTACCATCCAAAAACTGATGCCAAACACAAAATTCTCTTCCTCTCACAGTGAGAACACCAGAAGTCCTTCCTAGCAGAAAGTCCAGCCTTCAGTTCTGTGATGAGCTTAAGCGGAAGTGTTCTTGCAGGTTACTCACTAATTTAAGTTGAGGTTATGATTTAAAAGAGTCTTCTCTGGTAATAAAAATACACCAAACAGGGAGGTGAAAGTGGTGCCAAGAAAGGAGGTTAGGAACAGGACATTCACACGGAATCCACTTCCCGATTTCCTATCATCTCTGCTCCTCCAGGGCTATCAGCAAACTCAGAACTCAACTTCATCCTCAAAATTCCATACCCGTGTCCGCAACCAGGATCCCAATTTTTCTCTCTGTCCCTCATTTAACTTCTTGATAATTATCTTTTCTCTTTTGGCAATTGGCTTTGGGTTTATTTTACCTGCTCTTTTCTTTTTCTTTTTTTTTTTTTTTGGTAAGACCTGTATAAACTTTTCGGAAGCAATTGGGCAACAAATAGAAGAACAAACTATTTCACAATTTTATTGACGCTTTGCCCTGTATTAGTTCATAATAATTAAAAGATCCTACTGATAACTGGTAACTCAGACTCTCACATATAGTAATAGCTGTGGTGCTGGTGGTAATTATTACAATAAGGATAAGCAAAATAGTCAAACCTATTATGTGTGACACACAGTTCTGAGCAGTTTGCATCTATTCACTCCCTGAGTCCTTGAAAAATGCTGTGAGTTAAAACAGCCCCAAGTTATTGATGAGGAAATAGAGGTATTAAATAATTTTCTCAATTTCTAGTAGAAAATAGAAAAATAGGCTTACCAGAGAAAATGTAGACTACTCAGTTAAATTTGAATTACAGACAAACAATATTTTTGTATAACTATGTCATATATATATATACACACATATATATGTATCATAGGAATGACAGTTATGTTATAGGACATGGTCATCATAAACAGTTGTTCGTGATTTATCTGAAATTTAAATTCAAAGGAGTATTATATATTTTAATTTAACAAGCAAGCGTTAATAATAGTACAGAGTCATAGCTAGGACCCAAGGGAACCAGTCTAATTCTAGAGTGCATATTCCTACTACTACAATCTGCTGTCCCTACCTTCAGAAGTGATGGCCAATTCCACAGTTCTGGAGATTTCTGGGCAAGAGTGAAGGCAGATTTGGCTGCCACGTAAGAGAGTTGGGCTTCCTGCCACAGTTTCCCTCCATCTCCCCAACTAGACCACTTGGTCTAGCTGCAAAATGAGCTTTGCTTCTGGTTCCTAATCTAAAACAATGAGTTTGATTCTCCTGCTACCAACATGTTATAGTTCAGAATGTTGCTGTGCTGTGTGACCGTCACAACACAATGTTACAGATCCGAGACGTGCCTTCTCATTTTCGTTCCCAGCATCAGCCCATTGTGAGCCCCAGCACCCTGATAGCTAGACTTGGGCCTTGACTGAGTTTCCGACTGGTCACTTAAGGCGCATCTCCCCCACCACAGCTGGCACCTCACCTTGTCTTTGCGGTACACTCTCTCAAAGACTGCAGCCCTGCCCTCAATCTTAGCCCCAAAGTATCGCTACCTGTTGATAATCTTCCTGAAGAGTAACTTTTAGCTCTCCTTTAAATCTGGGCATCATGCTCACTCCAGAGTCCCCATTGTCAGGTGGTCCTTAGTTGGTAGGACACTCCCATTCTTTATCTTGAATATTTGCCTATCATTAATTCCTTCTGAAACTTCAGGCCCCGAGTAACCCTAACCCCTAACCTCTTCTTGTGTAACTCTCCCCTTAATCATCACCCTGCATCACCCTGCCCGCATGTAGTCAAAGCCAGTGGATGGTGTGAGGTCTGGGTCTGAGTCCTCTCCACCTGCCCTTCCCAGCTGCAAGCAAACAGCAGGTCAGTCTTGGCTGGATCCCAGGCCAGGACAAGATGAACAGTCTCTTCCTCTCGGCACCTTCCTGACTCTGTGCTTTATTGCCTTCTGGTGGCATCTGAATCCACTATTCTGCAGACTTGGACTTCAGGCTAGAATTTCAGAGCACTCAGGGGCTTAAGGGGGAGGTGGCAAGAGGAATGAACAAAGCTTTGCTCCTCTCCAAAGCCTGGGAACTGAACAGCACCCAATAAACTCTGTGGCAAATATCAAGACGAAAAAACTACCCAAATTCAAGAACTACAGGAAACTGGGTTTATTTTTTTAATAACAAATCATGCCAGACAACCTAATTAGCATTTTGATGGTGCTATGACATGACTAGTTAATGTAGCAGTTGGTAGTAATATCCTGGATCTTTCTTTTAATGAATCATTTGATAGCATCTCATGAAAATTTTACTCAGTGTTATCACGGTGCAGTTTGTTGCAATTTGCTGGATGCCTCTTAATAAACACACAGACAAACAAGTCTCCTGCCCAAGGGAGCTTGCAATCAACATGGAAAGTCAAGCAGAAAAGGGGTTCCCACAGGAAAGAGAATAAAACCTCTTGCCACCAACACAGCCTGCTCTAAATTACCAAGTGCGCTGGCCGCATCATCCGTCATGCTCACGAGCACTTATTAAATGCTAATCCTCACAGGTGATGTGGGAGGATCTAGCTCAAGGGAGTGCAGCAGACACCGTCCCTGCCCTGCGGGAGTTGACAGTCCAGAGGGGTGCAGCCAACCCAGAGAGAAGAGACTGCCCTGCCCCGCCACTCTCCGCTGCTGCCTGAGAGCTTACTGAATCAGCGTTGCTTTTGCCTGTGAAACGTAGTTCTTAGCTTTGCTGGAATTATTTTTCTCCCAAGGCATGAAATGCACCAGTTGACCGCTTCAGCTTCTGAATACTTTTCCTGTAAAATGAATTAGATTTACCTTTTGCTTGTCAAAGCTAAGATCCCTCTTTGTGTGACTATGCCGCCTTCCACAGATCTCTCATTTGGGATTTTTATGTAACTTTTAACACACGTTTGAGTGTGCCCTGCTCATCTTTCATGAGAAGTTCTCAAAGGAAAACTCATAGTAAAGTATCCCCCTTCTGACAGTGCTCTGAACCTTGATGTAATTTGCTTGTACTTTTGTTCGTAGATATGCATAAATGTATGTATGAACACCGCTATTATGTATGATACTCGCAATGTAGGTGTAAAATAATCCAGATTTTTTTAAGTACTCCCAAAGTTTTGAGTACTGTGCTGATTTCCTCATCTTCTCATTTAATCCCACAAAATCTTATGGAAAGGTAAGATTATTGTTTACAGTTTATAGATCAAAAAATAAAGGCAGGTGCAGAGAGTGGTCACACAATAAGCCACAAAGACGGGATTGGAGGGGCTGGGGCTTTAGCTGAGTGGTAGAGCGCTTGCCTGGCAAGTGCAAGGTCCAGAGTTCGATCCCCAGCACCACCCACCCCCCGACAAAAAAAAAAAAAAAAAAAACATGAGACTGAAGCCACTATTCTGACTCAGTGCCAGGACTGTAATCACCACATTACATTGCCCTGATTTAAATTTGATTTTGAAAGTTTCTGTTTGGAAAAATGCACCCAGACGACGCTGACATTCTGCCAGTTTAAGCAACAAGGATGCATCGAATTCTGTCACCCCATCTGCCCTGAGAAGGATCACGGTGGTGCCTAGTTCGGCCACCTCTGTGTGACTCTGAGAACGTGCAGGCCACACCATCCCGCTGGCGTGCCCCGTTGCCCACAGAAAGGACAGCGCCCAAAGCTCCTTGGTTGGGTTTACCTTCACGGCCATCTCGCAGAACCAGTGGTCACTTTGGTAACTTTCACCTTGAGTACACAGCTCCTCCCCTTCCTTCTACCCTTCTCACCACCCAACAGCAAGGCATGGCCAAAGAATTTTCCAATGCAACACAATTTACTTTTCTGTGCTAGTGAAGATTTATGAGGCTACAAAGTGTATACCAGTGAGCAATTACAGCCTCCTTGAAAACGCCTTTGCCGAGGCTGAAATCTGATAAGGAGGCAGGGTGAGAGTCTCAGAGGGAGTGGGCCTCACATTCTGCTTCTTCAGTGTCCAAATCATCCCAATTTAGGGACACAATATATTTTAACTAGTAAATGTCAACTTCGTGCTACAATGTATGATACGCTTACATATTTTTGTAGCAGCAGGGCACTGGACCTCGTGAAAGCTGGATTGGACAAAACAAATCCAGTGTCTTCCGGCTTTCCCACCCACCCCAGAAGCTTTCCATTACTGCCAAGGGCACAGCTGGAACGGAGGAGCTAGGAGCAAATAAGTCACTCTGCTTTTCACCATGTGACACCACAGTTCTTGTCCCAAATCCAACAGGTCGAGATTGTCACCTGACCCCGATGCAGCCATTGACAGGGTTTTATAGGGTTTTCTATGACCCACTAAACAACTGCACCCGAGAACGGGATCCAACAGGGTGCTTGGCACTGGACTCTTGGTAAACCTAACCAATTCCCCCTAGAGTTGGAACATGAGAAACAGTTGGAAACAGAAGTGTAAATGCAAACAAAGCTAGAGTATAATAAAAAAAAAAAAAAAGCAAGAGCAAAGCTGAGTGAGCAAGGGAGTAAGAACTATCATCATAGCGTCTGAGCGGGAACCTCAGCCACAGTAGGAAAACCAGAGACATTATCATCGCTCACAAACCTACACAGGGTATGAGCCCTGTGCAGGCTCACAGGGCCAGCAAGAAAGGGTCCTGTGGAACAGAATGCTTGCCGTTGAAATTCTTCGTGGATTTTAAGAAGGAGCCTCAAGTTTGCAGTTGGCACTGGGCTTGGGAAATTGTGCGATAGATCCTACTGTGTTTTAAGGCCCGGTTGCTCAGTAATGATTCTTTTCCATCTTGCCTGGGAAATATTCAAGTATTCTGAAGCTTCTGTGATCATGAGAACCCACTTTAGGAAAAAAAATACAAAATTATGACTATACAAATAGATTTCAAGTAACTATTGAAAAAGCAAATCACAACAAACACCACAAACATTGGAACATCCAGAAATGTCGATGCTTGATGTGCCGCTGTGATGTGTTCCCCTGTTTTGCTTCGTTCTCTTCACTTGCCTTTTTGTAAAGCAAAATGATTTTCTAACAGAGGCTTTTTTTTCCACTCTTCTCCCTAGCATGCTTGATCGAATTATTTAATTGATGAACTAGAAATTTTAACACAGTTCAAAATTCCACCACACCCTCTGGTTCTTAGTGGGTGGATAAGGTTTTCCTTCAGGATTGCAAGCCTGCCCTGGGAGACGGTAGGAAAACTCTTTCCCTCTCATCCAGACCCTGGTTCCTTCTGTATGTGAAAGTTCAATGCCCTGACCACAGTAGACATTCAATAAATGCTTATATCTTTTTGGCTCTTCTAATAAAATACGTGGGAAATTAACATTTCAAATGTTTATTAAAGTTTCTTGACAAAAAAAAAGTGACCCAACTTTCACCTTTTATGTATATAACTCAGTAGGGAAGTTCAAAAATATTCACTGACTCATTTTAATTTTTTTCTCTAAGTTGTTTCAAAGTATAATTCTTATTTCTAAGACATGTATTCTAGCCTTAAATTAAGATAATTGCCAGAATCAGTCGAAATATTTCACCATCTCTTCCAACTGTATTACAGCACTCTGGTTTTAAAGCAGTTAATAGTTCTGGAAAATAATGTATTAGCGGTTGAAAATATGAATCAATGATATTACTCTAATATCATTTTAGAAGCAACCGGAATGGTTGAATTAATAACATCCTATTATTTTATTATTGCATGAGAATTTATAGCTGTGCAGACACCACACCAGGACTAATCCTCTCCTTTATTGGCTTTATTAGGCTATGTATGGTGCTGTAGCTCCAATGTCCCTGGAGGACCTCACGGTGACCTAAAGAAGGTCACTTTCTTAACCCTCACCCAGTAGCTCATCATTTTTTGCCTCTCTAGGTTCACATAAAGTTCATGTGTAAAAATACCTGCCCAAACCAGGGGTCAGCCAATCAGCCAGGTGACATTTGAACACTTCAATTTCAAACCCAACTTGTACTTGAGAAGAAATATATTATGGGCTTTTGGACCACAACAAGCTCTGACAGGGTGATCTATCTTTAGATTTATTCCTTTGAACATCGAACAAAGCTGATCTTGTGTGGTTGTATTGAACCCGGATTTGCTGATCTACAGGTCAAACATATGGGGAGAAGACTTCAATGGACAAATTGAAGAAAGAATTCCATTCAATGCTTCTTACTCAGCAAAAGAGTTTAGGAAGGGTTTGAGGTTTTGGATCTCCAAGGATTGAAAAGCTCATCTTAATTACTTCCATTGTGAGTAAAACTTAATTTTGGATCTGTTGTTGCCATCCGGATCTAGTAATACCTGCTTGTGATTATCCTAGTCACTCTTTCTTTATGTGATATTTACCAAGCACCCAGTCCATACTAAGCATTGTTCTAGGGATCAGGGATCAGACATGGAGTGAGCTGTTTTTCTCCTGGAAATTATTCCACAATCCCACATTTGATCCACTGATGCGATTTATAGGGCATTTGTCGACCCTGCTTTAGCCAGAAATAGAATGAGGAAAGTTCTCAACTGTTTTTTGTAGTATCCTTTGGACTTAACCTTAAAGGGGACTTTTTTTAAGTTTATAAGGCACTGACATTCAATGCATTTTCTCTTGTAAAATACAGCAATGACCACAACAAACCATTATAATACTTTAAGAACTTAGTAAGATTTTGTTTATGAAAGAGAATGACATTCTACACATTTCAATTGGCTACCACAGAGTCTCATACCCAAGAGAAGAAATGCAGAAATTGTTATTGTGCTCAGCTCTACCAACAAAGATTCTTTTTTCTGCTCTTTCTTTGTGTGGCTGGTTGATAGCTCTCAGGAAAATATTCCTTTCTCCTAAGAAATAAAACAAGTAAACACAGAATAACATATTGCATTTACAGGGGACTTCATGAATCACCAACCCATGAATTTCAATTTGCATGGGAGAAAATAGCCTTTGCTTGTGTGATTTTTAACTCCTGATACATTCAAGTTTTTCAGTGGTGGAAACTGCAGGGAATTGTTCGTCTGTGCTTCTCAGCTTGCAAGAGGACTGATACAAGAAGGACGTCAGAAAGACCTGTGAAACCAATGTGTCCTGCACCAGTTTATACAGGAAATTAAGAGCAGATCCAAGGGTAAGTGTGCACTCCTAACTCACATTAGGCATTCTTTCTAGAATACCACATGAAGGAATATGTGGGAGGAAAAAAGCTCATAAATGGAAAAGGGAAACCTTTGAAAAATTTTCGTTAGGCCAAATTAATGAAAATTAATGGATGCTTTTGCCCCAGTGCCTGTGCCATTCATAAGGCCTCATGTCTAGTCTGTAGCTGCTTAGGATGAACAACATTGGCCCTGATGGAGGAAAGATGAAGAAACCAACAGGTTTTGAGCATTTATTAAGCACCAGGAAGTTATCACAAACTATCTCATCTAAAGCCTTGTTCCTATGGAATTAGTCTTTCTGAGTTGTTTTTCTTTCATCTTTCCTGATGAAAATCTTAAAAAAATAGTTATAAAAGGAGAAAAAAATAAACTCAACCAAAAGTATTTGGGAGAACTAGGTCTCCCGCTATCCCACAGAAGCAAAGACAGCCTGATAACCTGCTAGAGGAGCAGGGACATGATGAGAGCTGAAAACTGGAACATCAAATGCTCGGCACAGCCAGGGAAACCGTGAGATACAGGCCCTCAGGCTTCCCCTGCCTTATATAGGCCTTGAGCAAGTCCCGAAAGTTCTGGAAGTGACTTGTAGTAGTGGTAGTTCAGACAATCTGTATCTTTGTGATTCTCTCGGCTTTTTCCTCTTGTCATTTATGATTTTAAGATGGCTGCCCTTGAGCCAGGTGCCTCAACTTGCTTAACACAGAAAGGATGTGAGAAGATGAACTACCAGCCACTTCTCTGCCTTTTCTTGGTATATGCAAACTATCTAGCTCCCATTAGGTTCTTGTACCTCGTTGGTCAGAACAACGTTAGATGACCACGCCGGCTACATGGGAAGCAGGACGAGACCAACAGTCCACTGCGGAAGGTGGAGAGGTGCGGAGGGCCTTGGGAACAGCTGTGGGCATAGCAAACCAGCAGCATCTGCTGTAGGCTCTCATAAGTGAATCAAGGCTGAAGATACTTAAGAAGCTCTCGAGCTTCTGCAAAGGAACATTTGTAACTTCTCTGTTGCTGTGTCCACAGAACAAAGGGAGAGTTTAATAGTGACTGGATACATGAATGCCACCAGGAAGGGGAAAGCACAACACAGACGCTTTAAAGGAATTGGGCTTGCAGCAAATGAGTAAATGAGGCTGAAGCCTGCCGGTGCTAATGGGTGCTACTTAGAGTTAATAGGAGAATGGAAAGCTCCTCCATCAAATTCTGTCGTGATATAGTTTTATTATGTCACTAATTTTCTGTGCCATCAGAAGCCATCTCTCCCCTGCATTGAAGACAACAAAAAAGAAGATGAATGCTAGTATCAGGAAGCCTGTGTTTGTTCTTGAATCTCCTTCTCAGTAACATTGGATTGTTCTTGTTAAGTAAACCACAGAACCAGCTATCAATTTCTAGAAAGCCTGTGAAAACTTTCACATTCGTTGTTCCTCCTCTTCTCTCTCCCCAGCCCACATACCAACTCATTATATAAGTACATATTTTTAAGAAAATTGTGCGGTTTTTCTTTTCTCTGACTATGTAAGAATGTGTTTAATTGGGCCTTTATCATGCAAGGAGAGTGAACAGATGGAGGAAAGAAAATTATTAAGTATATTTTTCCTACCTCATTTGTTGAACTATCCCTGAGATTAGAAAACTTGAGATTCTTTACTGTGCTTCAGAATAGGATCCTGGGAGGCACCAAGAAGTTTTAAGAATTCTTAAAACAAGGCTGTTTAATTATCTAATTATTATTTAGTCAGCATGACCCGCATCTCAATCTTAGAGAAGAAAGAGAATGTGTCTCTTGCTTTCTCCCCAAATTTACCTGTTCAACATGCCCTCCCAGTTTACAAGTCTAGTATCTCTTCACCAGTCCTACTCATTACTTGAATAACCATCACTCAGAGGTCACTGCTTCAGTCTAAAAGGTTCAGTCCTGTCTCTAAATGCCTCCCAGAGAGAAAACTAGGACTTTCCATTCATCTGCAAGTCAGAGATTCTCAACATTTTCAAAGTCTACCCATAAGAAGAAATTCATTTTACTTTGTGCTTTGAATGTTAATGTTTTCTGTTATATACTATTTAATCCCAAATGCTGGTTATAGCCTATTAAAGTGATTTTAGCGGATCACTCCTTGCACTTGGGGCGGGAGGTCTCGCTTTTTGCAGTGAGCACGTTGCATTGCCCTTGACCATAGACACGATGCCAGCTGCTGTGGTGACACCATCGTTTTCTAGAACGTGCTGCTTTGCCCTTGGGCTGCACAGTAAAGCTCCTTGAGCACATTAGCTGTGAACTGTGAATACTACGCTGTGTGTAAGAGGTGGGGTGAGGGTGGTGGACACCCCAGTAAGAGCCTCACCTTAGTCACGTGCTGGGCTATATACCAGCAATTCTCTCATAACACGCTCAACTCTGGGGCTAGGTCTAAATTCCCATCCCAGAAACATTCTTCTTTGCCAATCAGTTCCCTCCCACCCGGGATACCCAGAGGAGCCCTTTTGTGATGGCTGGAAAGCCAGAGTAATATCGAATTGCCTGTGAATCCTAATGTTTCTAATATATAAAAAGAGAGATAATACAAAAATCACAAAATGTCAATCTGCCCCGTTCATAGTCTCTACCCCCGTAGAAAAAAAGGAAGCCACATTTTATACAGCTACTTCATTAGTTCTAAATAAAGAAAGCACAATCTTACCACACCAGGCTCCCTGCTACACTTTGCTACAGAAAACAAACTGGGGACGGAGCAGAACTCAGGCCAGCTCCATTCAGTCAGCTGGGCCATTTTGGTCAAGTCGCAGCGTCTCTCTGTATACCTCTTCCCGTGTATTTCACAGAGAAGCCATCATCTGTCTTCTGCCTGGCTTCAGGGTTACCGTGAGACTGATGAGCAATCAGATGTTTTAGTGCGGGAAAAAAATTTTAAGTTTATTCTCATACAAATACAATATGAACCTCAACATGACCTTAAAGCTCACGAAGGAAACCATTCCTCTGAAAAATTGCAACCGGCAAGGAAGAGGCCACGTTGCTGAGAACATACTTTGCTTTGAGTCAGAAACCACCTTCCTAGCTGTAAGGAGTCTCAGGATTGTATCATTATATCTTTTCTTCCGGAATCAAAACTGCCCTCCCTACTCACCCTTGAAGCCACTTCAATAAAGTCTCTTCCTAGTGGGCACTCAGAGGAAGTCATTTGTTTGATATATATATTTAATTTCTTGTACATTTTTGCGCCTCATCTGCAAATCTCGCTTTCTATATTTATCTGGAGACCCTCCGAGGGCCTGCTGATGTTGACTCTTTCTTTCTAAGGAGAAAGAACATGTGGGCCAAAGGGAGTCATGGAAAAACAGGGGTAAAAAGTAAATAAAAATCAACACCAACATTCAGGGTTAGCATCTTCTTACTGCCTTATAAACCTGAACTTTATAGCCAAGACAAAATATTGGATTTTCTTTCCTAGTTGATGACTTCAAGGCTGGATTGGATATATAACATGTTTGCTTTGAAAAACTGAACACTTTAGAACAAATTTTCTCTAAATCATTTTTCAAGATTTTCTGTTACTTCGTCTAAAGCTGCTTTTCATTAATAATCCCTCCGTACAAAGCATCAAGACTCACAGACACTGTAATTAGGGGGATTTCAATTACCTATGTGAGGAGGCAGGTAATTGACAATCTAATTAGTCTCATTTCCATTACCATTTTTCTCTTCATTAGAGCAGTTAGTTGCAGAATGGAGAAGATTTGTAAAATATTCCAGAGCTATGCATTTTCAAGCTAGATTTAGTAAAGATTAAGGCTGGACTTTTTCAAGACCAAGGAAGCATAAGCAATAGGAAGGCAGGGGCCCAAGACAGCTGCCATGTGCAAGAAACAGACAAGCGTCTTGGAAGTTCATCTAGCAAAAATGTGACGCGAAACCTTGGGGTAGAAGCTGGCAGGTGATTCAGATAGAACTCGTTCATTGTCCGAAAAAGAGATTCTTTAAAACATGCATTATTGAATGAATTAATTATCATCTTTATTGAATGCCTTTTTGAGACCAAACACTCTACAAGGATCTCATGCAGCCTTCTTTCATTTTTACACTTTTATCAACTCCGTGAGGTTAACGATGTTATCAGGCCCATTATACAGATGAGGAAATTAAATGGCAGAAAGATGGTGCCGCCATTTTCTTTTGACTCTGGAGGAGGAAAACATGGCTTTGGACTTCAACAGACCTGGGGGTGAATCCCAGTGTGTGATGGATATAAACTTTTATATTGAGCTATATTACATTCTCTTTTTAATTAAGTCTTTGAAATTCAATTTCTGTTTTGTATTTCTGTATATCTTAATTCAGATGAGCCCCATTTCGAATACTCGTTAGCCAGCTGAAGCCAGGGGCCACACATTGGGTAATGCAGGTATAGATTTCTCAGGAATCCTATTCACTCCCCAGTCACCCAGAGCCCCCAGGAAATCAGCTATACACCCTAAAAATAGGGTAAATCATTCTGACACAGCTGAAATTCTATCACAACTTCCATCAACACAGTCTTGAAACAGAATGTGAATATCTGTACTAAGTTCTGTTGCCTTTATAATGCATTGGCACGCTGTATTTAATTGAATTCTCATAGTAAACCTACACTTTATAATCCTTTTCTTACAACTGAAGTTTCTATTGATTATTGATGAGCTCAACCACCACATTCTAACTATGTGATTTGGACAAGTTACTTAACCTCTCTTGGACTCATTTTCAAATAAAATAATAATATAATAAAAATGGAACAATCCCTGGCATGGAAGGTGGCTGTGGCGATTAGAGAGAACGGAAAAGAAGTACGAGAGAATAAATGCTCCAGAAGGATAGTATATACTCAAACCTCGCAGACTCCAAATCACATATTCTTTGCCCTGAATTATGCAGTCTGCACCAACAGGTAGAACTGGAAGGTTGCATTTTTTTAAAAGGCGGAAGTCCAGGGTCTGGCAGAACAATTTCTCATCCAGATGATTCTGTCTTTGATGAGTCCTCAGTTCTCAAACTTTCCACGTGGTTCCTGACCTAACTTTGTACATTCTCTGGCTTGGATGGCTTGGATTACTAATTACCAGTCTTTTGAGGGACTCTCACCTTTTTACAATACTTGATAGACCTGGATCATTCAACTGTGTGAGTGTCCAACTATCTTCCTTTGCCTGGACCGCTGGATAGCTGGATTTTCACCAGAGCTAGAGTCCTGAAATCCTCAACACTGTATTTACCTGTGAATCAGGACTGCTTGCCTGTTTTCAGGAATGTGAACCCCAGGAACGCAGGTTGTCCCAGAAGAAGGAGCTACTGGGGTAGTACTGAATGAGTGACAAACAGGTTTGTAACTTGCAAACTTGGCACCATTCATATTACTCCATGCAAGCACCTGCTTATTTTAACTACACATGAATCTTGTTCAGAGTGTAATAAAAATTCTGGCCCCGGGCTTGACGCCCTTGGATTTCATGAGAAATAAAAATCTTACCCTGGGTATTTATTTGGTGTGCATAGTTCACACACTTTCATTCCTGAATTTTTATCAGTCTTTCCACAACTCCCATATGCTGAGAAAGAGACCAAAGTCAAGTGGGTATTGAACCTTTTTAGTTATAATTCTAAAATGCTGTTCTGTTTATCAAAAGACTTATGGGACTCGGTGGAATGTGAGTTCCAAGGGATAGCTGGGAGGGGAATAGACTTTCAATACTGTGGGAGCTATGAGAAGAGATTTAAGCACAGATAAAGTCAAGCTTCAAAGAGAGCAAGGCCAGAGCTAAGGGACGTAGTACAGAAGGGTGGGTCAGAAATCCAGGTACTCAAAATGAAGGTTTAATAGTATTGACTTCATCGATTCTCGGATGAACTTATTTTGCCTCTTACTTATACCACTATTGCTTTTTGTTTGTTTGTTTGTTTGTTTGGTGCTGGGGATTGAACTCGGGTCCTTGTGCTTGCAAGGCAAGCACTTTAACCACTGAGCTAAATCCCCAGCCCACTATTGCTTTTTAAAACCTCCACATTTTCTTCAAGAAACCTTCTCTATAAAGAGCCTAACAAAACTGTATTTGGTTGTTCTCTGAAGGACAACACATAATCAGAAGTTGTTCCCCCAACCTACCTCTCCTGAGGGGCCGTCCTTTCTATTAATGTTTTTTTTATGGCCGTGCTGGTTCTGGGTAATACTATCATTGTTCTGATACCTGGACATCTCAGACCACCTTCTTGACCAAGAGGGAAATATACCTGCTGTCTCCATACAGAGTTTGAGTCTGGCTGACATCAAGCCATGACTCTGACTATGGAGATTTCCCAAGATTTCAAAGGATCAGCATGGACCTTCAGCTACTCACCGTGGCTCCATCTAAGCCTTTTACTGCTGACCAAGTCCAGTGCCTCTGTCAACTACAGTCCTGGAGCTCTTACGTGTGGGCACGAAATTTCCAGTGTGCTTTTTAGAATATGCTGTATATTATTTTTAAAATGTGATTGAGCTAGAGACTTGCTCTCTGTTAGTATCACTTCAAAAGGGGAGAAACAAAAAGAACAAATCCGTCCCCACCAACAAAAAGACAATGTTCAGTTAACCTTGTTCCTTCAAATGCCCACGGCTTCTTTGGTTCACCAACTGTCATAAATTTGCTCCCTCCAAGCGCAAAAGCTTTCTTTGAGGTTCAGAGGTTGAGTTTTATCTGCCTCCGGGGATACAAGGTTGTTCTTTTCTGCATCGGAGGGCCCTGGAATACTGTTGTTGGCCTCTTTTGAGGCAGGCTTGGTTTTCTAATGGATGAGTTGTGAAATGAGTTCCGAGGCTCCCTAGGAGACAGATGAAGTGGGCTTGTCTTCTCCAACATCGACTGCATCTGTCTATTGCACATCAAAGCAAAGCCAACACCTACGCAAATCATTCCACCCCTGCAACTTCTGTAAAACATTAACTCCCCAAAGCAAGGGAGAGAACAGGACTCTGGGGTGACTCACACTCCTCTGTTTCCCTTTAGGTAAAGAAAAACAGTGCTCAGTTTGCATCCTGCTAAAATTATTTTCAGGTGGTACATTCTTTCTAGTATTTGTTATAACTGGACCATTGGCTAAGACCAACTTTGGGTTTGGTTAATGATTCCACATTTCAAAGGCACTCTGGGAATGAATTGTGATTAGAAATAAACAAGTTAAAATATGCAGTTTCCAAGACAGAATACTGTACCATCGAGCATCTTGCTGCTGGAAGATTCTTGTTCTCAGTATCTTTTTCTAAATTCAGTTATAACAAGTCTGTAGGATTATAGAACTGATGGTGGAGACAATCGCAGTGGAAATACAAACAGAGAAAAAAAAATCTTCAAAGCTTCTTAAAGTTCAAGTTATTTTTGCAAAGACTCTGTTCCTGAAAGTAATGGAAACTGCAAAAAACTATAGGAAAATCCATAAAAGAGGACAAACACCACTCATCATCCCTAGTAGGGACTGCAAGATATTTGAAAATTGAAATGTTGGGATGTCTCGTTCTGAGCTACAATCTTCTATTCTGAGTTGTCATTAATAGACTAGATCCACTGACCTTGGTGCTTAAATTGTGTTTACAATTTCCAGGTTATATTTTGGGCATAGTAATAGCAGTCAGCCATGAAACAGATTAGAATTGTGCTGTTTTGATAGCTAAAATAACATGAACCAAACACATGCCATCAATACCGTGATTTTGATCATTTATTTTCAATCACATGACTACCCAGTCCCACAATTGTCGATTATCACAGCTGAAAGAAGACTGAAATCTCCACAGAATGATTGCTTCCAAACTACCGTGTAGGGAAAGTTCAATTTATTTGTATATGCGTCTGTAAAATGTGAGACGTGCAACGCCATTTTCCTTTTCAAGTAATATAAAGACGATGACTTTCATCAGACCTTCTAACAAAACTTGCAGGACTTTTCAGGGCTTTATCTGGTTTTCCTTTCATTATCTTGATAATTTTATAAACACAGTACAATGATAATTAAATGTTTTGTGGTTTTCCTTATTTGTAAACAACAGCATGTATTGATCAATATTTATTTGGTTTTCACGTTTCAATTTCTTGCACCAAGTTCCCATTGTAGACTTGGGCTATAGCTCCTCTTCTGCTAGATTAAACATATAAAGGTGCCCAGAATCATTTTTCACTCATTCTTCTATCACTCAGAAAGTCTAACATGTCACCTGGGGCCAAGAAAGTAGTCCTATCAATGGATTTTCAAACGTGACTGAATGTCGCCAGAGAACTCCAAATAATTTCAAAAATAACGATGATGAGAAAATAAAAGTAAGAGGGGTTGGGGATTTAGCTCAGTGGTAAAGTGCTTGCCTAGCAAGTGCAAGGCCCTGAGTTTGATCCCCAGCAACCCCCCTCCCAAAAAAAGGGAAAGTAAGAATGGTATTGTTTGGCTTATTGAGTGATTGTAGGATTATCTGGAATGAATCGGTTTCCCAAATAAAATGACACACGAAACCTCTCCTAGCCTGTGAGAGCAGCGAGCAAGACTTAAATGCACTTTGGACTACCGCAGTTTTATTATATTTATATATTTCAGGATAATGCAAGTACTCTTCCTCAGTACACTGATTAGTTCTATAAACTATGTTCTACTTGAGGAGGCCTTTTAAATAGGAATAGAATTTTTTTTTCAAAGATTTTTGGATCATGTTTCACTTTAAGCAATGTTAAAATATTCAGGGCAATATGATGGTAACAGATCTCCATGATTATATTAGTCATAATTTCTTCTAGGAACTACAGGGATATCAATGGCAAGGAAAGTCCCATAGACATGTAGCTGCCTGTGTTGATGAAAAGTTCACCCATTTCCTACTCTTACAAACTTTCATCTACAATTCTGTCCTAAGATATCCACACCTAATACAAGCAGTTATAAATGTTTTGGAATCTTACCTAGAGACTACACAGAATGCTTACTACCCAGCTAGAAACTTATATCAAGGGTTCTGATTATTCCTGCATTTAGGGAAACTATTTTTGTTGGTGTCACTCAACCCTTAAATATATTTCACTGAAATTTATTTTAAAAATTGTAATTATGATACCTCATTCTAGAAACATTTTGTTTAACGTTGACTCAAAACAGCCCTGAGCTGGGCTGATGATGTGGAATTGTCTAGAAGGGCTCCTGCTCTCACAGATTTTACGTTCCAGTAGGAGAGACAGGCAATAACAGCACAAGCAAGAGATTTTAATGTAGTGTTCAGTGTTAAGACCAGACATGGGGTGAGAGGGCAGTGTGACAAATGTCTATCTTTGGTGTCTGTCTTTGGAACAACTTCTTTGAGGAAGTCCCCTGTCTTTAAAGTTTGGGATGGATTGCCTTACATCCTCTACCTTAAAAAAACAAAAGTAAACAAATAAACATTTCAGATACATCTTCACAAAGAAAGTATAATCCTGGCTATAAAGCCTTATGATCACGATTTAGGAGAGGACAGAGAATGTTCTATGTGAAGGAAATCCACTTGGCAGAACCTGCAAGGCATGCCAGGAACCAAATATGCTAGGAACCCTCTGTTCTAAGTTCATGAGAAGTGTTCCACGTTCCATGTCCCCTTACCCAAAGGCCTTCTGTGAAATGGCTTCCCTTCTTACACGTACCTGTCTGCTTTAAAGTTTAGATGAATTCTAACTCCTTTATGATTTTTCAGTTTTCCATAGCATTTATAGCCTCTGTTGCATCATTTAAGGGCCAGAGAGTTTTACACTGTAGCTGTTCTGTGTGTTACCCTTGCTTGCAAAACTAGTTTATATATCTTCCTTGGAGAAATGTCCCTGTTACATCTCCTAGCGGGGTCAGCAAATTTTTCTATAAATGACCAAATAGTATTTAGATTCTGTGGGCCACATATGGTGTCTCCTGCCTATTCTTAGTTTTTTTTTTTTTTAATCCTTTAGAAATGTAAAATACTTCTTAGTTCACAAGCTATAGAACAAACCTTTATAATCTGGATTTGGCCTGTGGGCTATTGTTTGCCAACCTCCAGAGCACAAATCATATAGTAAATGCGTAACAAATATTTGGTTATTGAAATTCATAAGTGTTCTATAGTCCATAATCTTGGACATTGCAGTTTTCTAAGAATGAGGCTTATTTAGGAAAAGACTCAGGACTCACATAGTCACACAAAGTCACTAGTACTACACACACACATACCTTTACACACTCACACACCTGCCACAGAAGAATACAATTTGATGAAACAGATGGCAATTTTCAACCCTGGCCGTACATTAGGATCATCTCGATGCTCTTTAACAATACCCAGACTCAGGCCCCAATGTAGACTAATTGAATCCGAATGTCTGGATGGCAGCCCAGGCGTCTGTATTTTTTAAAGCTTCCAAGAGATTCTACATTGCAGCATGGTTAAGAATCAATATTTTGGAGCTGTTGTTCTCAAACGTAGCACACAGAAAAATCAGCTGAGGCCTGGTGACACCCAGGCTGGTGTCACACCCACAGATTCTCTGATGCAGGAGCTCTGGGGGTGGATCCAGGTTTCTCTTTCTGACACTTTCCTCAGAGATGCTATTGTCTCTGGCTTTGGAACTACACTTTGGGAAACTGAACAGAGAGTGGAAAATCCATCCAGTTGAGAACTCTTCTTCACTTGGGACTCTGCATAGGTTTGGTTGGCTACTTGATGGCTTTGTTTTGCTTTGGTTTGTTTTCCCTTAGCTTAGAAGTTTTGAGGGTCAAACAAAAGAAATTTAAGAAAGTAACTTGAAGGCAGGATCCATGTGAGAGCACAGAGTAAAATCATAACAAATATTTGTTTAATTTAGAACAGCAGAGGAAAGTGACTTTGCTCTCCTACTGGAGTAGGAAGGAATCCTGAGTAAACAGCAAAGACATTTCAAAGACTGCTTTGAACGTATCTCCCATGACAGGGAGAACGCTCAGGCTGCAGAAAATTTACCAAAGCCGACAATACCAGTCGAGCAAGTTAGTTATACAGTTAGGGCCAAGTGTTTTGAGGAACTTATCTAAGAGAGACAACAGTGCCATAAGAACTGGTAAAACTCTGTTGAAAGTTTCATATAGGAAGCTTTACTTAATAAATAAAGAATCTGGTAAATTCTATGTGGTTTCAGATGTTCTTTTCATTGAACACTAGAAAAGAGAACCCGAGAAAACCTTGCTACTCCAAGTGTGGTCTCTGGACTGGAGCACAATCACTTGGGTGTTAGTTAGAAATTGGGCTTGATTATAACTTCTGTGGGCCTCATCGTCCACAAAGAAAATTTAAAATTACATTTTATGATTAGGTTACTTGAAATATATATCAATATCATATAACTTTTTCATTAAACCAAGAAGTTTTTTGGTTCTTCTGATTTTAAAAGAAATTAAAATACTTAATTTTTATACTTCGTGCCTAAATGGGCAAGATGGGCCTAGAAAGACTCCCAGACTCCACCTCGGACTTAGGAAACCTGAATCTACATTTTAACAAAATCCCCTAAAAAAGCAGATACACATTAAAGTTTGAGTAGCATTCTCTAGAAGTTCAGTATAGTTTAACAAACAAAGTGAAAAGTGTAATTCTGGTTTTTCTGTACTTCCTGAATTCTGAAAATATGCTACCCAGACACGTACTACTACAGTCAACTGTTTCTCTTCAAAATCCCAGTGACTTGGGAGTTGTGCTGCCTACGGTTACCAAAAGTACGGTTGACATGGAAGATGTGAGGGGAATTCTCTCGGGAGTCTTCTCCTTTAAAATAGTGCGCGAGTATTGGATCATGGCAACCACTTGATATAGTTGAGTGCTTAGACTAGTTCACAGAAACCACTGAGATCCTGGCATGCTTTTCTAATAAGACTTGTGATTATGGGCATTGCTGTAGATAATAACTGGTGATTTTAGGAGACTTGGGTATGAGCTGACTCACACGTTGTTCACTATCCATTGGACTAGTATTATATGATAGATCTAAGCATTTCATTCTGCTTTCCTAGTATCATTCATGAACACAACAACAGTCTGTGTTGAAATACAGCTTCAAATCTAAGCGGAAAAACCCAGTTAAGGCAATATTATGGAACTTATCACCAGTTTTTGGAATAGCGATGGTAGATTGTTTCTATCTCTGATTCTTAAACAATTTCAAAAATGAGATTACTTTAAAATTTTAAATAGTAAAAAGCAGAAAGGGCTGGGTTGCAACTTAAATTACTCAAGTTTATCCTTTTTTATGGCAAAGTAGTACTTCATTGTGTGTAAACACCACATTTTCTTTATTCATTCATCTGTTGATGGGCATACAGGCTACTTCCAAGATTTAGTTCTTATGAATTGTGCTGCTATCAACGTAGCTATACATTATCACTGTAATATGATGTCTTCAACTCTTTTGGGAAGATACCTAGAAGGAGAATGACTTGGTCAAGTGGAATTTCTAGTTTAGTTTTTTGAGGACTCACTGTACTGATTTCCTTAAAGTGTGTATTAGTTTACATTCTGACCAACAAAGTAGAAGGGTTCCTTTGTCCCTGGGGGGCCTCCAACATTTGTTAAGTGAAATAAATCAGACGCACAACCATAACTATTTCATGCCTTCGCTTATATGAGACACCCAAAATATGAAAAGAATAAGATAAAAGATAGGTAATAGGAAAAAAAAAAAAAGAAGAAATAGATCTTTTACAAAAGTGAAGGGAACCAAGATATAGAGGGAGAGGGGAGGGATGGGAGAGGGAGGGGATTAAATAAAAGAATTAGGATGTGTTACATACATGTACCAACTCAGAACAAGGAATGTAATCATTATGTACTCCAAACATACCAATAAATACAAACTGAAAAACAAATTAAAAAAAAAAAGTCTGAAATTGGCATTCTCTTTTGAGAATCCAAAACAGTAGTGTACTTTTAAGGAAAGTAGTGACTGTTGAGAAATCAAGCAATACCATAGGGAAAATAAGCAAGAAATTAGGAATCAAGAGATCCACCCAGAGCACGAAATGAACAATTTAGCAAGAAATGTGTAGATCAAGATGAAAACAGAACTCAAACACCAGAGAGAAGGACCGAGGTTCTCTGCATCATCCTTGGAGTCTTTAGATGCGTCCTTTGAAGAACAGGTTTATATTGAAATATATAGACTTCACGCTGCTGGAGTAAACACATGGAGGGGAAGATAGTTCCGTGACAAGCCTTCTTTTCTTTTTGTCGTAACAACATCACTGATATATTTTTTTAAGTTTTGACAGTGTGCCAAGCAGTATAGCGGCACTGTAACACACTATCTCAAATAGTGGTCAAAGAAGTCCAGTGAAAAAGATAGTGGTACCTCCATATCACAAAGGAGGGAGTCTGTCTCCAAAACTCCAACAGCTTCCTGATAGATCCAGGACTCAGAGGCCAGGCCTAGCGATCCCCAAACACTCACTCTAAGCCCATGTAACATATCACCTTGCTACTAAATATTGGGTAGTACTAATACATTTACATTTTATGAAGTTTTTTTCATTTATTTTGATATTGTTAATAGCAAAACTTAAATTAACTAGCCCTTTTAGGGGATGGAGTAAGAACCTGCTGAAAAAAATTGTAGTTACAAGCAATAAGTGCAGTCTCGCTTTAGAGAATGTAACAATAACACCTGTTTCTTCATTTTGTTGTCTATGTACCATGTTGTTTGAAAGATTAAAAAACAAAACAAAAAAACTATCCCATTTAATAGAGTATCACAAGTTTTAATATTGAAATATAGGGGCTGGGGATTTAGCTGAGTGGTTAGAGTGCTTGCCTAGTAAGCACAAGGCCCTGAGTTCGATCCTCAGCACCAAAAAAAAAAAAAAAAAAAAAAAATTGAAATATATGCTTCTACAGTTAATATCATTGTGTCTGTCTTATCTAGAATATTAATTTGTGAATATAGTATATGATCTTCTCAATGAATACTAAATTATCTCAGTAGCAAAAGTAACCTTTGCAAATGAGAATTCCAGTCACACAAATCTGGTGTCTGTTCATCCTTTGAATTCTGTCGATCTTCAGTTCTGCATGTTGTGGGCCCTCTCATGAAAGCCACAGCAACACAGATCTCCGATTTGTCGATTACACTTCATAGATACGAGGGCACCCAGATAAAATCTATGCGGCCAGCAGAGCACCCATTAATGTTCCAGTGGTAGTAATTAAATCCGGATGGAAAACTAGCTACAAATATTTCCCCAAAACGGAACCAGATGTTTTGGCAGTTGGATGAAGGCACAAATCTGAAAAACTCCACATGCGACAAGCAGAGGTTCTTTGGAGGGGAAACCTTGGACCGTGCACTGTCTCAGACCACTAGCAATGTTAAATAACAGCACACACACACATACACACACACACACACTCAGTCTCCCCTTTGCATAAGTACAGTACATCCAAGTACACAAAGAAATAATCAGAACTGCAAATTGACTAAAGCCTTTTTAGTACTGAGGCAAAATAACTAACACATTAATATTTCCACGTGTGAGGCCACAATCAGTTCACACTGGCACTCCAACTCCGTCACGCCTCATAGATCATCCTTGCAGGTAGCTTACCCAGGATAGGATTTCCTAATTAATAGGCAGTAAAAATATTAATTATTGCCATTTTCATTTAGTGTTCAATTAACAAATGAAAACATAAAATGCACTTCATGGCTGGACAAAGGTTACCTGAGGGACCCATAAATCACCAGCACCTTTTTATTTCTGTTTTTTAGATGGTTCCTTTTCCCCGTCCTAATTCACTTCTACAAAACACCCATTCTGACCTATTTCCTCTCACAGTAGCCCATTTAAATATCTTGACAAAATGTTTTCCAGCGAGACAACGCTCATTCGAGCCCTGGCATGTATATCTACCATGAAGCTGTCATGATGTGCTGTCACAAAATGAAATGAGAAGAATCATTTGATCCGTGGAGACTTAAATTAATAGCGGTGACGCTGGTTTCCATCAGCAGGGCCGGCACACCGGCGGCGAAGACCTCTGAAGCAGCTGGACTTTAATTTTGTGCAGTGCACCTTGAACCTCAAAAAGGGAGGAATAAAACGTGGGCCAGTCATTGCGCCCACACAAGAATGTGGCGGCCACTGAGTGACACAGCCACTGTCTCCTCCGGCTGGTGAATTTCCTTCTGTCAAGTCAATTGCTACCCTGGTAAATATCTGATTAGAGTTAATTTATCTCCAGTGTTAAGGAGTTTAACGACACTGTTATTTTCTCTGCTACTGAGTTTTCTTGCATGCCTGCAGGATAATATTCCTAGTAACCTTCTCAGAGGGAGGAATCACTGAGAGGAACCGCCTGGACAATAAATAACCTTTAAAAAAGAATGTGTCCTCTCAAGAGAGGAAATCAAGTAAAATAATGTTAATTGCAGAAACTGTGGAGGACATTACATCACTCATGAGAAGGTAAAATGGTCACACATTCCTATAAAACACAATTGCACACAGAATCCTCCAAAAGAGGCCAAAGGTACCATTCCGAGCAGTTCATATCAGTTCAATTTGAAATTGACTAAGGTAAAAGTGACACATGTTTTCTAGTTATCCCTCACAATTCTTCTTGCTTTATTTTTCCTTCAGTCGTTGCTTCTTAGACTAGAGCTTCCCATGGTAGAGAAGTACATTTAGGTCACACATTCTCTTAATACTCTCAGTACCAATAAGCCGTTTGTTTGAATTTGAAGAAGATCTGTGCTCTTCTTGCTTCTCCACAATCGATGGTTTGTATCATGATGTTTGGATCTGCTCACACCTAACTTTGCAAAACATATTTGTATAAAAGTCTGCAGTATTAGAAGTGCAGTTTAGAATATTATTCTTGAATTATCAATGGCTACAACTAGAAAGACAGTTTGGGATCCTCTTTAGCTCTGCAATTCAGTGATTCCTATGTTGAAAAGACTGTTCTTGAAATGCTCTGGGAGATGATCAGTTCATTGACATACTTTAAAGCTGAGCTTCTTTTCTTTCCTTTTAAAATCTTGACCTTGGGGTTGGGGATTTAGCTCAAGGGGTAGAGCACTTGCCTAGCAAGTGCAAGGCTCTTAGTTCAATCCCCAGCATTCCCCCAACCCCTGCAAAAAAAATCCTGACCTCTTTAGCATATTAAATTCCATCCACAGTGAGGAAAAAAAAAAAAATCTGTTATTCCTGAAGTTTTGCCATCCAACAAATTTCCAAACAGTACTGCAACTAACGAGTCCCAACAAAAACTGCAGGGTGACTTTAATAAAAATTTTAAATAAACCCTCAGGCTCTTCATATTCTCTTTTTGGAGAAACAGTTTTGAGCTGGCTAAAGCAAGTGCTAAAATGTTTTCATGCAGCCCCATGTCTTACTTCTGTATAAAAATACGTGGCGCTTCATCCGGGACAGGCCCAAGCCATCGCTGAGGTCACAATCTGCTCTTTAAAATAGCTCTTCTTTTATTTAACCAAAGGCGTCTCTTTTTCTTGCATTTCTTTACTCTCACCTTATATCACATGTATTTCCTCTTAGAAGGTCCTTTCACACAAAGAAGCTTGACAAATGATGACCTTGAGAGTTACAGTACATGAGAGGTGTTAGTGGAAAATTACCAAGATGCGCTGAGATTCTGACGCTGAGAAGTCAGCTGGATTTACTCACAAACTAAGCTATGTCCTCTTTTGTGACACACACACACAGCACACACATGTGTGAAATTGTGTCTCCTGGCCTCTTGACCGACGGCTCATTGAGCCATCTAGTCGGTTATTGTCCCTCGTGGATGGCCCACGGTCTCCACAGCTTCTGGAAATGAACATTCATTCGCTAGCTACCGGGTGCATTAGACTCATGAATTCTAATTACAACTAGAAACATACGTGCACTTGTCACTACTGAGCATAGGAGGATAAGAAAACTTGGAGATGAGCAGTCGTAGGGATGGCGCAGCTGTCACGGCAGAAAGAAGTGACTTCAAAGCCTGTGTTCTTTGTGTGACACCACTCCGCCTTCCCAACGTTAAACACCTTGTGTTGACATTCCCCACCCTAGGAAACAACCAACATCTCCAGGCTAAATATTAGTCCAGACATCAAATCTTTCATCCACTTGACATTGGTCATTAACTCTGAGAACCCGAAAGTATCTGTTTGGGTTGTGAATCACTGTTTTGAAAACCATCCCCGTCTCTCAGTAAAAATCAGAGGTGTAAAGATCAGCTTAATCATTCCCATGAGCACTATGGCTTGGAGGGTATTTTTTTTTTCTATTGTACTGTCACATGGATATGTTATTTGTTGTCAGCACTAACAAATGCTTGAGATAATATAAGTTGTAGTGACTCAGAAGCATAACTACTGAACAAACTGAGTAGAAAGTGTAAGAAAAATCAAGATCAAAATACAGAAAACAGGCCAGAAAGTGAAGGAATGAAAAAGTGCAAAGTGTATTATCAGTACTGCCGTCACTCAGCTCTGTTGGGACTAACTGCAGACCCCACAGTGCCTATCTCCTGCTGGGCTGCGCCCTCTTAGCGTCAGACAACCCACTCGAACTCCGAAGTCCTGCAGGAGTACTAGACAGTGAAACCTCGCTCACCTTCCTTCCGTCTGGCCTGCAGCTAGTGGAGAGAAATTGGGTAGATTCTATAGTAAAGTGCCAGCTTGGCTTGTCAATCGAGACTCACAAAGTCAAGAGTCACCAAAACTGGAAAAAGGGCTCTTTTTTTTGAGCATAAAAAAAGTGCCCACTACAAGTAGCTTTGAAAGACTCCTCCGAATGGTTGTATTCAGCATAAAAAATCTGCACAGATACTTATTCGAGTGGAAACATAAGGAGATGACTCACACTTGCTTCAATTCCTGAGTTTATAAACATGTTTGTTGTTGGTTGGTTTTAAACATGTTAATATTATTCTCATATATTTGGTTTTGATTGATATTTCAACTCATGCCAATGTGATATAGGAATGACTCTTGGGATTCAATATGTATCTCTTTTCATCACTGCAGCTTGAAAACGAAGAAATGCTGCTCTTGGAAAAATGAGCACACAAGAGGGAATAATCACCCGGGGGAGACAAAGGCACGAATCCTGCTTTAAATCCTCATCTTACCACCTGCCCTCCCTGGCATCTGTGCTCAGACTTAGGTCCTTCCGTCGTGATTTGGGGCTAATAATACCCTGATAGAACTCCTCCAAGGGTAAAACATGGTAGTTCCTGGCATATCCTGTCGTAAGCACTCAACAATTACATCTAAATGTTTATCTTTCTACAGGATTCTATCCAGAGGTTATAAACTATTAATCATCACAATTTCCTCCCATAAATACTCTGTGCTCATAAGGACAACTCTATATCCTAAGTACTTCTAAACGGGCCGTTCCTAGGAAGGTTGCCTTTATTAGGTTCTAAAACTTAAACCACAACTATAAATCAAACACGTTTCCCTCCAACTTTTATGTTATTGAGATTCTCTCCCAATGAACTCATTTTGCCTGGGGAGTTTCATCATTTGATAAAGCCTCAGGGTCAGGGAACCAGCTAGTTTCGAAGTATTTAAATAGGCTAATGGGGGAGCGGAAGCAGGAAAGTGCTAAGCACACTTCGTGTCCTCTTGGAAGCTCACAGTTTACTTAAGGAGCCAATTCAAAGGCAGAATCTTGCCAACAGTCAATTAATATGCATTCAAGTCCACTAACCAGCAGGGGCTGTTTGAGCTCCTGGATAGAGTGACTGCCGGAGTCCAGCAAAAGCAGGAAAGAGGGCGACGAGAGTTCCTGGAAAATATTTGCTCTTGAGAAGAGAATCAAAGGAAGAATATAATTGGAAGAAGACAAGAAAGAGAAGTTGGTCTAGCTGAGTAATCTAGAATAAGATAAGGCAGGATGGAATAGGAATGTTTCAGTGTGTGCAAGAGAAAACTTTTTTCTTTAATATCCAGAGTGTTCAGCAAACAAGAGAGTCCCTGGCTTTCTTCATTTTCTTCTACCTCTGGAGAAAATTTCCTATCTTCTATCTTCTTCACTAGGCCACCTGAAAATTAGGTGATACATCATATGGTCCCACCAAACTTCTAGAAACCTCTCTCATCTGGAATTTATATACCGATCATAGCCAACAAACTGTTAATAGCCCTACATCTTACATAAATTCTCTTTTCCAGTTTTGTGACTGCATGTCTCACACTGTTCAGCTTTTTGGTTTGATTTTTTTTTTTTAATTATTTCCCAAAAACTGGTTCTAGGATCCCTGGGCACCTTCCATACATAGGTCCTTCAGGGCTTTTCTAAATCTCTGAGCCTCCTCAGTTTTTACAGACCTGGAAGGAAGTATTCCAAAGGGAAACTTACATTTGCAGTATGGAAGGGAGCTTAGGGACTTAAATTTACATTCCAAGAGGGTTCTTAACAAAAAGCATTTTGTGCGCCTTTGTTTGAAATGTTATTTCTATGATGCCAGCTATGGTAATTGTGTTATCCTTGATGTATTAGGTAGCTAATTTTCACAGTGATTCAGACCATCATTGTAAGACTAGGTGTTTATTGTCCTGATTTCATCAGATGACTGCTGATTATTTTTCTCAGCAGAATCATAAATGGTTTTTTCTCTCTCTCTCTCGGGTTTGATTTTCTCCATTAATATCCAGCTATCTTCAGTCTCATGTAATTAAGTCTACCTCTGTCCCATATGCGGGTGGTATTTGCATTGAAGTGGACTGAGATGCCCTCCCTGAGTATTGAGATGTACTCACAGAGTAGTTGTTCCAAATCTCTCAACATGTCAGATTAGCTCCTGAATTCAGTCTCACACTATGTATATTTTTCCACCTTTAAAAACTGGCTCTTTAAATCAATCACGGTGGTATATGTCTGTCATCCCAGAACTCCAGGGGCTGAGGCAGGAGAATGGCGAGAGTGAGGCTAGCCTGAGCTAAATAGCAAGACTCTATTTAAAAAACAAAACAAAACAAAAAAAAACAAAAAACCACACACACACACACAACAACAAGTACCATATGAGTTAATGGAATTTATGCAAACTTAGTTCTAATGGATTTCATAGAAAGTTTTAAAACTTTTGCTACTATATCAAAGGTGTGCTTAAAAGAGAACATTGATTTACTCTCATAGTTGTACAGCAAGTTTATATACTGCAGCCATTGGAGATGTTCTGTGATGCGAACAGAGCTCTATCAGTTTGCTAAGTTAAGGGTGATGGAGGGGCCCCGGCTAACACAGAAAGCATTGCTCCCCAACACTTTCACTTAAGGAACTCTAAGGAGCCCACAGTGAAATCCCGTAGTGGCTGTAGTTCAGTGTCCCCATGGCCACCTGTACATATGGAATGATAATGACTAAAACAAGTTCTCAGTCCCTATTAGAGAGAGAAGAAAACACCAAGCACAATAAAACAGGTCACTTTCATTTTACATACCTTTCCAACATGTTCTTTAACCTATTTTTGTTCAAGAGAACTTTTGTCTTTGAAGAATTCTAACAATTATTCTCTTCCCAAGTCAACAACTGGCCACCTACTACAGATGGGTGGGAAGAGGAAAGATGGCCTTACAGTACTTGTTATTTACTTCCTCACTTAATCTGTAAATATATATTGAAACCTTACTGTGACTCAGTTAAGCTACCTGAGGGCTTCCCCCAGTGGTAAAAGAAAAAGTCCTAAGAAGAAAAAGACAGATTAAGTTTGGGGAAGGTGAACAATGAACTGAAGTGCTTGCATATTAATTCCTAGCTCCTTAAACTTTGGAAAATCACACATAGCGTGGACCAGGCATTTTAGTTATCTACAGCTATATACAAAATACGTATAAGCTTAAGACAGCACAAACATTTATTATCCCCCACATCCTGGGCGTCAAGGATCTACGTGCAGTTTACCTGGGTCCTGCTGTCTAGCTCTTGACTGAGGCCTTAGTATTGTCTGAAGACTCAGTGTGGATCACCTACCACCAAGTCTGCCTGTAGGGTGGCTGGCTGTCCCTAGTTCCTTGCTCTTTGTTGCTCTGAAATCTTTCTTCTCTTGCTGGCTGTTGGCCAGAAGCTTCGTTCAGTTCCCTGTCATATAGACTTCTCCTCAGGATGTGTCACAATATGGCTGCTGGCTTTCCACAGAAGAAAGAATATTTAGGATGAATGCCATGTTCATTCTGAAAACTCATCTTAGAAATTATATCCCATGACTTTTGTCATATTCTACTTGTCAGAAACAAGTCATAAATAAAGCTCAAGCTCAAGAGCTGAGAATTACACAAGAGTGTGAATCCCAGAAGCTAAATTCAACTTAGCTGCTGTGTGCTCCACTACTACAGGCTTGGAGAGCTTGGGACCATTCGCTTTCTTCTTGTCTGCGAGGTAAAAGGTATGAAGACTAGAAATAAGGTTCTTCAGATGGTTGATGTCCCTGAGGTATCTATATGTTCTGGTTTTCCCAAGACAGTCATGGTTTAAGCCTGTTGTTCAGGTATAATTATAAA
Organism: Hystrix cristata; assembly: GCA_004026905.1. Classification (NCBI taxonomy): domain Eukaryota; kingdom Metazoa; phylum Chordata; class Mammalia; order Rodentia; family Hystricidae; genus Hystrix; species Hystrix cristata. Next base: position 146,772 of record PVJO010000757.1, on the reverse strand, counting down.
TAACACCCCGATTCACTTTCAAAAGTGCTCAAATTCAAGTGACACATTACATCAGAAGTATCAAATACAACTTTCTATGCTGCTGGGAATGTTCCAGATCTGCATCATTCAATATGGCAGCAACTAGCAATGTGTCAATATTAAATACTTGAAACATGACTAGCACAACTAAGCAATTTATTCTTAGGTTTTATTTAATCTTAATTGATTTTAAATGTAATAGTCACATATAGCTACTACTAGTCTACTGACTGGCATAACTTTATGGTTATTCTAAAGCTAACTATCTACAACAGGTTGGAGAATCAGAGATTGGACAGTGTCCACTTTGATCCAACTCTGCCCAATATTGTGATCGATTTAATGCTCTGAACATCCAATAAAGAACATTCATCTGTAAAGGGAAGTTGGACTTCACAGAAGCTTTGATTTGTCTGCCCATTTTTAGTCTTTCTCTTTCCATTCATTCTACAATCACTGATCAGAATGCTGTTGATGCTACACCATCCCATAGAATTTCTCTTGCTAAGGTCACAAGTGATCTCTAATTTGATATATCCCACGGATTTTTAAAAATTGTATCCTTCTAAATTTCTGGTCATCCCTGTCACTTGAAACATTTTTCTTATGATGGCTCTGTTTCTTGTGATATCCTACCTCCACTAGCTTTCTCCCTACCTCTCTGGCTGGTGTTTCTGTCTCTATCATTAACTCTTTCTTTTCCAGCTGTCCTCTAAATATCACTTTCTTTGTGAGCCATGTCAATTCTAACTCCAAGACACATCTCAAATCAATCCCTTCCAAGATCTCTGCTTCATACCAGACAGTCTGAGCCACCATCATCTTATCTATTATCATAATGTCGTAACTGGTTTTGTGACTGCTACTCTTGCCTTTCTCCACTCAGCAGACAGCAATCTTTTTAAATGAAGCTTGAGACTAAATGGTTGCACCTTGAGGCCATACTCTTAAGTGAAATAGATCAGACAAACATGTTTAAATACCACTTTGTTTCTTGGGTGTGAGAAGTGTAAATAAGAACCAAAATGTATAATAGATATTGGGAAAATGAAGAAATTGTTCAAATGGGAAGGGGAACAAGGGAGGGGGAGTGAGAAAGGAAGAAAGGGACAAGGAAAAAAGAGCATAGAAGGGAAAAAATGGAGGTAAAGTTTTTGTAAAGAAGGAGGGGAAAAGGGGCTGAAGTGGGGAGGGGACTGGGGAAGAAAAGATGCAAGATATATCACGTACAGGTACACATTCTCTATGATGAATGTAATCATTATGTGTATGTAAAATGTACCAATAAATTCTTTTAAAATAAATGATGATCTTTTGGATTTCTGCAGGATATGTTGTGATTTCACCCTTTTCATTCTTAATTGTATGAATTTGAGTCTTTTCTTTCCTTTTTTTTTTATAAGGTTGGCTAAGGGTTTGTCAATTTTATTTAATTTTTCAAAGAACCAACTCTTTGATTCATTGATTCTTTGTATTGTCTTCTTAGTTTCAACTGCGTTCATTTCAGCTCTGATCTTTATAATATTGTCCCTTGTACGGGCTTTGGGTTTGAGGAGAATGGGAAAAAAAGAAGCAACAAGATATGTCATATACAGGTACAAATCCCCTATGATGAATGTTATCATTATGTGCATCTAAAATGTACCATTAAAATAAAATTAAAAAAAAAATAAATGAATCAAAACTGCCTACTCCACTTGTTAATATAATGCTTCAAAATGGCCCACAAATACCACATAATCTTGCATTAGGCTCCCCTTTATCTCCTGCCCTTCTGCCTAATCTCTAGCGGAAGAAGACTTCTTTTATTTCCTCAGATATACCAAGCACCTTCCTGCCTCAGGGGTTTCTCCTGCTCTGCTTTCTCTTCTCGGAATGTTCTTTCTTAACTCGAGCAACCCTTCATCCTCCTTTCTTGAGTAACCCCTCGTCCTTGACTCCAGTATCCCCCCGACCTCCCCAGTCTTAACTCGGGAGATCACTCTTTTACAAGATGACCCCAATCTATGCCATGTGCCTGTTATTCTCTCAGAATATCCTCGCCATTCTTTTGTAATATTTGTTATAATTTAATAAGTTCATTTATTTGATGTATTAATTTCTCTTCCTGGAGCTGGGGATTTAGCTCAGTAGTTAGAGTGCTTGCCTCACAAGCGCAAGGCCCTGAGTTTGATACCCAGCACACACACACAAAAATCTCTTCCTGAATGTAAGCTCTAATACTCGAGAATTTTATCTGTATTGCTTCACATTGTGCAAATTATCAAGCATAGTGCCGGGCACATACTAGGTGCTCAATAAATATTTGTCAGGTGAGTAATTTTCCTTCCTTAATGCAGTGCACCATTTGGCATTAGCTTTAAAACTTGTTTGAAATTGCTCTGAGGACAGTTTAATATTTTATGCTCTTCGATGATTCCTCCTCGTGTTCTAGTTGAAACATTTCTAACTTATTCTTGGCTTTTTGCAGTTTTCATGTTTGGAGTTTGGATGAGGATACTCTAGCACCTGGGAGGATCCAAAAACTGAGAAAAGGAATTCACCCTGAGTCCTAGACTGTGCCCGAGGTTCTGGCCCACTTTCCCAGCTCCGAAGGCATTATGAGCTGACATGAATGATGTGCCGCATGCCTGTTAAGTTCGTGAAATTAGTCCCTAATTTAGCCTTAAATCCATCTGCTTCCTGTCTCGCTGGACGACCCACTCCGGGATAGATCTTGCTCCCTCTCTTTCTCTCTCTCTCTCTCTCACTTCAGTTGATTAATTTTTGTGGATACAGAGTTTGCTCTTTTATATTTTGATATGACTATTTTGAGCTTAATATAGGATACGTAGCCCACTACAGCACAGCCCAGGACCTCCCTGTGTGCATCTTTTCCCACCTTCCCTGGCCCTCCTCCTGCCAATGCACGCCTAGTGTGTGGCCTTTGCAGAATTTTTTTTTGGGGGGGGCTGGGGATCAAACTCAGGGCCTTGTGCTTGCAAGGCAAGCACTCTAACCACTGAGCTAAATCCCCAGCCCTGCGGAAGTCTTGATGTGCTGTGCGACATCCTAACCCTCCCTTTCATTTCCAAATGTGACTTTGGCGGTGCCTACACAGCGCCTCCTCAGTTATGTACAGTAAGGTTTTGCTTTCATTGGTTCACAGAGAAAAAATAAGCTGTAGTTTGGAGAGGTTGAAGGGTAACCTGTCGATTAGGGGTAGCACAAAGGACTCTCTGTTCCGGCAGCTGGCCCTCCTCACTGGCGAGTTTGTGTCTCCTACATTTGTGACATTCTCTGAGCACTTGTTACCTTCAACTATCATTTATGTCTCACAGACTCAATGTTTCATCATCCAGAGACCCTCCGAGATTCTTCTCTTTATCATATTTCTGTCCACAAAAGCTGACTCAAAAGATTCCAGAAAAATCTACTGCTTTATTGTTAAATGTCTCATTGTTTTACTACACAGAGCAAAATCTTCTTTACAGAATGTTTCCAGAACGAATCCTCCTTTCTCTTATTATATTCTCCTAATGTAAAACCGTGTTTCTATAAAAACATACCATATGCATATTCATTAAATATTCCATTAATACAAAAGTACCCAACCAGCATACATTCTCTATTACTCAGTGCAATTAATATGCTGTTCAATTCCCTGAGCAGCGGAGGCCTCTTCCCTTTATCTAAAGCTACTAGGTTGAGAAGTCAAACTGGTTGAGTTACAGAGTATCACAGCGTGACCTTGAACAAGTCACTTTAGATTCCTGAATCTTGCTTTCTTCATCTACAAAATGGACATACATAGTACCAGCTGCCCTGCAGTATTGTGTAACAAGATATGGGTACCGAGTGACAGCCACGCTGAAAACTCATGCCAAATTATTTTAATGTCTAGCGGTGAGTACCGTCTCTGTGTTGCTGACCTCCTCTGTTCTAGGAAGAATCTCCTAAATGTCTGACTCATGATCATACACAGGTAGAGTGAATAGATTTCTATGGTCTCGGCCAAAATGTGTAACAAAATCTTGCGTGAATCAGTCAAGGCCTCCTTTTTCCAAGACCACTGATGAGAAAAACTGGTCCCTGTGGAAGAGCAGGTCAGTGGGCACAAGGGCTTGAGGGAGAAGGTGACCTGAGATCCATATTCCCCATGCAATGGCGATATGGTGTCAAAGTGGCTTGTTGATGTGGACGGAGGTGGCTTTCAAAATTCGGTGTCAGGGTAGAATGAAGATGTCAGATGGAGACAGTGGTAGGTTTGGGGCACACTGGCTGATTAGTGGACTTAGTGGACTATGAGCTAAGGAGCCAGAAACTTGAATGCAAAGTGGGTCACCACTGTGTTCTGGCACAGAAATGTCCCTCGGGAGACAAGACTGACCCATGGATGTGACGGCTGGTCTCCAAAGAGACACTCCAGGCTCTGAGAAGCAACAACAGTAGTCTGATGGGATTCTCATTCTCTCTTCTCCTTTCTTTCTCCTCCTTTTCTCCTTTATCTTCTTCCTCTTCCTGGGAGTTTATAATAGTCTGTATAATATATGAGGCTATTTTTTCATCTTTTACATATGACCTTTTCCTGGAGCCCAGTACACTCAAATCATTCCACACTGAAGTGCCCCCAGAGACAAGCAGGAACCAGGAATGAGAATGAACCATCTAAGAAGCACTTAGAACTCTCCTTAACTCTTAAACAAATGGTGTGAAGGAACATTTAGATAACCTGAGAACAAAGAATACCATAAACTAGTCAGCTCCAAGTGTGTGTGGCAAAGGCTCTATGGAGGTCTTTGTATCAACCTCCTATTGCCCATTTATGACGGAAAATAGTAGGATGACCCAGTTACCATTGGCCCAGAGTCCAGCACTTTGCCTGTAATGTGAAGTTGCTACCACCTCCCGTGCGGCCAGGAAAGGTATCTACTTTGAGATTTGGGGACTTCTATTCTTAGTAAGGAAGGTTCTGGCCTTCAGATAGCTCCTCAGATCCCTCCCTGAAACAGTAGCATAGAGGCTACCGACCTTGGCCAAGGTCTCCTGGCCACACTGCAACATGACTTTCTGCTTAGGCGAACGTTACCCGCAGGCCAGCACAACGCTTTGTCTTCCACGCAGGAGTATAACTCGCGTTTCCTTTTCATTTCATCTCTTCCTTACAACACAGCAAGACCATCCAACTCCTCTTCTCTTTCATTTCCCATAGCCACCATCCTCAGTCACATCCGCTTCCAAACTCCTATTTCTAAAACTAGTTTCCTTTACCCTACAAGTTATTCTGAAATCGCCACTTTTGTCTCACAGTAGACTGCAGATATACCTGACTCGGACCCCACACTCCAATATTTTATGAATTAACTATTTTTCTTCATGAGCCCTGATATGACCAAATATTTCCAGCCATTTAAAAATGTCAGCTTTGCTGTGATATTAATCATTTTCTTCAGAAAGATTTACTGCCTCCATCCATCTTCGTTCTAGCTGTAACTTATATTTCTATTGTTACTATCAATAATAGTGATTGCTATATATTATATTTTTGTTGATTTATTTATATGCTACCTGATTACTCATTGTACCTGAGAATTTAAGATGACTTACAAGAATATGCAACATACAGCAACATGACACAGATTAGAAGTAGGAGGGGAAAAGGCAGAAAAACAAAAAGACAAATATAAAATGGGTTTTAGAATGAAGCGAAAACAGAGCTTCACGCCAGTAGGGCCCACACAGCTGCTCTGAGTACATCACTAATCTGACTCTCAAGTTCCTTCTATCTGCACCAGAAGGAAAACCCTATCACTGTAACGATTCACAGTGTTTATAAGAGGAAAGCAAAAGAGTCACTCACAAAGAGACACAATGATCTGGGATAAGACCAGACAGAAACGTGTCCCGTGAGGGCCATTGTGCAGAGCTTAGTGTGCCACATGCCCAAGCAGGCTTACAGGCAGCACCCGGGAGTTGTACGGGACCGGTGAAACAGCGCTCCGCCAAGACCCTGCGGTATCTTTCCCAAGGACAGCAGAGTGTAAACATCTTGACAGGCTGTGGTCTGAATGATGCGGTGCAGACACACAGTTCTCTGGTGATCTGGCTTAATCCAGAAATAAATATAAAGATCTGGAAGAACAGATGCGGTGTAGCTTCCAAGAAATCTTTCCTAGAGATAGCTTTTCTCAGCAAAGTTTCCATTTAAAAGTGGGTGCCAATCTCTAACGACGAGAAACCAGCCACTTGTCAGCCGCTCTCTAATTTGGGGGATCCTCAAACTAACCCTAGAAGTAAGTTCGTATTATTATTCATATTACGATGATGTGGAAAGAGACATCTGAGAAGGCTACCATTGCTAGAAAGAAATGTAATAGGGATTTGAAACCCAGGGTTTGATTCCAAACTGTCCTAATTTTTTTAAATTATGAAAATTCTCAAACGTTCAGAAATGTGTAGAGATAAACAGAAGGAGCAAGCATATACCCACCGTCATCACGGACAGATGTTAGCACCCCCTGCTCTTGCTGATGCACCCACTTTGCTCCCCCTGGTGCCTCTGTAGTGTCTGATACATGGAAACAGACCGACAAAGATTGGAAGAGTGCCTTTTCCCAACCACGCAGCAGAGAAATTTCTGGCTGCCTTCTCTTAAAAATCTCTGACTGTCTTTGCACAAAACAGAGTGGGCCGCATTATTTAAAGCCCACTGAGCATCTTTATTTCTCCCTGAGTTCGCACGCAGGCGCAGTAGGGACTAAACTACAATTGTGCCTTGGGGAAGACATTGCTCAGCTGTTGGCTTATCTGCCAACTTCTGACAAAGGCAGATACCTGTTCCGTCCTCTGCCCCCACGTAACCCTGGTGACAAAAACACGATGTACGATCGGCCCAGTATTTATTTTTTCTTCAGTGTGGCTCAAGATGAATGAGATATATAGGAAGATTATCTACTTCAAGGGTGCCCTTTTCTAGGCAAGTGAACTTTTGCATGAGTTCCGTGGTGCAAATTTTAATTTCAAATATTAAAGTGGAGTCAAGAGCCCATAATCATGGATATATGTTGATTTGAAATATACTTTTTATCTTCCTCCATACCTTATTTAGTGTAAATACTGGAAAGCCATTAAAACATAAAAGAACTTTTCAAAACCAGAATAGACTAAAATTTAAGAATAAGAATGAATAAAACTATAGTTGGCCCACTCCTATACTCACCTTTTAATTAATAAATACTATACTGAGGGGATGAACATCTAGGAGGACCAGGGGCAGATGCACACAGATAGATGGATAGATAATAGAGTGATTGACAGACAGAAAGGCAGATTAAAGATAGAGCATTTCATTCTCTTCAAATAATTAATGTGAAACTGAACAAGGTGATCTATATATTTGCAGTGCCCTGAAGTGAAATAATGATATATCTTACTCTTATGGCTTTTATTTATACTCTTAATTTATGAATCCAAATAAATTAAAGAACTTGTGACAGACACAATGAATATTTGACTAAGCATTTCTGAGTTCCAAGTATCCTATTAACTAACCAAAAAACTAACCTAAAAAATAATCAACAGCCTCAAAAGAGGTCAATTTCTTTGCCAATGCTTTACTCAGCCATCTATTTCAATAAGCATCTGAAGTCTTTTGCTTTCTTCAGCCAAATGTTAAAGACTTGCACTCAGTTCAAGTTTTCTGAAGATCTTTTTAAAGCTCTCCTACTGTTTGTGTGCCTGACTTTAAATAATTCTTTTTCATCCCCTTTCTCCTCGCCAGGCAGGCAGTAAATGCTTAGACTTTACACCTAAGAATGATCTACAGTGGCACTGAGGCGTGGTGTGCCTGCATCTCCTGAACTAGAAATACAAAACAATTACATGGATCATTTGATCCAAAACTCTGCCATTTTTTGTGATTGTGTATTTCCTGACAAGGATAGTTTAGAATCATAAATATTTGCAATTAGTCAGCCTTTAGTGATCTTACTGATCAATTTTCTTCCTTTTTTTTTTTTTTTTTTTTTTTTTTTTTTTTTTTTTTTTTTTTTTTTTTTTTTTTTTTTTTTTTTTTTTTTTTTTTAGAATTGTACTCTGAGGCCAGAAAGTTCAAGTGGTTTGTACCAAATCATACAACATATCCATCGTGGTCAACACTCAAACACCCCTCTCTTCCCATCTCCATGAAGGCTGCACTGGACGTTGGAATTTTCCAGGCTATTTCTTCTTGGTTTGTTTTGCCTTTTTTTTTTTTTTTTTTTTTTTACTTTAAACCTTACTACTCTGTCTTGTATGTGAAAGCAAAGCCCTGGCTCTGGTTTGACTCAAATCACAATGATTTTGTAGCTGTTAAAAAAGAATAAATCTTGTATTTGTTTTAATAGTTGGGTTTATCCCTCCAGCTTTCCCAGGAGAAGCCACTGCCCTTCTCGTTCTCTGACTCTGTAAAAAGATAGTTAAACCAAGCCAAATAGTTTAATGCCTCTCTCCCTCCCAGGAAAAGTATATATACACACACAATCTCTCCTTCTCCTCCTCTCTGTCTTTCTGTCTGTCTGTTGGTCTCTCTCTCTCTCTGTCACACACACACACGCACACACATACACACATAACACACGTTAGGGCAACGAAATCAATTGCTGGAAAGCAATACAATAAAAGAGACAAAAACAGCCTTCTGACAAGCCCAGTAAAAGTCTTATTTCATCCCCAATTTCACGCTCTGAACTCTGGTTGATCTTGGTCTAATATCTTTCTGTCACCATTTCTTGGTGTCCCGGCTCCGACTGGACATTGGATATGGAGCATGAATCTGTCCATTAAGGACACTGTGCCTGTAATCAAATACTAAGACAATATTATCTCCGAGTGTGGAGAGGATATCGCTTTCTTGCTCTTCTTAAGTATTCATAGCTAAATGATTTATGGGCACACAAATGGATATAGAGCCCCATAATATATAACAGGACCAATATTTAATGTGTTTCTTTTTTACTTTGTTTGAATAAAATCCCCCAAAATACTTTTAGCAAATGATCATTAATTATGTGCTTTGTCAGACGCTCTTGGTTTCTAATAAGCAGGCCTCAGAATTTACAGTCCACGGCTTTCTGCTAGTACGCATAAATCCAGCGTAGGTGACAGTGCTCGATAAAACAGCCCCATCACCGGAACAGAAACCTCAGATGCTCTACTTTGGGGCAGACCACACTTTTTTCAATGCATATAACCCAAGAAGAAAATTCTCTTTGTAAGTGTTTTTATAAGGGTTCTCTCAGATTATTTGAAGCTGCGTTTTAATAGGACTCTATGACCCACCAGGGCTAAATTTGGCTTTAACCTTATGGATTTTATCAACTCCATCATATGACTAGATGAGCTACCTGGGACAGAGAAGAAACCACAGTGTCTTCTCAGGGAATATTTATCACCAAATATATTGTCTAAAAACATTTAAAATTTAAAGAAAAATTGTTTAAATAGAGTTGTGACTTCCTAGTCAATTTATTTAATCCCCCATGTCACCGCGAATCCATTATGCACTTGGGATGTCAGAGGGGTCTACAAATTACCAAGTTGTTTGAAGTTGTCTGCTTTCTGAAGTGGCTTTGGTCATTTATTTTCCTGGCAATATTATTTCTCCAACTTACGAGGTATGTAACAGCAAGGTCTTTTGAGACAGCCGTCCAGATAGAAAATGACTATCTGTGTTTCTAAGAAAAGGTAACTTGTTCTGTATATGAAATTCTCCAAGGAACATGTAGCATTTTAAGAATATGAAAAGGCAAAACTTTCACTTTTAAAATCCAAAAGAAATATCCATGCAAGAGAGAAATGAAGGAAAGATAATAGAAAGGTGAGCTGCTTTGACCTGAGGTGACTGAGAGAAGAAAAAGCAATATATTTAATCTTGAGTTATTTTTACCTGAAATATTCCAACTACTTTAGAGCCAAGAAGAGCCTTATTGTATGAGAAGGCCTTGTTGTCTTTTTATCTGAACCCTGTACAGGAAAGTGAAGAAATATTTGGATCTTCAGTCTGGCTAGAGCTAACCATTGAGAGTGGCAGGTTGCGCAGCAGGGCAAACTGACAGGTCATTAAGAAGATAATTTTTTTCCATTCTAGAAAATCTGTCCTGTTGAAGTTTAAGGTGCCAACTAAGAACAGGGAAGTTCATGCAAGGCCCAGCCTTTTCCATGTTTTGAAACCATATAGCAGTACAACGAGTAAACGTTGCCATTAGAGATTTTATCTAAAAAGTGTAATTCCAGTCAGTCTCCCACCCAGGCTAACACAAAAAACAACAACACAACAAAGGGCGGAAGTGCATGAAATGTAGAGGGAAAATGGGGAGGGGTATTCCTGTCCCAAAGGTTTAAAGAAGGTGACTAGGATAAAGAGGAAGATTAATGGACTTAAGATCCTCACGTCCAAACATAACAACACTCAGTTGGGAAATTGCACCCATGGGTGCACAGGTGTCTGGATTCCCCGGGTGGGGTTCTCTCCCTTATCTAAGAGCGAGCTTTTGGAGAGCTGCACTGGACTGCAAACCACAGCGATCTTGGCCCTTGCGTCAAGACTGCCAAGCTTTGGCTTGAATCCAACCCAACATCTTCTCTTTCCTGAATAACAGGCCCTTCCTGGTGTTGTCCAGGTATTGTTTTATATACTGGTGTCAGCTTCATCATCGAGGAAAAGACTCCTGTCCCTAAACAGTGGAAGCTCATTTACCCTGGGAGATAGGGTGTATACATATTTGCTTCAAAGACATAATAAACCTCCCTGAGCGATCGAGGACTTCTCCTCTCAGTGCAACAAAGCAGCCCGCTCTGGTTTTCCCCGACGGGCAAACCTGTTTCTTGTAGCATGAGGCCTGTATTACCAAGGCTTTGCTTCACCTCCAACTCGTGGGTAATTATGCACGACTCTCTTTCTTTGTTCTTACTAAGGACCAGAGTAAAAAATTTCCCAGTTCCAAGTCCCATCTACTGTCCCACCTTCCTTGTGCCCCTCAGGACAACTCTTACATCTTTTAAGACATCTGCTTCTAGAGTCTAAAGTTGATTTCTATTGCTGCTAATCTGTCTGCAGCGTTCTATTAACATCTTGCTCGGTTTCAGGGAGACTGTGTTAAAGTTATTTGGTACAGTGAGCCTTAAGGCAACGTCAACATTGTTTTTTCAAAAGCATTTTGTTTCCGAGCTCTTTGATGGGAGAAGTTATTTATTTGGGTTTGAGGTTGTACTTTTGGAATGGGAAGAGGGGTTATTGGGGTCATATGTCCCCATTAGGGAAGGAATTGTAACATTAAACAAGAGCACCAGTGCGGGATTTATTATTCTCTGAGTGATTCACCCTTCAGGAAGGAAATATTTGCCTCTGCCCGGTAGAGAGATTGTTTCACAATGTTCACAGCTGAAACTAAGGCAGAGAAACAAGATTAAAACTAGACATCTCCAATTTAAATATCCAAAGCAATTTTTTCTGTTGATTCATACAATAATGATCAAGAGGTGTTTTGGAGAATGAGTTGGAAAGGCCATAAATAACTTCTGAAGGAAAACTGAAGTAACTGATTGTGAAAGGGAGAAAGATGCCTTGAAATCAGGGCTTTATCTACCTATCTATGAAAAAAAGAACACTTTTGATGTAAATCGATGAAAGATATCTGCTTGGAAAGCTTGAAAATGTTAGTTTGTTTCCATGGATAAAATCAGAATGGTAATTCAACCCTTATCATGAGCACCTCCAAAGTAGCAAGTCACTAACAAAAGCATTACAATATTTTGGCAACTGGTCACATCTGGCAATTTCATTAGCTCACATTTTTTTCATCTGGAAATGGATCCAGATGTTTTAGGAAAATTTGTATTGGATCTGAAAGAATCTGGATCCTTTTGGCAAAGTCCTGTTTTGTTGACTCATATCAGACCCTTTAGTTCTATCTACATGAAAGGGTCCAGGTTTGGTTTCTGTGTGATTTAGACCCAATGGAAAAGCCAAATGCTTTTGTAGTGTATGTGCACCATCCCTACATGTCTGGAGATTGTTACTCTCCTGGCTTCTACAGACCACCCATAAAAAGAAAAGAAAAATGACCATCCCTAGAGTTTAATGCAGCGTGTAAACTTTTACTGCCTTATTAGATACCTATATGGTATCTATCCTCACGAAAATTGGCTATTCCCATTGAACTAAATTAAAAGAAACTTAGATGAATCAGAAAGACCCAACAAAGTGATCTATCACGTCTCTCTTCTTATCTTTGGACACAGATCATATTTACAACCACTCCAGCCAATAAAATATATAACACTCTTAAAGCCCCCCTGAGAAGTGGATTCTAGAATCATTACCATTAATCCACTCTGGCTAGATCTCACAAATGCTCCCTGAAAAGGAAATTGTATTTATTTGGAGTTATTGAGTATTAACAGCCCACCTTCCCCATTCTGTAGTTTCCAGAAAATCCAAGAAGTGAGGGAAGTAGTTCTCCAATCATTTTCCACCTTTGGTTGCCAGGGTATCTCGTCCTGCAGTCCCGGATGTAGGGCTGAAACACCTGCAAATGGGTCAACCTAATCCCATCAGGAGCCTAATTTCTGTCTTACTTATAAGGCTGTGTATTTAAATCACACTCTCCCATTTACAATCTGTGCGAATTTGGGCTGTAGCTCTGAGACACTGGTAATTGTCTCTTCTTGGTTTCGCTCATTCTCTTCCATACCCACTAGAGAGACTACGTCTCTCATGTTAAATTTGCTGATCATGTAATATGTATAGACATGAAACTTCTATACTATGTAGATCACTTTTCTGCAATAGAGCAAGTTTGACAGTGTCATAAAAGAAAATTAGGGTAGTCTGACGGGATTCAGGCAGCCACCAGTTATCTCTTAAGGTGATATTAAACGAGATGCATTATCTATAGGGAACATTGGAAAGCACCTAAATTATTGCTATTAGTAAGAGGTAGTTTTATTTTATTATTTCTAAGATATATAGCCATAATAATAATATAATATGGTAGAAAGTAACAGACATTGTTCCTTTATAGCATTATCGAATTAGATGGAAAATGAATTCAGTTTACATCCCAAATTTTCCATCTTCAGATGTGTCTGGTTACAGCCTTGACACGGCGCCTCTCTTTGTAAAGCTGATTCTTGTGAGCTTTCCCTTTGGGATTCCCTAAAGTAACCCACTGGCTTGGTCAAATTCAAAGCAATATAACATCTTATCAAAAATACAAGTTCCTGCAAGTGTGTGGATAACTATTATGGATGTCTGTGTATGTGTGTGTGTTAATACAGGTAATATAAAGCCTTACAGTAAAATTATGATGTAATCACAAAAATACCTGGGAAAGTTTCACGAGGCTATTTTCTATATGAAATAGCCACTAAATGACTACTTAATATTGCACATAATAATCTGAAAGGATGAAATGTGATACCTATATGTATCAACTCTTCAAGATGAGTGTATTCATCATCTATCATATTTACTATTAATAAAAAAATATAGATGGGCGATACATACACACACAGTGGTATGCAGGCAAACGTTTGACTTACTTTTTCAGAAAAAAGATACTCACTACTTTAGCATTTGCTGATTTCTATAGTGTAAATACTTCACCGTGACTGCTTTAAAACTACTGATGTGATTGAGCATCCAGTTTTCCTGAGAAGCCAGAGACGGGTTTTACAACACCATTGCTATCTCTCTCTCTCTCTCTCTCTCTCTCTCTCTCTCTCTCTCTCAATTTCTCTTTGTCAAGAAAGAGGATTTTTGACAAAGAGGATTTAACTAGCTGATCTCAAAGGTGCTTTACCATTTAGCATTATGCTTTCTCTATTTACATTTATGTACTATAATTCATTGCTATAGCTTGAATAGGATACTAGGTGGTCAAGAGTGACGTTAATCCTACTGAAACTGAAAAGTTTATCAAAGTAGAAATTTAAAGGCCACTACGCAAATCTAGGACTTTGAAATCCACTGCTTCTCTGAGAATTTCTAATCCCAAGTGTTTGCAGAAATGGCTTTTCAGCTGGTTTATCATTGCAACCACTTCTTTCCACAGGATCTGCATATCTTTATGTGTGCTTTCCCCCTTCAAGATGACTTTCTTTGTTTCAGATGTTCAAATAAGAAATTTCTTTCTGTGCCCTACCAAAAATAAAAGGGGGACAAAAGTTAATTGTATCTGAACTGAAGTGTAACTATGGCCCTATTAAAGAGGTGTAGTTATGGGCTATTGATCGCAGCACACAGGAAAAGCTTGTCATGTAAAGTCAAGAGGTTAATGTAATTACAAGAATGGGCAGCAGGATCAGCTGTAGCCCAGAAGTGGCGAATAACTAAAAGCTGCTTTAGAGACACATAATGTTGTCAAAGCATAAATAATTCATCCTAGCATTCGAGAAGAAATTACTCTACTGCTCCAGCATATTATTCAGCCATTAAAATCTTGCCATCTAAAGACTTTTGATGTGGTCATATTTTCAGGTCCATGCCTCATTCGGAGGCATGCCACTTTCATTAAGCCTTATTTTGAGCAGTTTTCAAAGTATCAGAGAGGATGTGGAATAGATCCACAAATTGTTGAATCCACAGCACAGTTTTAGATAAGAGGGAAGAAGCAGGGAAGATTTATGCTGCTTCTAGTAACCAATAGGAATGAAGATTAAGCATTGTGGGACACGATTCTTAATTGCCAAGCTGGGCCAAGTTCCCTTCACTCCAGGTCTTTGCTGATCCCATCTCTGAGACATTCCTTTAGTGCCCCAAAAGAATAGGGATAAGAAACGATAAAGGTCCCCGCCACCCTTCTTGTAAATGTTCCCATAACTGCTCACTGTCTCTGATGAAAATGTTCTAACAGTGTGGTTTGGAATGGAATTTGCTTCTCTTTAGATGTTACTGTTGTTTCCTCTTCAGTCTGTGCATTTAGTAACAAGTTTCGTACATCCACGGCAAATTGATAACTGCGGGCCACTGGGGATGAGTAACCACCTGCTGTCTCTCTAGTGGTCATGACTACCACTCGAAGGCCTTGTTTAGCATGTAAAAGGCAGTGCATAAAATAATTAATATAAAATGAATACATATAGGAAATCATACAACCAAAAGTGACCTTTGAGGGACACATACAGCTCTCCATTTCAGTCCCAAATCCATTATCCTCCCCGACCTGTGCTCCAGCAAGGTGAGCCGGGATCCTTGACCCTCTGACTTTCTTCTGGAGACAGGTCAGTGGGAGACCCAGATGCTAATCTGAGAGCAGGAGGAGAAGCGCTGGGGGTGCACCGTCCAGGCTCGCTCCGGTCTGGAGATAGTTGTGCCTTTAGGGTATCTTTCAGAAGCCCTTCCTTCCATGTCTCTGGCCTCCTTAAAGCTTTGGTAGATCCTTCCCCCTCTCATTCCTGTAGACCTTCAGGATCTTGGGGAGCTCAGTCTCTAGCTCCTCAACAACTGCGGTGAGCTCTCTGTGAACGGTCCCTTTAAACGACAGTCTTCAAATCTCTCAGCTCAATGATTTGTCCATTTTCTCCAAAGATCCTGACTGATACAGACTGCTAGACAAGGATCAGAAGAACGTAGGTCCTGAGAACATTCTACAGAAGAAATTCCTCGTCATCAGTCCTCAGGGCATCATGAGTTACTAAAACCACAACAAAAAAATTTTTAGAGACAATCGTATCAAAACATTCTGCACCAATCCAACCATCAGAGAAGGGCGGCATCTCCTCTTACCCACGTCACACCAGCAGCCGATTCATTGTCTCCGACCACTGTGCACGGGACTCTCATGCAGACAGCCGGGTTCTGCTCCCAACTCACTGTATATGGTTCATGTTATATGCCTGGCTATTGTCTATTTCAGTCATTGTAAGGATTTTCTACTTTTAAACTCAAAATGATGTCCCTCTGGATTATTTCTTGTTTCGGATTTGCAAAAAGATGATATAAACATCATTATTTTTAAAAAGAAATATAAAATATTTATCCAAAATGTCTGCGTATTCCTCTTCACGGAAGTATCCAGGGGAAGTGGCCCTGCCCAAGCCGTGTGATATATGTTGTAGCAGTGACATTGTGGTTCACTTCAGATGCTGCTTAGCTACGTGCCTCCACACCAGCAAATATTTCCACTTCTCAGCTGGACTTAGGATTCATGATTTCATTCCCTCTTCCGTCTATGTTCAATCCATGAAGCTGCTGTATCATTTCCATCTCAAAAACACATTTTAATTCTCTTTACTTCTATCATCATTAGTACTTGGTACCTCTTGCAATCATTTCTCCCCTGGATTAATATTCATGGAACACCTTTTCTGCTTTCTTTTTGCCTCCTTGTCCTCCCTTTGCACACAGAGCAGCTAGTATGATGTTTCCAAAATCCAGGTCAGATTACATCGCTCCCTCTTTCCCCCAGGAAACCCTCCGGTGGCTCCCTTGATCTACCAGACCCCCGTGCCACCCCCTGCTTCCTGCCCTTGTCCCTCCCTCGCGATACACTAGCCATTCTGACCTTCTTCCTAAATGTCAAACACAGCTTCTTCCCACATCCTGGTCTTCTTGTCCTCCTGCCTAAAGCAATCTGTTTCCAGTCTTTACTCGGCTGCTTATTTCTGCCCAAACACCACCCCTTCAGAGAGGCACACAGACCATACTCTAACATGCCACCACTCAAGCTTACCACAGCTTACCATGTAGTCTCCCTTTAGCACTTACCCCCACTCAAACGCATCAATTCTGTATTTATTTGTTATGGCTGTGCCGAGGTTGTGAGCTCTGTGAGTTCAGGAATCTTGTCTGCATTCCTCCTTCTCCAATCCTGAGACTCACCACCACATACTGTTCATTGTCTTTCACCAACTCTTATCAATTAGCTCATTACTTTGCTCTTAGATTGTTTTGTCCTCTCTTGGTGGGAATCAGCCCAATCTTCCCTTTCTCTCTCCAGTGTTGGACTGTGCTAATATGTAGATGACATAAAATTGTTCTCATTTTCAATGCTTCATGAATAGCTTTTAAAACTTTGGTTCTTAGATACAATACTAACCTAGTAGTCAAGGAAGGAACATGGAGTTTAAGAATACAGAGCTAGGATAAAAAGAAGGAGAGCTGATGAGAACCGTAGAAGAGCCAAAACTCAAGCCTTTTCCAGAACGAGCAAATCTTTTCATCTCATTCTCCCAGGGAGCAGCTTTAGGAGCATTGGCCCATTCTTTCTAAAAAACATCAATATTAGAGTTAGTGCCTAGGATTAGCGATTTTCTGATCTCTCTTTTCAGTCACAGCAAACTTTACCCTATCCGGCAACGTGGCAAGTTCAAAGGAGTGTCTCTGGATTGGAAATCCTTCGGGACTGTGTACTAGACCTTGGGCAAGCCATGTAACCTCACTGAGGCTCATTTTTCCCGTCTGAAAATAAGGTAGATGTGGCGGATACTAATATATGCTGTCCTTGCGTAAGGCTGAGATGACTCGGATGACCCACTGTCTGTGTACGTGCTCTGGGACACACCGGCCACATAGAAACTGACTGCTCGCTGTGCAATCATTACTGTTGTGTGCGAGATTGAAAGATAACTTAGAAGGGCAAGAGTCTACTGAGAACATTCCTCAAGTGCTGGACATTTAGAGAGAAATGGAGAAGATATCAGACCTTTGTGGAGGGATAGCAGCCAGAAGAGCTTGGTCTAGAAAGTTGTGTTTTGTTGGTTTGCTTGTTCAGTGGGGAGGCATCTGTGTTTTGTTTTGTTTTCTGAGGCTGCAGGTATTGAATCCAAGACCTTCACATTGAGATAGAGCCCAAGCCCTTTTGCAAATTTTTTGTTCAAAGAGGGTGTCTTGTTAGTCACAAGTTTCTCGGGCTTAAATTTGTGATCTTCTTGCCTCAGCCTCCAAAAGTGCTGGGATCACAGGTGTGCACCACAATACCAGGTTTCTAGAAAATCTTTGTAGAGATGATAAAGCTTGAACAAGGAGCCATCATTTAGCACACAGAAAGAGGAAAGGGTGACTAGGCAGAGGAAGCTCTGCCCAGAGGCCAGAGAAGTAAGAAGGTGCAGCAGATGCAGGTGCAGGGAATGCAAGGCAGGTTTTTGTCTGCAAAAATCTGCAGTGTGGCAATAAATCAGATGAATTAACCAAGAGAGGAACTATATAGTGGGAGGCTCAAAGCCTCAGACTAGGAGGCAGGTGAGGGTGTGATCAAAACAATATCCTGTGACACCGAAAATCCCATTTTTTTTTTTAAATCAATGAAAGAGCAGTGCCTGCATTGGGTGGGAGCAGATGGATCCCCAATGAGTGCAGTAAGTCAAGTTACATCTGGAGAACAGGGTTCTGTCTCAGAGGCCACATTTGGTGAAGGATATGGGCCTCAAAGCTCCTGGAAGAGACAAGGAAGGCAAATGAACAGCATGCCTTACAAGGAGAGGTCTGCTTGTGCATAAGCCAGAGAAGTCAAGAAATGTGATACAACTTTCTTTTCTGTTTGTGATGAATTCAGCCGACTTTTAGGGATAAAAGAAATTTGAAACTTAAAAGATTGCAGAGGATTGAGAAATCTAACAGAGAGATGAAAAAGTCCACTTACCTGGGAACCAGCAGAAGCAGATTTGGTTCACATGACCCCCAGCTTGCATGTACATCACTTACTTTCCAAGACCCTACATAATTTACAGGTTAAAAATTTGCTTACAGTAGAAAATGTCTAAAACATTCACAGAATGAGCTAGTGGCAGAAACGCTGGCAACTGTCTACTTATTTAAGTCTAGCGGTTACTCAAATCACCAGAAATATTAATTTTCCTCGTTTGGAATTAGTTAAAGGGTGCAAAACAGAGCAGCAAAAAGGGAAGGAATTTGCCAGTAGTGGAAATTGGGTCAAATAAGAAATGCTTGACCGTGTACTGAAGTCCAATCATCGAAGATCTTACTATAGTCACAGATTTAAAAACTCATACAAAGTGTATGTCTTAGAGGGATGGTTGAAGGGAAGCCAGATTGGAAGAAAACGCTGTTTGACAGAATCTCAGGTCTCTGGGAGACTAAATCTATTACATCAGAGAAAGAGAGAGAAAGAGAGAGAGAAAGAGAGAGAAGGAGAGAGAGAGAAGGAGCTATGGTTTACATTGAGAAGATCCCCTTGAAGCCTCAGGCCCTCAGAGGTGAGGGTTTTGGAAAGTCATTGGTTCAAGCCAGTTCTATACTCATGGTGAATTAATCCATCAATGAGTCATAGCTAAATATGCTGTTAGGACGCTGGGCCTGGTCAGAAGAGGTGGGTCACTGACAGTGTGACCAGGAAGGATGTCCCGCCCTCTCCGGCTCCTCCCCTCACTCTCTGCTTCCTGTGCACCTTGATGCAAGCCGCTTTCCTGCCTCAAGGCCCTCCACCTTGCTCTTCTTTCTTGGACCCAGCAGACTATGGACTAAAATATGAGCCACAATGAAGCTCTCTTTCTTTAAATTGTTGGGTTAACATGGTATTTGTCCCAGCAACAAGAAAGTGACGAAGATAGTCAAATAATTTGAGAAATAATTATTCAGTAAAATAATAGGTTTTCTTTGTTGCAGGTCTTCTTAGCACCTTTCATGCGTTCAATAAGGACATTATACAAAGCAATTCTTTTTTCTTTTCTTTTTTTTCTTTTTTTTTTTGTGGTGCCGGGGATCAAACTCAGGCCCTTGTGCTTACAAGGCAGGCACTCTAATCACTGAGCTAAATCCCCAGCCCCACTTTTTTCATTTTTAAAAACACAGACATGACCTTCTTCCTCACAACACTGCCATCTCCCCTTACAACATTTTAGGGTGTATAATGTTTGTCAAAGATTACAGAATCCCTGGAGAGCTTGGCCTCTGGGTGAAACGGTCCTGGGAGGGCCATAAAAGTGTTCAAATCGCCAGGTGTGGTGGGGCACACCTGTAATCCCAGCACTTGGGAGGCTGAGGCAGGAGGATCACCACCAGTTCAAGGCCAGGCTGAACTACGTAGTGAGACCCTGTCTCAAAACAACAACAACAACAACAACAACAACAAAAGTATACAGGAAATGGTGGGTTATAGGTTGGGATAGAGCACTTGCTCCCCTTACTAGAGATCTGGGTTTGCTACCCAGCACAGAAAGAGAAAATGGAATGAACAGAGGGTTACTGTTTTCACTCTTCTTTTAACAAATAAACCACCTTGTGGTAAAAGTAAGGGTTTGGGGGCTGTTTTTAGCCACTTGCCAGTGGACACCAGTGATAGAAGACCCAGATGTATTCTCATGAAAGGTCCAGATATTCTGCTAGGCCAGCTCTAAGCACTAAGTAAACATTCTAAAAATAATATAATAAACTTATACAACCAGGAAGGACAAGCTGTGGATGGAAAGTGATTTAAAGTGTTTCCTCATTCATTCTGGAGCTTTTTTTTACTTTTGGCCAAAAAGAAAGAGCCAGCGACATATTCTAAGGACAGGAGCCCCAAAAGAAGCATAAAAGATCTCCTTCCCGAGTAATTCTACCTCAAGGCTCAGAGCTCTGAGCCCTTCCTCACTACCCAAGCGGTTCCTGGGTAAAGACCGAGATGGAGTGAGCACCAGCAATACGAGCGGGTTGTCCTCCTTTGTGTCACATGTGAGCGTGCCACATCTGCTTCTGGAACATTCCAGCGGGTCTCTCTGAAGCCAAGAAATGGGCGCAGAAATGGAGCAGGGAGGGAAAGCTGTAGGGAGGGCGACTGGCCTTACACAGTCCACAGCCCAACTTTGCCCTTCTCCCTTCTGCCCTATCCTGGTTGGCCTCACCTACCATCCGTCTGCGGGAGTCATGGGAACAATGAAGAAGTGAACCTGCCCCACAGACTCTGTCGGGTGAGGGGATGGGGAGAGAGGCTGGTCATCTAGCCACAAAAGGCCCAGTTACGGGTCCCTCAGTTATGAGGTTGACTATCCCCCGTCCCCTAAGCTTGGGACCAGAAATACTTCAGATTTCAATTCTGTTTAAATTTCCCAGTAGTTCAATATACATAATGAAATATCTTAAAGATGGGACACAAATCTAAACATGAAATTTATTTATGTCTCACGTATACCTGATACACACGGCCGGAAGGTAATCTTACATGATGTGTTAAATAATTCCGTATGTGAAACACAATTTCATGACGTGAAATTGTCTACTGGTGGCATCATGTTGGCCCTCAAAAAGCCTTGGAGTTTGCACCATTTCAGCTTCCAGATCTTTGAATTAGGGATTGTCACTCTGTTTTTACAGAAGTTACATTAGAAATCTCTTTTTGCTATGAATATCTCTAAGTATTATACATTGCTCCCAGCGGAAATGTCATACATCCATATTGGAAATGTTTCTCCTTTTCAAATTGTATTAAATTTTGGAAGTCTGGACTCTCTTTATATTTTAATTAACCTGTGACTTAAGAGATCCTTATACTGGCATATCCGGTTAGCAATAAAAGAAACAACAAAACCAGAATGGCTGGAAAAGTAAAATATCAGACATCTCAAAATTATTCTCCAGGCTCCTCTGCTGAGCTTCCAGTAAACCTCCAGTTTCCACTGAGCGCTAGCTGAAAACCACGGCTCTGTTGGCTTCCAAACACTCCTTACATATGTAGCCAGCCTCTCACCCACAAAGCTGAGCGATTCTGGCAAGGGCCAGCGCTTGGTGTTATGAGTGGATGTATTTGGAAGGCACATTAAGTAAAATGAAGTTCATTTGGATAGGATCATGAGACAAATGTTCAGTTGTCACTCTCCTCTGT
The DNA here is from genome assembly GCA_004026905.1 of Hystrix cristata. Taxonomy (NCBI): domain Eukaryota; kingdom Metazoa; phylum Chordata; class Mammalia; order Rodentia; family Hystricidae; genus Hystrix; species Hystrix cristata. Next base: position 124,975 of record PVJO010000757.1, on the reverse strand, counting down.
TTAAATGCAACTGCTTTCATCTTTCCTCTTTTGAAAGAAAAGCTGGAGAATCCAGCACACGACTTTCTGTGCGCCTTGCTCACCCTAAATAATGCAATCAGTCCACCCCCACGCTTGGTGATGGTGCAGGGGACAACGACCAGCCCCATCACCAGTCCTGCCAGGTCCATCTCGCCAGATCTTGACCCTCCCCAGAAAGCTCACTTAGAGAAAAATACCATCAAGTGGTCTCCAAGGAGCTATCCCCCAGGGAACTACAATGTCAGCGTCTCAAGGAGAAAGAAACTCGCCTGGAGCTGCCATAAACTGACATTGCCCGCATGGTGTCTTGTGCCTAACTGCACGCAGTGAAAAACAAATCCAGGCTGTCCGGCATCTGTCTGCTAATCTATCTGTGTTGGAGCAAGGAGGCAGGTAAGAAGATGTCGAATAGTTACTCCACATGGCATTCATCTTCCTACGACGACGAGGCAGGAGACAAAATATTCAGTCTGTTAGAAACTGGCAAACCGGGGGAGAAAACCAGCAGCTCATTATCATTTCAAAAGCTGAGCAGGGGTTTGAGCAGGGAGCAGAGGAACAGAGACAGAACACAAGGACGCTTGTCCTCCCCGTAAGAGCTTGACGGAGGGAAACAAATCAGCCACACAGAAACACAAAGCACCACCGGTGGGCAAAGGACTGCGGGAGTGTGCTTGCTCTCTCTGAAGTTTCTGAAGCATCTTCGCGGTTATTCAATGGTAGAAGAAGCCAGATGAAAGGTGATTGGGGTTGGAGCCACCTCCAGGAAGCTGAGAGCCTTCCTGTGCATGACTGTGTGCCCAGAAGAGCAGGGCAAAAGGTTCTGGTGCCTCACAGTTCTCCCCGATCGCAGCTAGGCTGTGAGAAGTGGGTCAGGAGGGCAGATGATACGGAGATGGGCAGTAGCGGGCTGCCGTCTGGGAGAGTCTATGTGATAGAGCCAGTGTACAGAGAGAGAAGTCATGAAGGTGAACGTAAAGGGACTCAGGGAAGGGAGGCCAGCACGCTGGCCGCCAGCCACACTGGACAGTGATGGCCAGGGTGACTGAGTCATTTACTGTCCATACCGGGACACTTTGGGGTCATATTCTGCCTGTATACCTGGAGTAAACTGACGAGGCAGAATGGAGGGTTATACTGGTTTTGAGCAATGCTGTGCTGGGAGAGAAAGTGGGAGTGAATTCATGTTGGCCTTCTTTCCCTAGGAGACATCTACGCCTCCTTCTCCATTCACCTCCACAACCCTCCTCCGATTGGGAAGCATCTGAAATGAGGTCAAGATGGGGCTTCCCGTGCAAACAGTGTGACCCTGAAGGATCTACTAAACGAAATCAGAAGAGTGACGATTGGACCAAGTGAGTGTAGGTTGAGGTCCAAACTCTGGCACTTTTTTTTAAATTTATTTCTAGGTTTGCTCCTGTTCAACCCAAACTAGAAGCAATCCAATTAGCCTTTAATGGCTGAAGTTAAAAAAAAAAAAAACCTGGGTTATAACCACATGAAATATCATAAAAACAATGTGGATGAATCTCAAAGACAGTATGCTGAGTCAAAAAGGCAATCTCCATGTTATATCCTATATGACTCCACTTAGGTGACACTGCGGAAAAAGCAAATTTACACAGTAGTGTGGCACTTACTCTGGGAACTTCAGGGTAAAGCAGGGGCAGCAGAGCGGCTCACACCAGTGACACTGCAGCAGGGTGTGGCCCTCTTTCACCTCTGCGGAATGGTAAAGAAGTCACAGAGACAGGAGACAGGTGCCTGGACCACAGGCATCTGCATGCACTGGGCCTTCTCATAGAAGCTGTTCACTACCTCCCTGAGACGCTCATCACAGTGGTGGTCTGGTTCCTGGGGGTCGGAGCTCGTTGGCAGCCACCCCACTGCAGGTATACAGGCTTCTGGGAGACGCCGCTGGCCAAGGGCTGCTGAAATTGTGTCGGGAAGGCACGCGCGGGTGATGTCATCAAGCCAGTGGGTCAGAAGCCAGAGACACCCGAGGACCCCGTCTCTTCGCTAGGCTGTATCCATGCAAGCTCTCCAGTCTTCTTCAGGGACAAACAGGGAACCAGAACTTTGTTCTCCTGCTTAATATGTATCAGCATCTGCCCTCAGTCAAGATAAGACAGAGATTCTTAGTTTGCTTGTCAAGACTCTGTGGCCTTTCCCCCTGAGGCGGGACAGGGGGGTTCGTTCGGGCTGTAGCAGCACCGCGAAGCCCCAGGCAAGGGTCTCGGGGGCAGAGAGATCAGTCAGGGTCCCTGGGCCGCAATCACCACCAGCCCAGTGCTCTGCTTTCCACGGCAGTGGTTTCTCCTCCAGGAGAGAAACAGGCTGTACTGGACTCACTGAGAGAGTCTGCTTGGCGCCCAGACTCTGGCACTATCTTCACTTCATTGAGACCCATTTTTCTCACATCTAAATGAAGTGTCATCGCAGTGAGCTTTCAAGGAGTAAATGTTTGCTTACAAATATGAACACGGCTCGCCCAGTGCCAGGCACTCTAAACCCAGACATGACTTACCTGCGTTTATAGGTATCATTTCTTTCAGAGAACCTTTGCCAAATATTCTAATTATTGGCTGGTATGATCTTGTCCCTCTCTTCTTTGATGGCTTATAATTGGAACTCTGTAAGAAACACGAAGAATACAATCCTAAACCAACTGATGTCTTTGTTGATGCCTTAGAGTTCTTGTGGCCAAATTATTCCACAGTTACGTATGCAAGAGAAGAGTCATGTGGAGAAAAATAATCCAAAGTAGTCTGGGGAAGAATCACAGCACAAGTCTACCTTAGAGTAGATTTTACTGTTCCAGGAAGGCCTCACAGAGGAGGCAGCACCTATATATTACACTGTAAATCTGGTGAGAAGTGGTGAGGGCTTTCCAGAGAAGGAGAATCTCAGGTACAAAGATCTTGGCCCAGGTGAAGTCTTAGCATCTTCTCTGAAGAAGATAAAAGAGGAAAGAGGAAGTAACGTAAGGCGGAGGTCAGAGAACTACCCCAAAGTGAGGTTCCAGCAATGTCCGTGGCCACACCGCTGAGAATCTTGATAATAACTGATCAAATACATATTTACTGTGTGCCGGCTATGCGCTCCTTTAGGCACCACGTGTTCCAATTTAATAAAGAGTAATAAAAACCCGCTGAAGAGTTTCAAATGCTGAAGAAGCATGAAGCAGGTTCTCTTTAGGTTTTTAAAATATTATTCTGGCAGCTGAGTGGAAAATCAATGGGGAAGGAAAGAAGGGATTGAAGGGATGGAACGGGACAGTCTAACTGCAATTCAGGAAGTAGTGAATGGCGCCTTGGAGTAGGGCGATCTTGATGAGCAGAGAAGTGGACGGAGTGAGAATGTCACTGGAGACTGTGCTGGTGTCACTTGATGGGGCTGGTCTGAGAGAAACAGAGAGAAGTAGGAGGAATAATTCTACCCTGAGATGAGGCGCCCAGATGAACAAGGACCGAGCAAGGACCAGACTCAAGAGGAAAATAAAAGTGTTGCTTGGACATGTAAATTTTCATGTATTTTTCAGAAATCGAAGTGAGAAAACTCAAGTATGAATTTGAAGCCTAAGGAAAAAAAAAAGTAGGAGTAGGAGAAATGTATGTTATTTAAAAATGGGGATAAATGCAATCATATGGAAATCCTGTAGAAAGCAAAGAGAAAGAAAACATTTTAAAAATACTTATTTACCCATTTCCTTGCTACTCTGAAGTATTACAAAATAATAATACACATTTAATCTTTTGCATCTCAATGCTAGCCACTTTATTATTACTCGCCTGTATAAAGTCTTTCCCCATATTTCTGTTAGGGTAGCCTTGTCTTTTAATTAATTTACGAGTCTCTTTATATTTTAAAAACATAAAAAAAAATTTCCTGCTTATGTTGCACGTAGTTCTTCGTGTCATTTATCTTTTAAAATTCTTTGTAAGGTTGGGTTTATTTCCCTTTTTGAGTAGTATGATTTTTTTTAAGTAGAGACAGACTTTTCCTTCATTTTTTTTACCTTTGGTTCAGCATTTTCAAAGACCTTGTCCCACTACCAAGTTTTTAGAACAAAAATACAGGAACCCAGAAGCTTCTTACAGCACTATTTGTAATAGTAATTATTAAAAAAAAAAACCTAGAAATAACCCAATAATATATCAGTAATTGACTTGTTAAATATGTGACTTTACTTAATAGAATGATTTTCGGCCATTAAAAATGGTATGCCTCAAAGAAAAAAAAAGTGACGTGCCTCTATTACTGAGATTGAACAATCTCTACTATATATTTAGTAAAAAAAAAGATAACGTATCATTACAAGATGACTCTCTTTTTAATGAACTGTTTTATATTAACAACAGTGTTTCTTTTTCCTGTTTGTATTATGAGCAACTTTATTTTATGTATCTTCTCTCCCAATTAACTCTGAAGCATGAATGTTCTCTTCATATGTTACCAATTTAATAAACTAATTAACTAGTTAATTAAATTTTATACACTTAAGAAGTGGTCTTTTGTGATTTCTAAAACACATACTGCTACTAATAATGACTAACATTTATTTAGCACATACTATGCTCCAGAACCTGTCACAGGCATACATCAGTTTAATAAGTCAGAGAACTAGCTACACATATTTCAAGGATTTTATAATGAAGTTATCACTGCCTTTCACCTAATTGGCAAGTCAGAAATTGGACTGTTGACTGCTGTTCATAAATTGTTGCAGCTCTTTTCCTGGAGGCCGCTGGGCTGGAGCTTTTCTCCAGGTCATGGCCAGAGGCAAACATCTGAAACAACCCAATATTGACTTTGACAGCCTGCCACCTGCCTGCTTGCTCTGTCCCCAGATTTCTAGAAGCGGAATGAGCTGACTACCCCCAAACCCGGATCCTGTTCTCTACCCACACCTCCTTGCTACCCTGGCCTCCCGGGGTGCTCGTCAACTCCCCCTCCACCAGCAAGGACAAATCATGTTCCCTACGCACACTTTGTTACATCTTGGAATTATGAGGAAGACCATCGGAGTCAATTAATTTTTTCTGCAATATTCTGCAATATTTCTGCAATATTCACAGCTGAGTCTGTTGACCTTCCTGGAGCTGAATCAAGAATAGCGTTATTTGCATTAAAAATAAAAGTAAGATGTGAGAGGGGAGGGAACTCTCACCCAATCACTCTCATTGGCAGAGTGTTCACTAGTATGGCCAATAGAAGTGGAAAAAATCCCTGCATATACCTTGGACACTCCTGCTTTTGCTAACAGTGTACCTGGCAGCGGACGGGTGAGTGCAGGTGTGTGAGGACTGAGGTATAGGAGGAGGTCACTATCTTTTAGGATTTGCTTGATTTTCTTCTTTCCCCAAACTTCGAAACCCATGAGTTCTCTAAGTCTCTGCCTCTGGTCCCACTTTGTTTTGTTTTGGGACTATTTTCTCCATGTCAGTGGCCGTGAAGTTCTGGCAGTTGAAGGGGACTCCCAGGGGAGTGGGCGCCTTGTGTCTGAAGAACCTCCCCACCAGGGAAGGTCAGGATTATGTATGGCACAAGACACCCCGAACCGTTTCACTCGTCTGTACTCTGCATCAACCTCATATTTCCTGTCTCCAAAGAGTCTCACCAGACCCTGAACTGGCCGGGACTTGAGAAAACTGAGAAACCGCGTTGTCTTGGTCCAAAGAAATAGACACACAGGGCTTACATTTTTCTCTCCCATTTGCATTCAAGTATTTTAATGAATACCAGACTTTACTATTTGTTCCTAGCGGAGGATATTTGAGTTTTCCGTGGCTCATTTTATTCTTAATATTTAAAAATCTTTCCTCCCAATGAGGTATAGCCATAATTGTGTTTGTAAGAAGTAGGCTGCTTTTGTTACTGGAACTGTTTTCTACACGTGTTGACAAAATTAGCTGCGTGTTCTACTTGTAAGGTGACTGTTGCTCTTTTGAAAAATTCATTAACACCTGAAGGTTTTTAAGCCACCCAGAATCTTATAATGCGTGAATGCCAATGTATAACAACTTACGAGAAGCTATTTGAGCAGGTATATCTGGGTATATATAAAGAAAGAATTGTGCTCAGAAGAAAGGGTATTCAAATTGTTCCATCTAACCACAAAGAAGAGCAAATCATCCCTGAAGTATAAAACGGCTTAAAGACAGGGAATTGAGAACTAAATTTGAAGCTGACATCTTGACAGTCCCATGACCTAGTTTCAGGCACACAGCTCTACAAGAATGACAAATGAGGAAAAAGAAGGAGTGGGGGGCTGCAGGAGCAAGAGCACAAGAAGAACAGGAGGAAGGAAGAGGTAGAGTGAGTGAAGACATCAGAAAATGAGGGAGAAAGGAGAGAGGAAAGAGACTTAAAAAGAATCAAAATCTGTTGTATACATGTACCAACTCTTCTTGCTGTAATACTTATGTACTGAAAATGTGTGCTAATAAAAATAAAAATTAAAAAAAAAGAAATACTACCACAGAACAGAACAGGTAGGCTGATTTCCTTAAAGCCTCTGTTTGGTAGACATCAAATAAACATTATAAATTTGAATATTTTTATATTTAGAAATATAAATTTATATTTTCAGTTCAAGAGTGATCAATATTCTCCCTACTAAAACAAAAATACAATGAACATAGAAAAAGTGAAAATAAGTTTATAGATTTATCCATTTCTTAGATGGCTAGTATCAGGCCCACCAAATACCTAAAACTTTCTTGGAATATCTGTGAACGAGTGTAGACATGAAGTTGGAGAAAACAAATTTCTCAGGAAATTCATCTGGAGCTTGTGGCCAGTGGATCTTAAAATATCTGCCTTTCATTTGACAAGGAAATTATCTTAAATTTCCCTCTTTAATTTCAATGTCTCTGGGTTTAAAAGATAACATCAGGGTCCTCAAAAACTGGAGGAAAGAGAACTCAGACTAAGACATGACTAGTGTCACCAGCCAGTCAGCATATTTCAGCTTGTAGCTCTCCCCAGCTGTCCTTTACTGGGAATGGCTCATCAGAAAAGCATGTTTTCTGTTCTAGGCAATATTTTTGTGTACCAGTGAACCCCTCACACAGTCTCCATAGAGCACCAACCAACGGGATGAAATCCGAAGCATGTACTCTTTGAAGTATTTTTAAAACTTTTAAGTGTTTGTTGATACATCTAATAGTGGACCTTAATTTACTATAGCTCCCTTGGTGTTAATGTTGACAGAGGGGCCTATTTGTATTGTTGTTGTTGTTGTTGTTTCCTGTTAATTATTAAACAAATTCACTCCAAGATGGCCAGTCCAAGGCCAGGAAAGACCTCCTGGGGACATAGCTTTATCCTCATCCGAAAACAGTTAAAAGGATTCAGGCCTATGCTGTAGGAGTAGCTAACTATACGTAGTCTTCTAGCAAACATGCATATGTGTAGAAAATTGCTAATAGTGTATAAATAGATCTACCATGTGATTTTTCCATCTAGCGCCATACAACAGTTGATAGACTCCCAGGCCCAATCCTGTGTTGCTGAGAAGAATGGCAGAAATGGGTACTTTTAGGATGCCAGGATGATTATTGTACAGATGACTTGGCCCTTCATTTCTGCCAAGCTCTCAGCTTTGATAATGGCAAAGCTTAAAACCGAAGTCTTAAAATAGGGGTTTTTCCTGCCTCTCCCACCTAGAGGTCAGCAGCACCATTTTTACTTAAATTATGCTTCCATGGAAAGGAGATGGGGTTCAAACATGGTAGCTCAAGGCCTTCACAACAGCTCCTCCTACATGGCTGATGGTAGAATTGATTGGGTCCCCCCTCTGACATGAAAGTGGGAGCCTTCTGAGATGATAGAAGAATGGAAGGTTAAAAAAAAAAATCAGGGAAGGATTTGAAGCCCATGAAAATTGGATATTAAAATCAATGTAATCTATTCATACACCCAAGTAAGGGATAGGCAGAGGGGCCTATTTGTATTGTTGTTTTTTTTTTTCCTGTTAATTACACAAATTCACTCAAAAAGAAAAATGCTGAAGATTTAACTGCTTTTAATGACTACCCTTGAATGCTGAAAATTCCTTTTGTTAATAGTCTCTAGTTCATGTCTCAAAGATGGAAGGTTTGATTTTTTTTTTTTTTAAATATACTGGGATTTAGGATGGGGGAAAAATCCATCTTCCAGGTGCAATGTTACCTAGCAGATTTCCTCGCTACCCAAGTGCTCATTCTGTGGTCATGCTGCTTTTACCCCTTTAGGAAGGCCAGGCAGAGCAGGGAGCTTTGATGTTTAATAGCTTCGTGAAGATTACATGTGGCTTTTATTGTGGCGCCCCAGCCCCAGCCTTTCCAAATTCAGGCTTCGGTAAACAGAATCTCAACAGATTTTGCCCATTGCTTAATTTAGCATCCTTGCAAGGTGTTTTCAATATAAATGAACTGAAATTTCACTTAACTACAACTTAAGCTTTTTAAATGTTTAAAATAAAATTTGTCATAATGAAAATGAAGCATTGGTTGAGATAAGTGTTCTGGCTGGGCATTGGTACATATTTTCCGCGAAGGGCCAGATAGTGAATAGCTTTGGCTTGGTTGGTCTCTCCCACTACTACTTAAATCTGCCATGGTATTATGAAAGCAGCCATAAACAATACATAAATAAATGGATGTGCCTGTGTTTCAATAAAATTTTATTTACAAAAACAGGCAGCTGGCCCACTGGTGACATTCTATCTATTCCTATTCTAGATCCTTGTATTCTGCCACCTCTATCTTCATCTTTCTGTTTTGTGTCATGTTCCTAACAGTGGTAGCTATCTTTGAAATTACATGTGCGGAGGACACGTACATTTCAAAAGATGGAGAGGTGTGCATTAGAACACTAAAATGCCTCTTTTGATGCAAAAGGATCAGATTGCTCAGTAAACAAATATTAAGTTATTTTAGCAAAAATCCTCCTTGTTAAAAAAAAATCACAAAGGAAAAAATAAATACTGAGATAAATCTTGGTATTATGCATTTAAAATAAAAATCTGGTAACTTTGTAGCCTAATTGTAAAACCACACACATACACACAGGGGAAAAGAATAGCGCTAAATAGAAATGATACGAGAACGACTTTATTATGTGGACTGATGACTATTTGAAATGCTTAGCTCCAAAAAGTCACATCTCCTGATGTAAGCAACAAAGCCGTGTCTCTTAATTGCTGATTAAACCCATAAATTTCAGGAGATGATAAGCATAAATAGCTGAGGCCAAGATGAGAAACAAAACAAGAATGGAACTTGCCTGACTTTGCTGGGGTCTCTATCCATGAGAACCACCCTGAAAGCTATAAAATTTGAAGAGCATTTTTTCAGTGAAAACCAGTCGTTTTTCGTTAGCAAATGTCACGTCCAAAAATAATATGTTGACTTAAACTTTAAACCTTCTTCAGGAAATATTTTGATGGGCTTGATTTTAGTAAAGGCTCTTTGCAGACAATAAGGATGCAAAGGGAACATGTTGCTTTTCTGCACTTTCTATCATAATATAAACACAAATCCCTCACATAATTCTCCATTTTGCACATCAAAAAAACTAGCCTCATTTAAATTCGGAAAATAAAAATGATAAATTCTTAGCAGTTTACCTGGTAGGAATCCAGCAGTTTCTGCAACTTCTTTGCACAACTAGAAAGAAATCCCTTTGACATAGTTTTTGTTTGTTTTATCTTTAGTTTCGTTTTGTAAAAAATGTACTTAAGTTTTAATGAAAAAGAAATTTGTGTCAGATATTCGTTTCTGTCCATGTTTCTTACCTCTTTTTTAAAATTTAATTTTCAAATTAACATATAGGAGAATTAATATTTTTGGTTGTTGTTGTTGTTTGTAAACCAAGAAGATTTATCGATACATTTTGGACATGTGTAACAATCACATTCCTCATGGTTAATTTATACCTATACAGGATACATCTCGGGCTTCCCCCTCTTCCCACTCCTCCCTTCAACTCCTCTTCCCCTCCTTATTTACAACAGTTTTATTTACATTTTTCTATTTTTTTCTCTCTTTCGTTTCTTTTTCTTTTCACTTCCTTTCTTTCTTTTTCCCTTCAACAGTTGGGATAGAGAACAGATCTGTTACCTCAAAATAGCCTTCACGCTGTGCCTTCCACTTCCCTCTTCCTCCACCTCAACTCTCTGATTTGTTCTCTCTCACTCTGATTCGTTCTCTCTCACTTTTTTTTGGAGACTTTTAATTTTAATAGAGGGAGACAGTATTTAATTTCTTAAACTGCCTGCTTTCATTCAGCATGTTCCAGCCAAGCTGTCCCATGTACCAATCATTCATTCCTTTTTCTTGCTGAGTAGTTTCCCATTCTGTGGCTGTACTATGGCTTGTTTATGGATTCACCCATTGAAGGATGTGTTCTCCCCAGTTTTTCGGTGATGATAAATAGAAAGGCTGTAAACATTCATTTACAGGTTTTTGTGTGAACATAAGTTTGAGTTTCACTTGGGTAAATAAGTAGGAATAGCATGCCAAGTCATATGGCAAATGTGTATTTAACTTTATAAGAACCTGCAAAAGAGACTTTCCGAGTAAGCGTATAATTTCACATTCCTAAGAGCAATACAAGAGAATACCAATGGCTCTAAACCCTCACTAGCACCTGTATTGGCAATATTTTTAAAGTCATTCTAATTAGTGTGTAGTTACATATCGTTTTCCCTAAAAAAAAATAACTTTTTTTCATTTTTTCTTTACTACTACAAATTATATCCTCCAACTCCTTACTGTATTCCAAGAGCTAGAGAATCTATACTGCAGTACCTTTTACACTTTTTCAACGCCTTTCTTTCCCCCTGATTTTTGGGGATTTCTAGTTAATTGGAGGTATGTGTCCTGTTGGGAAGAGCAAACTCATTTGGTTAGGTCATGCCGAGGCCTAAGTGGGAAATGGAAACTGAGTCACTTCTTGTGGGGTCACACCCTATTTGTCAGAGAGCAGTCGTGTTGACTCAGGTGTGTGTGGTACTCTAGAAGGAGTAGAACTGGACTCTTTTGGCAAGATAATGCATCCACAAATTATAGCACACACTCAGGCTTGTTGTGCAAAGGGAGTTAATAACGAACAGTGTGTGTTGACAATCTACATCATAATGGATGGATACAAGTAGCTAAATGGGAAAGCCAAATTCGCACTTGCTTATCTAAGTCTTGGACCAAGACGTCTGTGAGCCAATTAACAATGACGATAGAAAGAGGGTACTACAACTGGGGATTTCAACACAAAGACTGACTTGGAGATTGCCAAGGCCCAGCGGGTGGAGGGGAAGGTGCTGAGTACCAGCCGGGGAACAACTCGGTCTTGCTCTGGATGGAGTTACTCCTAACCTGTTCTCTTACAGCGGGCCTCTGAGGGGGGCTAGACCAGATACAGGCATAAAGAAGGGATGAGCTTTGCAGAAGTATGGAGTTGAGGATGGCACCCATGATGTGATGAGGACGTGCAAAAAATGTAAAAAAAAAAAAAGCTTGTATCTCATGCATTCCAGGTTTTCAAGGATGTAAATGATATAAAATTAAAAATAATTTTTAAAAGGACTGATTTGAGAGCATTATATAGGATAACTTGGAGAGGGTGAGCTAGGAAGAACAGGAAATGTTTGGGAAGCTCTGGAAATAATCTTTGTCTAAATAATCTTTGTCTAGAACTTGCAGCCAGTTCTAATCTTCTCCCTGGTTCCTTCTTTTCCACTCTTGTCATTCCCACCTCAGCCAACACCACAATGCTTCGATGCAGGATGACTCACAGTTTCAAATTCACCAGCTGGCTCTCTCCTGAGGAAGGTTAGGTTTAGAAACAACAATCTCTTGTAGATAATCATACATCTGGTCAGCATTTAGATAGCGAGGGGCAGCGGCATGAGAAGGTTTTCTGGATAATATTTTCAGTACGAACCTTGTTTTATACACCGATATTTTTGATGGCAAGAGAGATTCATGTTCACTGTGATGTGAGTTAAGAGAAGCCCCTGACCTGGCTCACTGGCTGGGGAGGTGGCTTCTGGCACCATAATCTTCACACCATGTCACAGGACCCTTGTAAGGGACCAGGTACCTTTCTCACAGCTACTTTTTCTTGATAGATTTGCGGAGAGGGAGCTGCTGCTATCTAGACGTTTCCCAGGTGCAAATCTCAAGAAACGTATAAACAAAGTGCCTGGAAACGATGGCCTGAGATTCCCGAAATTGGCACAGTTCCTGTACATAGCAGTTTCTTAATGTACACAGTACTTTCTAAATCGAATTTAATCTCACCATCTTATTTGATGTAACATTTTTTTCCTGCTCCGTTTTCTTTCCTGCTATAAAGACAAAAATGAGTAGCAAGAAGAAAAAAAAAAATGTTTGTGAAAGAGAAGCCACTACCAAGTTGAACGTAGGCATTTAAAACAGCTGTGCAAGTCTTGGCTTGAGTAGACGCACTTGTCAGAAAGCCATTTGTGTTCAACTGTATGTGTGCATATAAACTGTGGTGGGAGGAGCATTTGTTGATACGTAATCAAACCTACATTTCTTTAACGTTCAGGGGGAAACTGTTTGGCAGAAAGTCTTATGATTGGCTGTCGACGTCTATTTTCATTTACCTTTAATTCTACCTCTAAGAAGCTAGAAATAAAACAGGAGAGAAACAGAAATGTTTGGGAGAAAATCTTTGAATGATCTTATCTCCATTAAGCCCTGATGAATTACATATCCTTGGTCAACAATTTAATTTTTTTTTTAAAAAAAAAAAGCTCTGGAAGTCAGATAATGCTAATGGCACTTTTAAGTATTACTTGGCTATACCAAGCACACCCATTCAATGATGCCATCGATCGATAATTCAATTACTCTACATTTTAGGAAAGATTTTACCCAGCCAACTATTAAAAACTAACAAACCAAAACTAGTGTGTTAGTATCTAGTAGGAAATATGCTAATACGGTCTTTTAAAGATACCAAAATGTAAAACTAACCTCATCATTTTGAAGGTAGGATTACAGACTCCTTTTTTTTTTTTTTTTGATGAAATGATACAAGATACATAAGTGAGATACCACAGCAGGGAAATCATTACACACATCTGCAGTTCATCTCTCCATCTAAAATGGAGGTCTCGGCTTACACACAAGATAATCTGACCAGTAACAGATTGACTTGATTAATTCGCACTGGTAATGAGACCTTGTTTTCCTACATATGAAGGAGCATGTTTTTAATTGGCCACATTTTTTAGAACGTCTACAGAATTAATTCTATTATTTTCAGTGTTATGGCTACAAGATTTTTTTAAAGTTCCTTTTAAGAAAATTACATTATTTCTCATTATACTTCCATTGTCAGAATCTGAGGTTAGAGTTTCAAACCAGTTCCCAAGAATTATACTCTCTCTTTCTGTATCCTCTGCGTCTCAGATAATCAGATATGTGCATACAATTCCTCCAAAAGATTATGAAATGTAAAAACACTGGGAGAAGCCAGGATAAGAATTCTTTCACAGTAATTCCAGCCTTTGAGCTTGAGACTATGTGAGTCGATTTACCACCTTCGCCTATGCTAAGTCTTGATGTATTTGGATTACTGGATTTCAGAAGAGGGACTAAGGGAGACGGGCTTGAAACTATTGCTCGTCCGATACACACCCCCAAGTAGAACACTTTCTAAATCAGTTTTTATTTCCACAAATCCTGAGGGGGGAAGAAGATAACGCTAATGGGTTAGTGCCAGTGTCCCTTCCCCCAGCAGCAGTCTGAGATGTTTTCCTTATCATCAGTCAACATCTACATGTTTAGCGAACAGATCGAGACCTTCCACGACTCCGTTCTTTGGCGCGCTCTCCAGCTCCGGTGATCTCTGCGTAATTTTCAAGCAGGGCTTCTGAACTGTAACTTCCTGAATGCAATCCCGTGCCTTGCTCTTTGAGGCTGTAAATTCATGCTTTTCACTTCCTGTGCCTCTATTGCATAACCGAGAGACTAGCCAGGTGGCAGGCTCCAAATCGCATCAGGTTAATTAGCCTCTATTTATCTGCGAGCCTCAGTACTCCGGACTCCCGACCTCTGTTTTGTGTACTCTGTTTCACCACCGACCTCTGCTCATTGTAAACCCTGAGTCAGTTACCCGCAAAATCTCAGCCAAATGTTCAGTCAATTTTCTTTATGTTGGCATATTGAACAAATATTTGTTGGATAATGACTGCATTTGCTAAGGGATAAAGAAACTATAGGCTCATGTACAGTCCATGGTTTCTACTCAGTTTAATGTGAATTTTACCTGTTTGTTGTTAACTCCTGTTGCATCGTAGTAACGGTTATAAGAAAAAAAAACCTATTTATAGAGTTCTTTACTCTCAGCTTCAATGAATGACTGATAAAACCAGGCCTAACTTTCACCTTCTCATCTCCATGTGTCTTCTGTAAGCCTGAGAGGAAACGGAGGAAATGGAAATCGACTCTCCAAAGAGTTCTCTGTGGGGAGAACACACACCCCAGCTCTCCCGTGAGCCCCCAGCTGGCCGGCAGGCAGGCCGGTGACAGTAGAGGCCGCACACTGTGGGGTGCGTCTGGTGCATTGTCCCACAGAGAGCTAAAAGGTGTCTTCCAAGTGGCACATGGAAGGATGGTCCTCAGGAACCTTCAGTGCTGCTCATTTTAAACGTGGTTCAAGGTAACAATCTGAAAGAATTACCTTCTCTACCCCCAAGAAATGAATATTTCCCAAAAGCTGAGCAGGGAGAGACAATAAAATATAGTATGTGAAATACAAATGCACGTATTTCTAACACAACATCTTTCCTAAATCTCTAGCTGAATACCTGCCCCCTTCCCACTCCCCTCAGGATTAGAAAACCCACTTTGATCGAAGGTGAGGGACTTCATACTTGTTCTGTGTCTTGAGTTATTTGAAAGAACCAGATCTAACCAGCAGCCAATGGCGATGCCTCCCTCCAGAGCCTCAGCTGCGTCTCTGGAATTCACACACAAGTGCGAGTGGGAACTTGGCTTGTCTCAATATCAATAAACTTGTCTTTATAACAAAAGACAAGGCTTGTTTGCCAGACCTGTAAGAAAAACATATCTGTTTTGTGTACCGCAGAACACTGGTCCATGGACAGTGTCACTGAAGAAAGGCAGCAGTCCTTTGTGCCGGAAGGAAAAGCCTAACAAGAGCGAGGGCTGCCTGGGCTCACGGAGCGCTCGCCGACGTCTTCCTTCAAAAGATTCACTTTTTTTCATCCACCAGGGAGTGTCCTTTCTTCGACTGGTCCTGAACTGTATTTGAGCTTTGCCAGTCACGTTTCTGGGGACTGATACCAAATCAAGGCAGGCTGACTGATGCCGTTTTGGGGTTTATACAAAGCAGGAAGAGTGCATGATTTTCCATAGGATTTTTTTTTTTTTTTTTTTTTGCAAAAAGTCATCTGACCCTGAATATGTTCATTTATACATGAAACCTTGAAGTTTATTTACTTACATTTGTCAGTTCTTTGAAGAAAAAGAGAAGGGGACAGACCAAGAAGTTGATTGCTGTTTCTGCGTGGAGTTTCTTAAAACCACTGTAAAGTGGAGCAGAATGTGTTGTTTAAAACAGATGTTTACATCCCTGTGCTATCTTGGTAAACTTAGTCAGCTAGTATAAGAAGAAAGTAACTTAATTAGGCAAAGAACTAGGAAATTACACTAATGTAGTGACATAAGTATGAAAATTAAGGTAAAAACCTCGAAAGTTTATCAGCCAGATTTTTTTTTCTACTTATGAAATAGATCACTTTTTGTTTTCTCTTTGTGATCTGGAGAATGGATTGGAACAAAGTAGAAAGGGCTGACCTGGCTGGGAGGAAGAACCTGCACCAGAGGGGCACGGGAAGCCGATTCTTTCTGCCCTTTGGCCTTATTTAAACATTCCCTGCTTTAAATTTCAACTCTTCTGTATGTCATCTTTCTTATTGGAAGCATGGAGAGCAGACACCCGATCCCTGATCTTAAAAGCAGTCATTTCACTGCCCCATCTTGTGAACAAAGCTACTCTCTGCACTTGGCTGGCATAGCAGACTGTAATGACAAGAACAACGTGGGCTTTAGGAGAAAACACCCGGATGTCATTCCTGGCTCAGGCATTGTGCTCTGGTTGAACTAGGGAAAATGTCTGCAGCTGCAAAATGGGAGAGTCGTTCCCATCTCAGCAGGCATTGAAATGAAGCTGGATTTGGTCACTCAAGACCTGCTGCACGGTACCTGCCATGCACAGTTTCCAGGCTCTGTGCTGAGCCATGATAGCGAGGCACATGTTCCTTCATATAGGAGCAAGTCGAGACTCTGCCTTAAGCCGGTCTTCCGAATACTAGTCCATAAACCAGATGTCCCTCCTCTGCCTATTGTTTAAAAGCATATAGAAGGATCTATTCCCTTAGTCATAAAAAAATAAGAATCGTCATTACCAGATAGTGCTTTGGAGAGGCAATAAGAATATGGAACAAAAAAGAACCAAAAAAAAAAAAAAAAACAAAAAAAATGGAACAGTACTGGCCGAAATAGCAGAAATCAAAACAAGACTCTTCAAGGCTTTCCTTTGTCCTCCCTTAAAATGATAACAAATATCTGGCAAAGACAGATTTCTTGTGAAGACAAAGATACTCAAGTTTCCAAACACTTTCTTCTTATATCGCTCTTAAATCAGGGCTACTTTAAATCAATATTTACTTCCAGGTCTAATTTTATATTATTTTTAAGAAGGGTGCTCAGCACTGGGTAAATTTCAAGCCACACACCAGCATTCACCCGTGTAAAAGTCATCTTAAGAAAAAGTTCTTTATTTCTGTTCCTCTTCCATACTGAAGGTTTGGGTTAAATTTTGAATGGGGAGTTTGGAACGTGATGTGTAAAGCAAACAAAAGAAAAATGATCATCTGTTTAACTGGCAAAATCCTTGAACTCCATAAACGCTAAGCACTGACATGTGTTTGCTCTGTGGGATAACAATACCGCACGTTGGGAGATTTCTTGCTCAATTGTGAAGCATCGTTTTGAACATTCTAAGGGCCGAATAGCGTGGGCACCTGCGAGGCCACAAACCGTAAGCGAATCACTGAGAGAATTATTACCAACTGAAGACCCCCTTGTAACTTGCACTGTAGATCATTATCAACTATCCCCAATCCCCTTGTGCCCTGCCATTTGTTTACGTTCTGGTTTTTTGTTTTTTTCTAAAGACTTCAAAGCTTCAAAAAAGTTCGCCATTAGTTGGATTCAGCGGTTGTTAACATTTGGTCGCATCTGTTTGTCCTTCAGTCTACCCTCACTGTCTCTTGATGAACCATTTGAAAAGTATCTTAACACTCCATTCCTAAGTCTTCATGTATTTCCTAAGAGCAGGACATTCTCCTGTGTAGTCACATGCTCCTATGTAACCATTGCCAAAATAATTGTCAAGTCAGTAACATTGTCAAATGTCGATTCCACATTCAAATTTCCCAAACTGTCTCCAAAATTTCTCTTCTTCCAAGATCCATCAATGCTACTTCCAGAATTTTTTTGTCTCTTTGGTCATCTTCATTCTGAAACAGTCTCATCAACATTATAAACATCCAGTCATTTAAAACGAAAGCAACCTATAGAATGTTCCGAGCTGAGTTTTGACATTGGGTCTTATAACTGTTTTTCTTCGGCGTTGCTTATGTTCATAGACCTGCCTGTTAGAGGCTACTTCAAATATCACAGGTAAGATCAGTAGCATAATTTTCAAAATGACAATACAGGGTCTCTTGCTCACAAGGCAAAAGAGAACTGTAGTTTAAAATACAAAAATAAAAGGTTTTAAGGGGCTGGGATTTAACTCAGTGGTTAGAGTGCTTGTCTTGCAAGCACAAGACCTCAAGGCCTTTGGTGTCCGATCCCCAGCACCCAAAAATAAATAAATAAATAGCAGCTTTTACCTTTAAAATTATTATATTACCATGAAATGTAACAAGATGATAGCAATACGTACGTACACACAAATTACAAAGCAAATTGATGTCATAGCTTTATACAATACAATAAATGTTAATAAATCCAATACATTATTATCAATAAATACTAATGCAATAATGATTGGCCATAATATATTTCTGTCTCTTTTATGCCTATTATTAAGTCAATCAAATTCATACTTTTAACAACCTCATTTTCAATCAATAGAAGAGTCAGCAAAGGAAAGATCACAAATAATTTTTCATAATTATTAATCTGGAGAAGGGGCTTTCTGCTACAATTGTAATTAAAGCTATTGAGAATATTTTGTAGACTGGCAATATTGAGAGAAATTTTGATAAAATGTTTTTGAATATTAATTTTTTATAACCAGAGCTGATGATTCTTGAGAAAAAGTATTTTCCAGAAAAATTTAACTTACATTTTGTGTAATTCTGAATTTACTTTTGAGTGCAGATTAGTAGAGTAGCATTGTATGTTGCTTCCTATGGTTTTTTGTAACTTGTAGAGGTCATAAAGAAAAAGCAAACAGGGCTTCTTGATTTGCATATGTTTTAAACTCCCATTTATAGATTTTATCACTGTATCTTCAATTGCAAGGAAGTGTTAATCTTAAAATTATTTTCTAAACAATACTTCATTCAAAGTTTCATTTGAAAAAGTGCTCTTTTCTATTGAATGTTGTGATCTTTAGATTTAAGTCATATTTTTAACCCTACGCATATTTGATTTTCAGTGATGGTGTGGTTTCAAACCCAGAGATTCTAAATTCTTTGAAGAATTCTAATGACAATCTTAATCAGTTTGGGCTCTATAATGATTGTGTGACTTACATGCAACAGAATTTATTTCCCCCAGTTCTGGAAGCTGCGGGTCTAAGATTAGGGGGCTGTAATGTTTGGGTCCTGGTTAGGCCCTCCTCTGTTACATACTATCAATTATTTTTTATTTCCTTTTGCAGTAGAAAGTGGGGGGGCGGTGACTCTCTGGCCCTCTTTCATAGGGGCACTAAGCCCAGACATGAGCACTCTGCTATCATACACTAAATACCTGCCATAGGACTTAGCTCCAAATTCCATCACACTGGGGGTTAGGATTTCAGCATAAAAACCTCAAGAAAGCACAAACATTGTGTATTGTAGATTATTTGATAACATTTATTGCAATGCTCATGTGTATATTATTTTTGATTTCCTTACATTTTCAGTAGTTGTTCTACTGAATATGGATCATATTGTTTTCTGTGACTTCTCAGGACTCCATGGGGTCCTGGTTCACCCCAGGCATGTACATGCGTCCTGGGCAGCCAGACCAATGACTTGGCCAGTTGGCCATCTCCTAGCCACCATCTCCACATCCAGTGGCCCAAGCCCACACCTGCTGCCGACCGGACCATCTCCTCTGCTCCCACACATGTTCCATTGTCTCATCAGACTGACAAATCTTTAGTTCTTCAGTGGTGCTGTTGCAAAATACCTTAGCATCACAGAAGATCTTTCTTTCTTTCTCATGGTTCTGGGGGCCGGAAAATCCACACTGAAAGTGGGGGCAGATACATTGTGTGGTGAGGGTTATACTCTGCTTCCAAGATGAAGCCACATCTCTTTGTCTTCTGAAGGGGACACTGTGTTCTCACACAGTGAAAAAGAAAGATAAAAAGAACTGGCTGTTTCCCTAGAGCCTTTTTATTAGGCACTAACACTAATCATGTTCTAAAGGCCTCACCTCTGAACACCTTGTCTTTGGGGCTGAAGTTCCAACATGTAAACTTTGGAATAAGGGACATATGCATTTAAACCATAGCAGGCGAATATCTAAAATAGATAAGGAATTCAAACAACTCAAAAGAAAAACACCAAATAACACATTAAAAAATGAGCCAAAGATCTAGGCACAGTGGTTTATGCCTGTCATCCCACCATGCTGGGAGGGTGAGTCAGGAGACTAGGAAGATCGAGCCCAGCCTGGGCTACATGGTGACTAGTAAGACCCTATCTCAATATTTAAAAATGAAACAAAGGCTGGGGGTGTAACTCGGTGTGAAGGGCCCAGTACTAGAAAAGAAGTGCAAAAGACACAAATAGACATTTCTCAGAAGAAGACAAACTAACATCTAATGGGTATGTGGAAAGGTGCTCCACATCACTAACCGTGAGGGAAATAAAGCCAAAGCTACAATGAAATGTCACCCTCTACCTGTTAAAGTGGCTATTATAAAAAAACAAAAAACACAGAAGAAATCTTATTTAAGAAAATACTGAAAGTTCTGAACATCAATTGAAACATATATATATAGATAGATAGATTGGGCCTGAATATTCTTGGTTTGTAATTCTCCCACAGAAAACTTATACTGCATTAAAAGGAGATAACACTTAGAAACCTTAATGTTTAAAAATTGAGTAGGAAATTGGGTCAGACATATGATTCAAATAAGACCAAAACCAGTGGAAGATGAGCCACATCACTTTCTTTTAGATAAAACTGTTGCTAAGTTCCCCGAACTCTAGAAAGAAACAAAAATTATGAGAGTAAATACACAGATACCTTCAGACTTACTTTATCAAAGTAAAAGGAAAATATACATGACAAATTATGGAAAGAAATTTCCCTCTGTGTATTGGAGCTGTGTGGCAAAACACACCGTCTTGGCCTAATTTTCATCTGAAATCCAAAGTGCTTCTTTCACATCAAGCATCTCTCTCCAACACCTTCTTCTTCCTTTCCTTCTAGGTCTCAAAGTTCCCTTTAGCACAAATACTGTACAATTGGCTGCACTAATTCAATATTCAACAGCTATAATTAGGAGAAGGAGAAAGCGAAGAAGGCATATTTTTCATAAAGTGAAAAGCTACAGCTGAATTCATTTTGCTTAGTAGCAATTAAAACACATTTGTGAATTTATAAATATTTTGTCGCGTGGTTCTACAAGTGTTTCTAATTTGAGCAATGACAGGTGTTTGTTGTTTAAAATAAATAGCAATCCTGGGGTCTTTTACTTAGGATTCAAAATATGTTGCTGTCAAGGGATTAAATTGAATGCTGCTAGATTTTCTTCAGGAAAGAAAAAAAAAAAAAAAAAAAAAAACAAGATCTTAAAGCCCTGCCTAGTGAACTCTGATGCAGAGAACTCTAGGAAGTAAAGAAGTACCTACTATGCGCCTGGTGCTTTCGTACCAACTTCCATTTAATCCTCGAAATACTCTGAGATTTAGCTCCTGGTATCTCATATTATGGATGGGAAACTGAGCTCAGAAGCTTCGCCAAGATCAGGTTGTCAAGAAACAGTGGATGTGACCTTAGAACATGAACCCTGACTCTCTCCCACCAGGGTGGTCGCTGGTGACGGTGCTTATTTTTGCCAAGCACAGCACAGCTGGATATCTGCAGGTGCAGGCAGAGTAGAGCAACGCCAACGCCTCAGGCAGCCTAGGAAGACGGCGAACTGTACGTTTCAAATCAATAGTGATCCGAATAGCTTCCTGTTCATTTTTGGAACATGATGGAAAAATTAAATTCTAAGCTATGAAGTAAGGCTTTTTGCATTCAAATCCCGCCTTGGCCAGTTCATAGTTCGTGACCTTGGGTAAGTCTCTTGGCTACTCAAAGCCTTAGTGTCCCCCCTTACAAAGTGAGGATGAAAATATCACCTACCCCATTAAGGATAAAATTAGATAATGAATAGAATTCGCCAAGCACATGACCTAGCACATTGGGAAAGGACGGAAAATCTAGAGTATTATAATGTTTAATTTAAAAGGAACGTTGAAAATCCGCCCCGTTCCAAAATGTCTTATCTGTTCCAAATCTATACTTAAGGCCACAACAGAACAAAGTCAGTTTTGAAAGCCACCAAGTCTTACTCTTTTTTTAAGTGAGAGTAAGCATCATTTTCCCCAGAAACCTTTTCCAGATGTCTCATACATGTTTGTACAGCCTTCTCTTTGTCAGATCACACACACGGCTCGAGTCAATTGTATTCTATTCTAGCATACTGTTTGCTTATTTGACTTTGCCCCGCTTAGACTGTGTACTCTCCAAGCGGCAGGCATACCTTCTGTTTTGCCCATCTTTGGGTATCTTTGGGAGTGCTGGCTCTCACTCCGACACAGCCTTCTAATTCTGCCAAGCGCCTCTCTACCTGCAGAGCCTTTCTGGGAATTCCACAGTGCTGGGTGAAAGTAATAAAGCCATAAAGAAGAACAAATTGTGTCATTTGCAGGAAAATTGATGGAACTGGAGATCATTATGTTAAGTGAACTAAACCAGACTCAGAAAAACAAGTAGTGCATGTTTTACTTAATATGTGGAATCTTTAAAATAACAAACATATAAAAGATTACAGGAAATAGAAGGGTGATTATTAGACAAGAGGAAGTGAATAAGGATGAAAGGGGAAAGAGGCATAAGAGAGGGTAATAAAGGGAACGGACTTGTGATCGAAATGCTATATGTATGTGTGAAAAATACTACATTTAAATCCAATATTTCATAAAATGATATGCGGTCGTAAAAAAGTTATTAAAAATAATTTGGTTGAAGATAGTCCGAATTTCAGATGGAGCAGTGAAATGGATGGGAATCAGGGGAGCGGTGGGAGACCGGGTTGGATTAGGAGATTGAAGGGACATAGAAAGATCGAAACCCGAGAGAGAGTGGGAATCCAAACCGGGTGAAACTCCCTGGAAGTGGCTAAGACGCAGACAGATCTGAAGCATCATCAGATTAGCCGTGATGGCACTTTAGACGCAGGTACGTAGTAGGCTCTGTGCACAACCTTTCCTCGGGAATGTCCCAAGACAGTTTGAGGGTTACCACTGTGGCCACAGGGCAGACCACCTTACCAGGGCTGCCGGGCTTTCCTGAGTCCTCTGCGGTGGTGGCTGCAGAGGCCAGCAGAGAGGCAGGGGGCCATAGAGGCCTCTGGGAGCATCTCCAGGGGACTCAGAAGTCTGATTTAAATTCTTGCTTATGAAGTGCTGACTCCCTGCCCTGTTGATAGAACTAAGTACCAAATATCCTCGGGGTTCAAAATGGCGGGTTGATAAAATATTGCTACATCCTGGTCACTACTTCCCAAGGAAGGAAAAATGGAGTCCAGACTCAGCATTGTCAACTTAAATGCTTTTTTCTTTTCTCACCTTAGGTTGCTTTCAAAAGGCTAAAGTCATTTTCCTGAAGGCCTTCCATTATGATTAAGCACAAGTGAGTGGATCCACTTTTTTGATGGCTCCTGGAAGCCAGACGGCGCTTCTTCCCCTTTTCAGAAGAGGCAGATGGAAGGGCCTGGGGACCCACACGCAGGAGTGGGAACTCTTAGGCAGGCAGCCCTCACTCCCGCTGAAGTGCTCCGCACGCCTGGCGAGGCACTTGATCTTGCTTGGCGTGTTTCCTGGTCTGTAAGATCTCTCTGGAGGGCTGTGAGGAATAAATAATTAATGGTTGCAAAGCCTGAGACCTGGAGCGCTAGGGAAACAGAAAAGCAACAAGAGAGGGACTCTCCTTGCTGCTCACTATCAGCACTTGGAGCAACAGCTCCTAAAACACACACACACACACACACACGCGCGCGCGTGTGCACACATACCTTTTCTAACCCTACTCCAGCTGAACCCTGTCTTGACTTTTCTGCCATTTCTGTGATGCCCATCCAAGCCGCCTTCCCTTTCCTCATACAGCCCAGAGGAGAACACATCAGATTCTACGCCATCAGCTCGGGCTGCTTACATTCTGAGGACGTCATGCTTGCATCTGCCCATTTAGCGTTGCTCTGGACCTGCCCTGTGTCCGCTCAGTGCTTGTCCCAACATTCTGAGGGGCGGGGGACAGCCTGGCTCTCAGCTGCGAATGTGGGACAACCAGCAAGGCAGGCTCCTCGGCAATCTGTGCACCAGAGTCTAAAAAATCCTGGAAAATGAAAAGGCCAGGGTTGCGTAGGACATATTCGATCCACAAACAAGGGTTTTGTTCTGTCCTCTATCTCCACTTCAGATGCATTGCTCTAGTTGGGATCCTGTGTATTACTGACAAGGCCTGAGACCCAAGAGCTTTGTCCGGAGAGAATGTATCCTCTTTGTTGATGTTTGTCTTAGCTTTCCGACTTGCTTTGACTTCCTGGAGAGCAGAATGCACCTTTCTACGCCTTGACCTGGAGCTTGACCATTGACTTGTTTTCAGCAGTAAGGCTTAGTTTATAAGATATATGCATAAGTTTAAAGGATGCGTGCTTGTCTCGGCTTGGTCTGTTGCTCTCTTTCTTTGGCCATGAGAAGAATGTGGCTCGTCTAGCATCTGGTTCGAGAAGGGCAAGAGACAGTGGTACTCCTGAACTGTATCTGCAGAGCTAAGCCACGGAAGCCTTCTCTAGATCAACAGAATTCCAGCTTACCCACAGTGTGTGAAAGAGAAATAAATGCTTAGTGCTATACATGCTCCATTTCAAGGCGATTTGTATGCAGTTTTTATGTGAACATTGCTAAGTGATATATTCTTCCCTAGTCTCAAAATCCATTCCTCAGGCTGAGCCCGAGTGGGGTGGATACCAATCCAGAAAATCTCATTGCTTTCCCATCCCCTCTGTTCCCTTCAGATCCCCTAGGATCAAACCAATCCAAATGAAAGAAGGACCTGAATCCAGTTTGGAACTTAACTATGATCAGTTGCTACCTTTTACTAATAGTGACCAGGCCATATTTCTCAAAAGTCAACAGTAGAATTTTTGGAAGATGGCTGGGGGTGTAGCTCTATTTTAGAGCATGTGTTAAGCATACACAAAGTCCTAGGTTAAATCCAGCACCAAAAAATTTAAAAAAAAAAAGTTTTTGGAAAAAAAGCTTTAGAACAAAGTTTCATTAGCAACTTAAAATTACAGACTCAACATTTCCTTTCAAGCAGAAGTTTCCTAAAGTTTTCTCTATTTAATTAGCTCTCATGAATCATATGTCTTTCCCATAAGGGAACTTGCCCCTCAAGGGTAGTGGTACCTTTGCCGGCAAATATTTTTACAGAAAAGACATTTGCATCAGAAAGAAACATTTAATTTGGATAAATTTTAATAGCCATAGTGCTTGATTCTGATGAAAATGTTTACCAGCAGCATTTCTGCTGTGGAATCATTTGTTTCTTTTATTTTGACAGAAACACAATTTGGTTGGTTGTTGAGATGCGAAATGGTTTTGTAAGCATTTCAGCTTGATGCCCAGGCAAGCAGTCACAATAATTCTTCTTCAAATAAATGGGAACCACCATTTTTCTCTTCATTATTTCAATTAGAAAAGTTGAAACCAGTGAAAGGGTTTGCAAAATGCTGCATCACAAAAACCCCGGAAGTAACTACACCCTAAATTAGTATACTGTAAATATTTTTGCAAAGGTTTGGACAATCTTTTCTTTCTATAAATACTTGTCTGTGTAGCAAAGAAAACAAAAAGTTAAAAGGAAAAGTTGTGTTGTCTCCCTTTACAGTTTGGAATAGCAAATATTATTGAACTGAGCAGAATAGTACTGTGTGCTTTATGAGTTATATATAAGGTGGAAAAGTGGAGTCGATTTTCATGCAAACATATTAAGCAACATAGAAGTGACTTCTGTAATTAAATCATTTTTTAATCATCAAAATTGAAAATAAGAGAAAACAACTTCTGTAGAGTCCAGGGTCAATCAGCTAAATAAACTGAAGTCATTCAGTCAACTAGCATTGATTGGATTTTAGCAAGATGAAATTGACTTCTCTCCAACTCCACCCACTTCACAAACTAATTAAAAAACCACATCAGCAACATCTTCAATCAGCTAAGGGAGATAAGTGGGCTTCAATGTAATCAACTCCAAACTTCTGTCAAGAATAGCAATAGGGGCTCAGAGAACTTCAGAGAGCTTTCTGAGAGTTACTCAACATCAGTCAGAGGAAAAATGCCTCAGAGGCGCAGGCTGGTAATTCTGGGAGACCACTGTGGACAACAAGGCCAAAGAAAGAAAACCACGCACCGATAGTTTATATTAGCATCCGAGATCTCACGCAAGTTCAGTCTATCTAACTACTCACCAAAAGAGAGTCATAACAATGCCAGGATCAGTAGGCCTTGAAGGGTCACTGGGTAAATCATTTAAAATGTCTAGAAGTGGACAAGCTTGTATAGTCTTTAAATGGAACAGAGGATTATTAGATTACCTTTGCAAGGAGTCCTGTCTGCAGATCAGTAAAAGACCACTTCGTGAGCATCTCATTCTCTTTACCAACCAGCGTACAACAGAACATTTTGCTCATTCTTTGAACAGAATGAATAAAAGAATCACTTTGAGTCCATTTAAGGGCACTAGAAGTGCTTTCTTTCTGAGTGTTTTCATTCTCAGATTATTGTACGTCTGCTTTCTGAAGATATCTACCTACTAAGACATTATGTCCTTTTCATTGTTGAGTAAAAGAAGGAAGAAAGGGGAAAATAATGAGAGAAGAGATGATACAGACTGGTGTCCAGTGTGGTGTTAAGGTTCCACGTCCATCTTATCGTTTGCTAGTGGCAGCATGCTGGGCATTGAGTTCTCCATCTCTGTCTCTGTCTCTATCTCTGTCTCTCTCTCTCTCCTTCTCTCCCCTTTTCCCTCTTTTCTTCAGTTCCTCCTTCCCTTCGTCTTCCTCCTTCTCCCCCTCCCTTTTTCTTCCCCGCCTCTCCCCTGAGGATTGCAATTGCTTTAGATATGTGTGAAAATGATTTTTAACCCTTAAAAATAACGCTAAACATTTATAAAATTTCTTGGCCCAGTGGCCATGACCTGTGAGGTTGGGACAGTGAGGAAAGCTAGTGTAATGGGACCACACCAGGTGCGTCAGGACAACAACCGTTTACCAAGTAGCGCAGAAGTGTTTAAATATTGTAACAAGTGCGTACTACAGCAGTACTGGTGTGTACCTGCTAAATATCAGTGCGGCCTCTCTTTCCTGTGGCTATGTCTAAGAATTCTCTCATGCAAAAACACACACCTAGGAACCAAGGAATGTAATGCAGACATTGAACTTCAGAGCCGAAAAACACTAGAAATCACAAAGCCCAAATCCTAGTTTTAGAATGAGGAGTTATATGTCACAGACATCTCATGCTCACAAAGCCATTTGTGGTAGAGTTCAGGCCAGAGCCAGCGTCTTCCACACTGTGCAATATTCTTTTCAAAGACATCAGGCAGAGAGTGCCTATTACACTAAGCAGGTTTTCTATCACTCTGGGCTACAGCTAGGGGAGAATCAATTTCAAGATATCGGCCAGAGAATTAAAAGTCTTGCTTAAGATGTGAAATGTTATTGGTTCGCACGAAAACACAAATTTCCCCTGCATCCCACTTCTCCAACAAGACAGTCGGACAGATCAAAACAGTGACGGATGATTTAGAGCGAAAGAACTGCCGGAGCCACCGGAAATCGGAAAGCAGAGCGCACTCTTTGCCAGGCCTACGTTTGCTCCTGGATGAGGTGCCTTGGTGCTAAGAAAGTGGTTCTTTGGTAGCAGTCGGATATGACACAAATCTCGGCGTGATCATTTTACAAGCAATTAAAACTCAGGCATGTGGCTTGATCCACTTCATTCTCGTTTTCTGTAGTCGTGAAATAGGAGTCACTGCGAGCTGGCTGCTGAGGATTAAACAGAAGGAGAAAGCGATGTTGAGAAGCGTAAGCTTAACTGTAGCTCGCTTGGCTTGGGAACCGCCCAGGGGCTGAGTAAAGCTCAGTCCTGGGTGTGTCTGGGCGGGCTGTGCGGCTGTGACTTGGGTGCTGTCCCTTCCTCTCTGGTCCTGCTCCCCAGAGCTGCTTCCCAGCCAGCACGCACTAAGGAGCTTTGCTCTGCAACACCCTTCCGCCAAGCGCTCCTTCCGTGGAGCCAGCAACTGAGGATCTCTGCACTGCGAGTCAGATGAACAACTTCTTTAATTTGCAAGTGGTGGGCGTTGTGTCCCAGCGATGAGAAAGCTGTCTAATGCATACGTGCGCCCCACCAGTCACCAACTTCACCTGCCTGTTGCTACGCAATGTCGTGGCTGGGCTGAGCATGCAGCTCAGTGATAGAGCCCTTAGGGAGTATGGATGAGGCCCTAGTTTTGATTCCCCACATCACACACACGCACACACACACACACACACGCATGCACGCACAAATAATAATTTTACATTTCCTTTCAATGATCTAAACTTTGTCTGTCCAACTCCTGGCGAATGTTGTCCAGAACCAGTCCGACAGTTCTTCCCCTTAGCATTCCTGGGATCCACGCAGTTTTCTTGCTAGCTGTTTCCTTGGTCACCTAGTTTTCAAGACGGGGATCCACTATCTCTGCTCTAGTCTCACTGTCTGCTTGCTACTCCACCTTCCAAATCACAATTGGGACTGGATTAGGGAAGATGCAGTTTACCCCAAACTTAACTGAGATTTAGAGATTCAGATAGTAACTTTGAACAGCTACCACCTCATATACGCAGGTCGGCACCCTGCCTGTCTCCCAACACGCCTCTTGGGCAAAGGCCACCAATGCCCACCACTAGACTCTCCCACGCCTGAGTCCAAGACAAGCTTCACTTCTGCATCAGGGTCTCATGAAAGACAAATATCCCCTCTAGCAACACAAGAGCTAGTTCATGTCCAGCCCTGGACCGTCCTGCTTCTATGCAGATTGATACAGACTAACACTTGATTCGGGGCAAAATCCTTAGCCATTAGCCATGGACTGGCCTGATGGCTCAAATATGATATTCACAATAGTCAATGGTCTCTTCGGACATAGAACTAACACTTAGAATATCTAAAGAACTCAATATTAGACCCTCCCCCAAATAAAAAACCCAGTCAAGAAATGAGGAACTGAAATGAATAGACACTTCTCAGAAGAAAAAGTACAAATGGCCAATAAATGCATGAAAAAATGTTCAACATCTCTGGTCATTAAAGAAATGTAAATCAAAACAACACTGAGATTCTACCTTACTCCAGAAAGAATGTCACCATCAAGAAATCAAATTATAATAAAGTCTGGCAAAGCTGTGGGGAAAAGGAAACTTCTGCATTGCGGATGAGAATGTAAGTACAACCACTACGAAAATCGATACGGAGATTCCTCAGAAAACTAAAACTGTAAGTTTTATTTGACCCAGCTATTCCTCTTTGGGGTATCTTCCCAAAAGATTTAATATGTTTGGCAAGTGCAAGGGCCTGAGTTTGATCCCCAGCACACACACACAAAAAAGAGTTCACAACGTCATATCACAGTGATACATACATACCCATGTTATTTGCTGCACAACTCATAATAGCTAAATCTTAGAAGGGCCTATACATCCAGCAACAAATGAATGTATTAAAAACGTGGTATTTATACACAATAGAGTACTACTCTGCTATAATGAAAGATAAATTTGAATTATTGGTGGGCAAATGGATGCAACTTGAGACCATAATTTTAAGTGAAATGAACCAAATACACAGCTTAAATATCACATGGTTTCTCTTATCTGAAAAGCCCACAGTATAAATGAAAGAACAAAATAAAAGCTAGAGAATAGGAGACAGGGAGATAGATATTTTGCAAATGGGAAGGGAGCCAGGAGATGGAGGAAGGAGGAAGAAGAGGAGAAGAGGACATAAAAAGAATTAAGATGTGTTATGTACACATACCCACTCTCCAATTGAACATAATTGTTAGTACTAAAAACACATAATAATAAAAATAAAAATTTTGACTAACTATTTTGACTATTTTATCAATGGGATCCTTTCCAAACTCTTTGTTTATAATCAATTTTTTTTTTGATATAAGGTCTCACTACATAGTCCAAGTTGGCTTTGAACTCACTGTGTAGTCCAAACTGGACTCAAATTAAGGGTCTTCCTGTCTCAGTCTCCCAAGTGCTGGGATTAGAGGCCTGTGCAGCACGCCCAGCAAGTTTATTTAATCTTAGCACTTTGTGTAAGACAAGAGTATTTTAGTCTATGCCACTAAGATCAGTGCAGCCATTTTTTTCCTTAAGTGTGTCTTTCAGGATGAAAGACAAAAACATAACAAAGCATACATCACTTCGGTTATGGCCTGGTCTCGCCTTTTGCTCATCTGTGAACAAAGTTCAGCTTCTATCTCACACACAAGCACACACTTGCAATCTCACACGCAAATGTGTACGCACAAACATTGGCAAAGAGACAGAGCCTAAGTTAAAATGGAAGACAAATCACAGCATGATCTTAAAAACCAGAAACCTCTTATAAACCTATAACTAATAAGGATTCAGCTTAAACTATTCTGTTGACCTCCAGTCTTCCCGATGTATGCTAAAATTTGTGGTTATTGTTATTCATTATTGTTATGGGGATCAGTAAAACAAAGTGGCAGTAATTTACAATATCCAAACTAAGTAAACGAAATCTATTATCTATTTCGTAAGTATTAAATCTAAGCTAATAATCCTTGGGAGAAAAACACAAAGTGTAGATAAAGTTGTAGAACAAGAAGATAAGGAATAGACATTTCTAGAATCTTTTACGATCCACCTGATTCCTTATCAAATATTTACTGGCACAAAATGACTTTAAAATGACCTGATAGCCAGTCAGACCACAAATGATGGTGAAGAAGATGGTGATGCTCAAGATGAGGGGAAAAATAGAGGAAGGTGAGGAGTTTTAATAGCTGTATGGTGATTCACATGTTTAATATAAGAATATATGCTCAAGATAGTACTAGAGAATTTTTTTCTTTCCTCGAATTTCAGTGCAGTAACAATGAATCCCAAGGACTCATTCATTCATTCAAATAATTTAGCCAGCATTGCTTGAGTAGCTACCATGTGGTGACATAGTCCCAGGCATGAAGATACAGACAAGAAAAAAGATGAGTCTTACTTTTGTGCATCTTAAAATCTAATGGAGAAACAACCAGAAAACCAAAAGGAGGCTGCCTTGTTAAGAAACACTCTAGGAGGGACAAGAGAAATAAGAAATGGAAGGAAAAAATGGAAGCAAAGCTTTTGTAAATAAGGAGGGAGGAGGGGGTGAAGGGAGGGGAGGGGAATGGGAAAAAAAGAAGCAACAAGATATATTATGTACAGGTACAAATCCCCTCTGATGAATGTTATCACTATGTACATCTAAAATGTACCATTAAAATAAAATAAAATAAAATAAACACTCTGAGCAAGGTCAGCACTCAGTGAGGCGAGGAGTCACCCCGCTCAGACTAAGAAGGAAAGAAAGTTCCAAGAGGCAGACTCAGGGTCTCCATGGCTGCGGGGAGCTAGCCGCGTCAGGCAGGTGACGTGGTCTATGAAAAGAGGAAACCGCATAGGTGGGCACGGAGGCCGGCAGAGGGTTTGCACCTCTGGGAAACTGTTCCTGGGTCTGTAAAGGGTGAGTAAGTGACGTTTACATCTCCAGGCTTAGTTTCTTTATCTGTGAGTTAGAAATTATGAAAATCTCTTTTTTGCAGTGATACATGCTTTGTCTGCACTAATGGGTACCTAGCAGGGCTCATAGAGAAAAAGAGGAAGAGAAAGAGGAGAGAAAAAAAGCAGCAGCCCCAGTTTGTACATTTTGCAGATTATCATGGCATAAATAACCCCACCGTGGCCAGTTTCTAGTTACAAAGATGGTATTAGCAGGCTCAGGAGATTCCTGCAAACTGTAGCTATCCGCCCTTAGGAGTAGCTTTATAGCTGGGGATGGACCAGTACCCCTCAGCGATGGAAAGAGAGGTGCTGGATCCCGTTGAGGGGGATGCACAAGCCATCCCACAGGGAGTGCGTGGTGATGAGCCACGCACGGAAGCCCTAGACACAGCCTGGGGACGGGGTTGTCCCTTAATACCGATTAGATGCAAAACCACAGAGGAGGCAAATCAGTGGAAAATCAGTCTGCCATTACCGGATGCCGGTTCTTATTTAAAGAGCAGCCACCGTTGCTAGCATCACGGCCCTTTGCATCAGGGAAGAGTTTTATGAGGTCACTTCAGGTCTTCACTGCAAATATTTTATAAACAGCCCAGACCTGATTCATGAAGAGGCAATTTGTATCTTCTTGGCTTACAAATGAGAATGTGTGTTGATTCCGTAAGTTCCTCAACATTTTAAGGAAGAGGAAAAAAAGAAGGAACTCAATCAAACCTTAACTGAATGGTAAATGAGGTAGTAATCCTATTATGTCATTCACAAGATAATGTAAAAGCAAGAAGAACCTGCTACAGGGCAATTCACCCCTAAGAGACTCTAATATTCCAATAAGTCACAGAAATAAATTCTGAGCAATTTAAAGAAGAACTCTATTAATTGCAATGTCCACCTGCCTGTACAAAAATTGTTGCATGAGAGTATCTTCTTGCCTTTTTCCAACAAGTATTTCTTGAACTTCTTTGCAACTTTCCAGCCCCTCACATTTGCCTCTGGCTGATTTAAATTATGCTAATTGAAAGAGAGAAAAATGCTGGTAATGGAATAAAATGGAACGCTGTTTCTTATAGCATCTGGTGCAATCTGAGCCATTTAAAAGTGCATCTTACGGAATAGAGATATGAATAAGCAATGCCAGTCTGATTACAAACACCATGGGTCTCATTAGAATACATCAATGTGATTGCTAGGTAGTGATACACTGCAGATTAGTAAGCTATAATTGCCTCTTACATATTATGTGTATAATATATAGTTTCTCTGGGTGGATGTTACAGCCACTTTCTCTCATGGCTATCTTTTCCAGCTCCACACAAAGCAATATCTGTGCTCCACTAAGTTGATTTTAGCTGGGTTCTTGGGTCCTAATTTTATTTTCCTCTAAGTATTCATCAAGTTTTCTACATCAGTGTGGTAAACAAAGAATTATGTCCAGGGTGATTGCCAGAAATAAGATATGTCAAGGGTCTATTACCCACTCAACTGAGAGCAGCCGATGGCTCAAGGCACTTCCTCTGAAGGAAAGGGTAAAATAACTGAGCCCAAAGCTCACTATACAGCAACAAGTCTTAATTAGGTTGTTGATTTATGTATGTAGAGCATTTTTTCATTGTCAAAATCTATTTGGTTTTTTAGTATAACTGGAAGAATTCAGACATCTCAGCCCAGATCATGACTTTGGCACACACTCTGTAGGATTTGCAAGCTCCTATGTGGGCTCTGAAATCAACACTCTGAAAGTCACATTTTGCAATAGCACAATCTGTCCAACCGTGTGTCACATGCTCTCTCCCAACTGGTGCTACAGCCACTAGACTACCAAGGAAAGGGGCAAATCTCCAGTCAGCTGCTAGCCAGGTAAGCACTTGGCTTATGCCCTGGACCTGCTGGGGATGCACAGTGGGCAGAGACCCAGCAGGCTTGAGCTCTTCTTGTGTTGAATCTGGAGGAGCTGACTGTGCAAAATGGGATGAATCTTTGCTTTTCCTTGGTTTTTCATAGGAAATCCCTAAAATGTGTTTCCAAATAGATTAGTCCAACAGAAGTGTTAAGAGTTTCGTTTTCAAATATAGTTGCAAATGGCTGGCTTAAAGTAGCATAGTTCATTTCATTACTACAGAACTTCGCAGAACCTGTCATATACCAATGTGTAGTCTACACTATCGCTCCATCTGACTTGACATAGAACACTCTCCACCCCAATCTTTCCCCCGCTGAATAATACTCATTAGTATCTTACCAACCTGATGTTTTATCCCAATACTTACCCACTCTCTATTGTGCTGTGTTTGGAAAACTTCACTCATTTGCATGGTGGGCCTGGCCCAAGTAGACAGCCGTTTCCGGCCAGCACAGCGGTTTTCCAGAGCTGATCACACTGATTTCTCACAAGATCCTGACAACATGAGGAATATTTACTCCCCTTTTAAAGACCAATAAACTGCATTTCAAAAAGCCTGATTTGTCCAAGATCACACAGCTACAAAGGAACTTATTCCATCACGTTCAGCCTCTATGTACTCTGTTAACTTTCTTCTTGTCTTAGGGCGCATCTTTTGTTTCTGTTTGGCGAATGACTAGCCTGTCTTTGTCACGGTCCGTCATCAAAGTGAAGAATGGCATTTGAGAAGTGCTGTTCGTAGCTTTTATGCTTAGAACATGGAAATGATAATTAAAGAAAATCACTACCTCTCCCTGGCTATATATTAGATGGTAGTATCTCAGCTGTAATAGATTGCACTCTGCTTTTAGGGAAAAGTAGAGTGTAGAGATTAATTCCTACAAAGCACAGTGTGTTCGATGAACATTGCACTGAAGTTATAATTTGTTCCATTAGAGCTTACCAAAATAATCAACATGACAAATCAGTGAAAAAGAAGCCACCTGGCAAGAGAGATTAGGCAAGCAGAGTTTAGAGATCGCAGTGGCACATTCACTACTAAGGTGGCCGCACTGCTCTCAGACTGGAACAAACCCACCTGACAAACTGTTCAATCAGATGGGGTGGAGCCATTTGGGCACATGGTACAGAAAGCCAGGACAGTACAGAGCCCGGTGCAAGTTGTTGGATTCCAGATCCCGGGGCTTAAATCCCAAGGTCCAATTCTTATTATGGGGTGACCTTGGATTATTTTCTAAACGCTCTATGCCTTAGTGTTTTCATCTATAAAGCAAGGATGATAGTATTCCTTTTGTATGCTTTTGTAGGCTCCTGTAAGAAATTAAATATGTTCCAAAACGTTAAAAGAAACTGAAGACTGTGAGCTTGGGCTCCAGCTCAATTCTTACGAAGACTCAGAATAGAGCTTTTAGGTCTTGTGCGTCTGGTGTAGGTCACAGGGTTAAGGTGGCATGGTTTTGCATATTCTAGTTGCACTTTTGCATTTCAGAGGGAAAAATAACTGCAAATATCTTGCCAGGGATTAGGATATATTCTACATTCCCCATCACTCTCCCTTCTTTTAGGGAGGCTGAAAAACTAAAGCAATTCACACATTAAAAGCCAGGTAATTTGTATATAAACAGAAAGTTGTGGCTAAAGAAAGCATAGTCCCTCTCATCAGGGTATCCAAGGATGTGAACGCAAGTATTCTCACACGTCTGAGTATTGCTTATGCTTCTCTGCATCTTTGGCAAATGTCCACTGGGCACACTCATGGGAACTCAAGAGTCAAAGCTTGTGGATTCCGCACTCACTTCCACAGGCAGAGTCCCCGACTTCCCCTGGGTACACCCTGCTCCTCTATCCTGTGGTAGACTGGCTACCTCCTCAACAGCTTCAGTTCCTCTTCCTGTGTATATAAAATGAAATCTCCCACGCCCGTCCCACTTGTGTTTGGCCAGAGAGGTGTTCTGTCCAGTGACGAGGGAGGTAGAACTAAAATTTGCTTTCAAGACTGGCCAGACAGCTTCCAGCACACTTGTCCACATCTGCCCCTTATATAGTGACCTTTAGTCACATATTGAACGTGGCATTGAAGAGGGAAAGAACTGGCTCCATTGGTCACTGCTTGGAGAAGAGTTTCCAGGAATATCCTCTGGACCTGCATCAGGCTGTGATGTGAGCTAAACATAAATGTGCAGTCTGTTAAACCACTGAGAATATGGAATCATTTATTACAGATAGAAGCTAGCATTTACTTCCCCAAATAATACAAAATTTCATATTCTATTACACTGCATCAGTCTCAAAATTATTGGTAAGATTACATGTGGCAATTTTGACATCATTCTAAGAGCTCCTTCTAGAAAATGTATGAAAAATACTTACAGGCTGACTCTGTCTTGCTAAATAACAGAGGAGAAAATTCCAAGCCTAGTCCTTCACAAATCCCAAATATGCTGTCGACTACCTACACATTAATAGAGCTGATTCTAGAAATGATGATGTAGTAAGTAAATACAAAATAACCTAATGTGACCCAGATTCTGAAATTCTTTTCATTTCACCACTCATGTTTTGAAAAGTTGCCGGTGATACCAAAAGGCATGACTCTGCTCTGGTGTTGTTAGGGCTTTGGTCATTGTGCTATAAGTCTTGAGCCTCATTTTCAATCGACAAGAACTTAGCCCAAGTAGTCATTGATTTAACAAAATAGTATCATTAGGACAATGTTCATCCTTAAGACTATAGTTTTAAGTATTTTTTGAATTTGGCGAAATGCTTACAAAATGTCTCCATCAAATGCATATATTAATATAATTATTATCTTTTGCAGTTTTAGGGACTCTCTTCGACCCCTTGGGATGCCAGTGAACCCCCAAGGATCTGGGCA
Organism: Hystrix cristata; assembly: GCA_004026905.1. NCBI lineage: Eukaryota > Metazoa > Chordata > Mammalia > Rodentia > Hystricidae > Hystrix > Hystrix cristata. Next base: position 88,787 of record PVJO010000757.1, on the reverse strand, counting down.
TGCCAGGTTAAAAGCCCCTGGTAAGAGTTGGTACCTTAACTCTTGGGTCAGTAACGAAGCTATAAGAGAGACTAAAGAATAGGACATGTTAGAGAGAAATTTATACCATCAAAAAAGCTACCAGACATAGCTACCAGTTGTTGAGTTCAGGCTAGATGCTAGACACAGTGTTAAACACTTTAATATATTTAATCTTCATAAAAGCTTTTGGTATTGTAATTGCCATGGTACAAACAAGGCAATGGATAGAGGGAAAGTAGGAGATTTGTCCTAGACTGCATAATTAGTAAATGGCAGAGCATGAATTCCTTAGTCCATGATCCAAATTATAATGGAATACAGGATCTTAAAATCAGATTTTCTAATGTATTATTCTCAAAGGCGCAGGTTAGAAGTCCATGCTTATTTTACACATTGTATACATGTATTGAATTATCATACTGTATCTTCTAAACAACTACAATGAAAATAAAAAATGTCAGTGCTTCTTATCCACCATGTAACTATGCTCCATCAAAATTTAGGATTTTGCTTTGATTAAATTATAACCAGTAATTAATTTAGAAAAACCATATATATGACAGAAGTTATTGAAAACACATAACCAGGTTTCAGGTTTGTATACGGCAACTACTTTATTATTTTCAAATGCAAAATTCTTTGCATTTAGTTTGCTATTTTACAATTTTACAAACTAGGTATAAAAGACCATAAATAAATGACATAAGTTACGTGTACCTAAAGTTCATGAAGGAAAGAAAAATACCTTGACAAATTAAAACAAAATAGAAAATCTATGTCTAGCTCAAAAGATCGCTCAAATTTTGCAACATGTTTGAACCAAGCAATGTTCTGTTAATTTCTTTTTCAGTATGAACTAAATTATAATATGCCTTATACATTCTAATTTTAACCACAGTCCTTGCATATTCCAACATACTTGGAGTGATACAAAAAATAAATGCGCTCTTCAGTGTGTATCAATGCTTGATGTTGTTTGGACAATGTTAAAGGAGTGAAAATATTGCTTCTAGAACTTTCCTTTACTGGTCAGAAGTGTCATTAGACAAATATCGAGGCTATACAAGTGTATGGATTAATACACATATATCCTTCACAGATCGAATACGAGATCTCAGAACACACACGCTAGCAGTGTAGTGAGAACAATCTTTCTTTGAAGTAACTTTTTAAACACACCAGAACATTTCCTTTGTAAGATTGCTAAAAATAACTTGGAGCCCGCAGACACATGGTGAAGCTACTTGATTTGGTGCTAGGGAATAGCTTCATGCTGCTTAACAGATGATCTGAGCATGATTTAGCATCCAAGCTCACAGGTCAGTGCTTACTCATCAGCTAGACACAGACCAGGAAGCTGGCCTCCCACCCTTACCTCTGGGAAAGACAGCCTGCTCAGAAATTCAGCCTCATTTTTATACATATTGTTCAGGCATCAACGCATAGGCACATCCCTTTAAAAATATATTAAGGTCCCCCAAAAGGGGTGAATTAACTTTGTCACTCTGGCATAGTTATGAGTATACAATGCCACACACCCTGTCAGAATGCAATAAATATTTATCGATGATTTTTTTCTACTTATTCAACAATAATATGTATGGTTCAGAATCTTTTTTCTCCATTTTTCCCTGATTCGATGTTATAGCTTATATAAATGGTCACAGTTTCTGCAACCATAGCTTGGAATAAGCAAGGCAGCCACTCAGGTTATGTAAAATGGCAGTATGCTGGCTGGAGTTTGGTATCGTATCACATCAATACTGAATCTTCACACACCAGAACTCAGATTCTAGAAGACTGATGCACCTTGCGAGCAAGAGGAGATAGCTGCATATTAGTTGCTGTAGAATTTTCCATGTAATTTGGGAACCTGAAATCGCTTGAGGCCATTTCATCCCAACTACATTAATCTCAAGAGTCACTGGCATGTATTTTTCTGTGACATTGGGAGACAAAGCATCAATCCGGACACATCATCTCAAAGCTGACACACATATCTACGTTCATCTCCAAAAGTATATGAATTGCATATATTTGTTTGCATTCAACAAGTCCATTTATGCAGGCAAACACGGGCTACTTGTACTCCATTTGCGGTTACCAGACGGATTCCATCCCCTTTTCTCTCTCCGACAAGGAACTGGTAAGTCAGATGAATTCAATCAGAATTTGTAATTTTGATGATGGGCTGTCTCCTGAATGGGTTTATATTCTAAAATTATTCCACCATTAAGGTGAAAATGCCTCCATCCAACGCTGTAGAATTACTCTTTAAGGTTGGTGTGGCAGCTACAAAGCACACTTTTAGATATAGGACATTTAACATCTCCAAGTCCTTTCCAAGGGGACGGGCATGGTCTCCAGGTTCACTGTATCATGGTTCTTTATCTTGGAACTGGTAGGAGACCAGAATTTTTAGATGTAGCATTCCACAACATTCACAGGCAGTCTGAAGCATGAGATTACACACACACACACATCTATGCACACGCACGCACACACATTCACACCTATGTACACACATCAAAAGAGATAGTCAGCTCATATTTAGTCTAGGAAAAAATATATTTATATCACTGCAATGGCACACCCTGGGTAAAATGTTACTTCGGCAATGCATATCATAGGCAGCTCATTAAGAACTGGCTTTGTTCTGTGTGGTGGCACCTGACCTGGTGTCCGTAGTAAAACCTGTTGCCTTTGGTCACTTGCTGCTACACCAATGCAGCAGTGACATACAGGAATGAAATACGGAAATACGTATAAATAAAATCACAAGGAATCTGGAGCAAGGACTCTGCAGGGCTGGTGCTGTGAGACAGTACAATCCTCTGTGCAACTGAAGAACAGATGCTGAACTTGAATTCCGTTGATTTCACTGGGAAATGGGGTTTGAAAAACCACACATTTCTTCTTTCCAGGTATAGCTGTTATTTAATCTGTGTCTTTGCCCCAGAACTGGTGTCACAGAAGCAGAAGAAACATGTTTGGAAGGAACCGAGGAGGGTGTGTTCTGTTTTCTTGCAAGGGCTTTGTAACTGACAGGAAGGGCTGTGAGGCTGAAATAGCAGAATTTACTCCCTGGAGAGAAAAGAACAAGACCTTAGACAAAACATCAACTAATATTACCAGCCAGTGACCAGTCAATATTGTGAGAAAGAATATAGGTTTGAAGAAGGAGGTGGCGCGGCTCTGTAAAAGTAGTTTAGGAGAGAGAATATGAATTCTTATCTTCTTACTCTGAAAAAAATACTAATTATAATAGCAAAAGTTAATTTTGACCAACAGTTTAATGACAACGATCCTGAGATTTGGATGAGAAAACTGAAGTGGAGAGGGACTGAGCAACCTGCCCAAAGCCTTGCATCCTGACCTCACAGAGTCAGGATAGGAGGCCATGAGGTCAGAATTTAGGGCCAGGCTTGAACCGCTGCTGGATAAACTCTCTTTGAAATAAAAATCTGCAACTCTTTCAGCTCACAGTCCACCAGTGATCACCAATAATGATTGAAAACTGCAAACCAAGAAATAAAGAGCATTGGATGTTTTCTTTGAAAATAAAGAAACTTCTGAAGAGCAAGATTATCTGTTTAGTAAAGATCCATGGGATCTTCCGGCAATCAGAAAGGGGAGGGAGGCTGGGGCCAGGGGCATGGAGATTATGGGCATGGTGTTGGAGGTCTTGGACCAGGCTCTCTGGCATCACAAGAACGCACCGTCCACACCCCAGACTCCTAGACAGCAGCCTAGAATCTGACAAGGCCGGTGCAAAGCATCACCATGGCTCCTCCTGGTCCACTCAGTGTGTCAAATCATCAACTCAGACTAAAAGAAGAAATTTCCCTTCCTTCATTCATGATAAGTGACTGCCAAGGTCGCTCCTTGGACCACACCTCCTGCTGCAGGAGCTGTGTTCAGTAGACGATGGCCTCAAATGTACAGCAGGAATTAAGACCAAAATATGCCTTTCCAGATGACTGTGCTATCAATTATTTATTTGGTGTATGTGCCTGCTTATTGTGTAGGAAGAAATAAATAAAATTTATTTTCTTTGAGTTCAATGACCACAGGTAAACTTGCACAAAACCTTCTAGTCCATTTGGAGACAAAAATAAAGTATTCTCACAAGTAGAAATCAATTTTTAAAATTGAAAACTATAAATGTGGGCTAGGGTGTAGTTTCATGGTAATGTAGTTTTACTTGTGAATTTATGGGAAAAAAAAAGGAGAATATGAACTTGAATTTAAGGCTCTGGAATACCATTATACCACATGGGTAGACACCATATATAATATATGACATATTGTATAGAATATATACTTTTTGGTAGTACTGGCAGTTGAACATACATCCTTCAGGCTGAGGTACATCCCCTGCCAACCCTTTTATTATTTCTTATTTTGAAAACAGGGTCTCTCTAATTCCCTAAATTGCTTAGGTTGGGTTTGAACTTGGGATCTTCCTGACTCAGCTTCCCAAAATTTGTGATTATGTGCATACCCAGCAGGCAAACTTTATAAAGAAGAGTTTTCTTTTGCTACCAGAAATTCCACTCTTAGAGGAGAAACAATGGTCTTCAACACATTTGTCCCTTTTCATTCTGCCAACCCTCTTCTTCACTTAATGTCTGGATATAAATATCTATTGTATAAATATATTTACAATATTAAAGGAGTATTTTGTGGAGTTGATATTCTTGTGGAAATGAACGTCCAAGACAGAAGACCAGGAATGTGAAGGCTCATATCTAGTTGATGCTAGAGTAAGAGTTGAGAAAAATAAGTCTCTCTCCTTTGAATTCAGGCAACTCCTTTATCACGGGACTTTCCTGAACAAAGGCCAGAGAAAGCACGTGGTGTCCAAGGGGTCATGAGTTGTTGAAGGGAATTCATTGTGACTAAATAAACAAAGCACTGCCCCTTGGACACAGCCATAAAGACATCAAATATCTTTATCATCCAGTTCCTTTCATAGCAATGGAGTTGTACTTGCACAATTTACTGCCTTTCCAATTATAAAATAACAGTTGCATAAACTTGCAGTGTAAACAATGTATGTTAATCCTTCCAGGAGTAATTTGATAGGGCTACCACTTTCATATAGATACACACTTAGCTCTGATTGCTCGTGAATCCATTTAAATCAAAGATCTTCATCTCCAGGGCCCCCCACCACTGAACTGCGTTTCACCCCACTGCAGCATGCGTAGTACAGCATCCCGGGTCACAAGCGAATGACACAAAACAGAGTTACACTTGGCCACTGAAAGAGGAAGATTGCCCTTTCTTCCGGAGACCTCACTGTGCTATCCCAAGAGTATTCTGCGCACATGTACAACATCATCATACATCAGAAAAGGTGTTATTACTAAGGTATCACGGTCTCTCTAATTTACAGGTGAGGAACTGAGTTATAAAGAAAAATGGGGTGACTTTCCTAATATCAACATTTTACATGGCTTTAGAATCCATAACTCTGCAGATGCCAGATGCCAGAGCCCCGGCGCCATGTCCAGGAAACAATGCGACATTCCTGTGTTCTCACACCTCTTTTCCAAACTTGAGGGAGACAGTGGAGATAGTAAACACTCTCACTGCTGCTGGTTTTTATTTTAGATACTTGGATTTTTTTTTTTTTGACCCTTCCATTGGCTGACTCTAACACATTCGAGTGTTCAAATTAAGATTCAAAATGTAACCCTTAAGTCAATCTTTACTTAATTATTTCATTTACAGAGATACCTGCCTAATAGTAACAAAACTACTCCAGCATAATATATAGCATTAAATTGCTGGGATATTTTAGAATCAGCACATCCTTGCTTTAGAAAACTTCTTCTTTGGCTATATTCAATGTTCAGGAAAATAAGAAAGCAAAACTTTTAATTATTCAATTTCTGTTAGGTAAGAGTCTATTTTCACTTAAAGTACAATTCCATAATGCTTTCTTATTTGAATTGGAATATTTTTTATTAAAAACAAGATATTCTACAACTTTGTTTCAAGTAAAAAATAACATTTTCTAAAACCATGCAAAAAACCCCCAAATAACCAAAAACCAAGAAGCCCAACCTTTATCTGCCAACTTTTAACATGAATTTCCAAAACTCGTAGACTTCGGCAAATGTGGTGATAAAACAAAAATTGGAGGAGCAGTTTTAAAAACAAATTTTACATTCCTTCTGAACAGAAAAGCTTTTACAACTTATGTTGAAAAAAAGGTTTTTACTAAACTGTCATGATTTGACAGCATCAAATTTAACATTCTTTGCTCTATAAGAAATAGCTTTCAAAAAAAAAAAAAAAGAAATAGCTTTCAGCATAAAACTGAAACAAAAAAAAAAGGTCATTAAATCAGCCAAGCTCTTCTTTAAAAGTGACAAAAATGGAAGTTTTTTTTAAAGTTAAAATTTAGTCCAAAGTTAGGTCCCTTGCTTTTAGGAACGAACAAAGCCATTTAATTCATTTGTTTTAAGATGAAAATTCTAGAACACAAAATCGAAGCACTGAAAGCTGCTAATGAACTTATGGATGAAAGATACATTAATAGGTTACTTCCTAATGTCAAGAAAGTCAGGGTGGTGCCATGTCTCCACTGACATCCTGCTAAATCCTTCTTGGCTGATCCTGTCTGGGGCAATGATTCCCAGAAGAGGACAGAAATATGTCCAATGGGAAAGACATTCCAGCACTTCTTCAATGAAGCAAACTCTCTGAAGGAAGATGCATGTGATTGAACAGTTAGGGAGAAAGGTCCTTACTCAGAAGACACAAACGAATGGTAGCAAAGGGCAAGAGGGACCCTTTGTGAGGGAGAGCCAGAGACATCCAGGAGTCATTGTCTTGAACTAGGCCTCACCTTGCATAATTTATATTTCACTTCTTCCTAGAAGAACATCGGGGTAGCCATACTGTATTTGATCTCCTTGTCTGTTATCAAGAAAGGGTGAACTCCTGAAAAAAACCCAACACTACCTGGTAGCCATGAAAGAATACTTACTACTCAGTGTTTCAAAGGAGATCAAGTTTATACACGCACACACAAACACACAGACTTCGCCCGAGAAAGATTCATTGCTGATTCTTTCAACTTACCTCAGAGATCTGGGGTTGTTTCTTTAAAAGAAGGGAAGTGTCAAAGTTCCCTATTCCAGATTGTCACAGCCCATTATCCACAAGGTAGTTACGATAAGTTTGTAGGGTCCACAAATAAAACTTTATTTATATGGCACAGCCTCAGGCCCAAAGAAACAGACTTCCTTTGTCCAGTTAGGGGGGATGGGGCTTGGGTTCTATACTTTTAAATTATCAGCTTTCCTTTTCTTTCCAGCCCCGCTGTGTCATAAGAATCCACCAGGTGACGCGGACACTGAAGAGGCGACATACATGAGCCACGTGGTTTTTCACCCATCTTTTCTTCCATGCTATGAACCAAGCCCTAAAAACTACAATTGAGTCCTTCAGAACTGTTTCTGGGCATGGTCTTTACTCCAGTGAAGGGAGATGACTGTAATTTATACCACAAACAAAACACTATGGTTGTAATTCCCAATGGAGGAAGGATGGAGGATCCTCGGAGAAGCTCGGTGTCTGGCAGCAAATACAGCATCACAACTCAGAGGCAGAGGTCCATTTCTATAGGTACACGGATCTTACAGACGCCGATAGACTTAGTTAGGTTCTGCCAAGAAAACATTCGTTCCAGGTCTAATTCCAACGACCGACTGCCACTTCCGCGAAGCCCCACAGTTTCAGAAATCCGTACACGAAGCAATGCTGCAGACACTTTTTCCTTTAATTTCAGAGGGCGAAGACGAAGTAAAAAAAGTGCAGTTCTTCAATTAAAGTGCATGGATGAGGTAAACTAATTTCAAGAGTTTTGAGTTTATTCAGTACTGGCTCAGACAGGAACCATCCTGCCGTGCATCTGCTGCACTTGGGTTCGCATGGCCTGGACGCTGCTCAGGATCTTATTCTGGTGTGTGACAGCTGTGATGCCAATTCTCGCCAGGTCACTGTACACGGGGCAACCAGAAAAGAGGTAGAGAGAAGTCATGAGGGCTGAGAGATCCTTTTCCAGGACTTCATGCAGACACACATTTGAATCAGCCACAACTGATGCGGCACGACAAGGCAGGTATGTGAAAATGTTTAATTAAGCAATTTAATGTAAGATGAAGTGCTGTATAGGGGCTGTGTAAAAATATACACGATCGAAATGAGAGGCATTGTAGTTTTATTTTTTTTTAAATGAGTAGGATGATTATGTAGCTCAAAGCGAAAAAAACGAGAGAAAAGGAAAATACCATGAAATCTAGATTTACCCTTTCGTGTTACACCGGTGGGTACTTACTCCTGGCTCATATGCACCACCGCCTCTAGTGTGGTATAACCTGCTGCCGTGAAGTTATCCTTATACCGGTCCATCTTAATGGCCTGGAGCCAGTCGCCCACAGAGACGACGGCAGAGAATTCAGGGGAGCTGGGATCCAACAAGGCAGTGCTAGGTCTGGAAGCAAACGAGAGAGTATAAACAGACAGGACTCATCAGCGCCATGGGAAGGCTCAGAAGAACTCAGATTGCCTACAATGAGCAAGGGCAGCTGAGAGCAGAGAGAAGGTTCCCAGTGGAACACTCTTCCTCATACACAACCACTTGACTTTGTGCCCTTAATTTTACCATGCTGAGAATGTAGGCAGTAACCACTCTTTCTTGTTCTTAATTCCATTTCTTGAATTTGCTTTATTTGGACCTCTTGGAGCACTAATACTCCTAGTGGGTTTTTTAACATCCTAGTTTGGGGCAAAGAGTGGGGGAGCCCTCGTGACTGAAACCTGCCAGGTCTTTGCAGAAAGACTTCTGTCCCCACCCGCACTGAATACTACAGATGTTACTTTGGCAACTAGGGAAACCTTAGTGAAGTACGAGTAAGGAAAACCGAGCTTGTGACCTGCCAGACTTGATGGAAGCAGAGAAAACAGAGTTCAAGTCCAACATGCTTCCAGCTGGGTCCACAGGCAGGCTCGGGGCATTGAAACCAACTGGGGACAGCAGGGAGTTAATCCCCCCTTTAATCGGCCCACGCCTGACCAGCTCATGTGCCAAGACTGGCAGAAAGAATGACCACTTTGATCACTGTTTGGATTATGGAATGTGCTTCTCGTATTCCTTTGCTGGGGCTCCTCAATAATGATTTCAACAAATTCAAAGCACTTCTTATTAAGTTATTTATTAGTCCACTTGCTTCTCAACCCAGGTGTTTTATATTAGGCCACTGTCAAGAATGCGTACGGGCAAGAATTCTGCCATTAATTATCGTATTGATAAATAACAAATGACCTATTTCTTTTTTCAAATGACAAATTCTAAGGAAAGTATTTATTAAGGGAATTGTAGTTATCTTCATCACCAAAATTAAAAATGATCATAGGACAGATCTTTAGTTATTTTATGCCGTTTTTTTACTATGATTGCCTATACAGCAATATTGTTATTTGTCATTTCATTTTCTTGAGCTTTTCCTTTTCTTACAAAATACAGAATATGTTTGATCTTAACAATTGGATCTGATTTTCATCCTGAGATTAAGCTTGAGTACAAACATTTAAATTGGAATTATATAATTTCAATCAAAAAGTTCTTTCATGTAGTAAAAAAAAATAAATCAATATCATGCCTAGTCTACAAAGCAGAATTAATCCAAATCCATTTGAAATTTTGATTTTTACCTGAATTATTTTGATTTTCACTACTTTCTCTTCAGATAAATATTTTAATAAACATTTGTTTTACAAGTCAGCTTTACGTTCAAATAATAGGTTGATTTCATGACCTTTCTTTTGTACCCACTCTTTCAAGTTTAATGTTTTGAGTAAAATTCTGCAGATGTTTACAGCAAGAATAAGCAGGATTTAATTCCTCTCTCTCAAATTTGAGTTAATAAAGAATTAACATAGACAGTTCTAATACCTAATTGAGCACTGGATATATAGCAATAGCATTTGTTATTATGCAAGGACCTATTGGTCTCAATTTACTTCTAATTTCAAGCAAAGCACATTAACAAGGCAAGATATAGGCTTTAAGCACCTACCAGGTCAAAATGACCTCAGGATGAGAGTATCTTCACTCAGTGTCAATGAACTCTAAGGGTCAGTCTCAAGCTTGTTCTGGAGGTCTGGGGGTTCTCTGTGGAACACCATGACATTTGCCTAATTTTGTGTTGGGGCACATAACGTGTCATGTTACATCCTATTATCAGCAATAGCAATAAACATGGTGCCATCAGTGAGAAAAGTTTAGAAATAAGTGTATCCAAGAAGTCAATTTACTCTGTACTTTGGTGCAAAGTAGATATTGTGTGGTATTAATGGCTGAACATCTTATGTATTCTCCCAAATACAAGAGAAGCAACAGACATCAAGAAACGGGTCATAGAACCCGCAGACATGGGCTCTGGAGTTGAAGTTTTAAAAGGCTGAGAGGAGGCTGACCTTGAACTGCGGAAGCTGGCTCTACCTGGGAAGGAGGCCTCACAGTCCCCCTTTTGCCACCTCTGAACACGGAACAAAAACCAGCCCAGCAATGGTAGATTTCTTTCTTCTTTTCACAAAGCTACCATGTAGCAGAGCCGAGATGTGGATTTTTAGCCCATTGCAAGGTTAATTCAAGAGCGTGACCATTATGCTTTTTGTCTAATGACAACGATAGTGATTGGAAAGCACAGAAGAGAATAGATGGTTTCTCTATCAACTCCAAATTCTCTTTTACATGGAGTGTGATAAGGATGTTGAAGCTAAGTTTTTAGGACAAAGATGGAAGGAAAATATCAGAGGGCCTGCAAAGATTGACAAGGCTTGGACATTATGGAGAAACAAAATATCTTTCTGTTTCTAACTCAGATCATGATGAAAGGCGGAGGCTTTGAGAAGCTCAGATTTGGGGATGAGGAGGCTTCACGTGTCACAGGCCAGAGTCACTAAGTCTTATTGTTCAAGGGCCTGGCAGGGGGGCATCTCAAATATCATAGCAGTAATTCTCACTCATTCTCCATGGAGGAAATTATGGCACACACAGTGTCATAGTGTTCTTCATAGACTGACACACATCACGTCACTCTTCCCAGTGAATTAACTACCTCCTTCACAGATGGTCCCATCGTTTGGTTGTAAAACCCCCTGTCGAAAATTCATCTGCCTGCTTTGTAACTTGATCAGTTTCTGCATTGGCTCTGTGTCCTTCCAAGACTCAGAAAGGGGAAATCAGACTGAAACCTCATGAATCTTTTGCTATAATTAACACTTGATAAGTCAACTTAGAAATGCAGCCTTTAAAGACCTATCCTTCCATCTTTGTTTATTATTATTTTGTGTTTCTTTCTCTTTTCAAAAAGCAGCATCTACCGACTTGAATGTCTTCCAAGAGTATCTTCCCAAGCTTTCAGGGCCAACATAATAAAACAAGCACTTTAGTTCTTTCTTCCTTTTTCCTTTTCCTTTTTCTTACTACCATGAGGCCTGACAGGCATGAGGCTCTCCAAAATGAATAGAACTACTGTAAATACTCCGCTAATTGAGAAAGAAGCCACCCAGGTTGCAGAGATCTATGAAGTGGCCTCTGATGAAAAGGGAGGAATTAAAATGAGTCACCACGCGCCTGCCACTTCTGATGCACCCTTTCACACATGGCTATTAAGTAAGCACGGCAAACCTGGAGCTATCAGTCCCCGTCCTCTTCAAGCTGTTGGGGTTGCGGATGAGTTTGTCCAACATGTTGACAATCTGCCCAAATTTAGGCCTGTCGCTTCTCTCCTTCTGCCAGCAGTCCAGCATCAGCTGGTGGAGTGCAATAGGGCAGTCCATGGGCGGGGGCAGCCGATAGCCTTCCTCAATGGCTTTAATCACCTACGGAGACAACAGGATGGTACGTTAAGCTGCCAGGCAGGCTATTGTTGGAGTTCACCCTCCAGACAGGCGTGTTTCTCATGCACTGAGCTGCCAGCGAGCTTGAGCATGGGCACAGCTCCAGTAACTTTGCAGAAGCCAAAGCTGGACCTGAGCATTGCTGGCAGCAAGAGAGGGAAACCAGCTGTTGCTATGAGGTGTTCACAAATGGCAAGTGATGCCAACTTGAAACTCTAAAGAGAAGATGCGTCTATAATCCAAAATTGTTAGAACCCAATTAGATCAACAACGCGGTGTCAGAGGTTTGGCAATACCGACAGAGATCTCACGGTCCAGCCCCAGCCCCTGTCCATCCTGCAACTCAGCACCAGCGCACCTATACATGCCCAGCAAAATGCCTCTGACCTAGTGCCAAAGATCCCATCAGGAACAATTACAAAAAATGAATTCCTTTGGCTTAATGTTAAGCCTGCGTCCTCTTACTCAGACAGCTAATAGATCAACACTAGAGCCTACTTCCAGATGCCTGGCCCTTTTTCCTTTTGCACAGTTATACCCCTAGACATCAGTTTTGTGTTTCTTTCTTGATCTGTTGGTTGACTCTATCAAAAGTGTTAGTAACAGATTTTTTTTGTAGGATTTAAATTTTAAAGGAGACCCTCACACATCTAAGGAAAGAAGGTAAAATGGTAGGTGATAATTGTCTTATTGTCCAAGACCATCCCGAGTGGTTTCCTCACTTAATGAGACATAAATCATTCAGCACGCCCTCTGCCAACTCTAATTTTTCTAAACTGGCATTATATTATTTTCTTATTGGCTTTTCTCTAAGCCCCTCCCCTTCAGGGTATGAATCTCAGTAATGAAATACAGCGTGACTCACACCAGACTAAAAGAGAGGAATTACTTCACAGTTTCTTGGCTACTTTGTTTATGAGTAACCTCTGAGATTCTGAAAACTTTTTATTTGTTTGAGAGTTTAAAGTTTTGTTTCACATCAGCACTTGTGTTTTGTTTTCCTACTGAAATAAATGCTGTGGAGAAACAGTGGCCATGGAGATACCAGTGACCACATTGAACCCACCCAGTGGGTCTACTGATTGCTCAGAAACTGGCCTTCAACAGTTTCTAGTTTCTAGTTGCGAATTTGACTGTTGTCTTCTTAACTAGCAAACTGATTCACTTCAACAATCATCTTTTGATTGATTAACGCGTTTGATCCTTTTTCTCCCATGTATTTTGTGACACTTCATTCTATTATCTACTTCTGCAAGGTAGACTTGTCTATGCAATCTCATTTTATTCTATTTATTTCTGGCAATTACACGATGTCAGTTTGATCCTCTGGCTTATTTTCTTTTTTTTTTTTTTTCTTTTTTCTTCCAAGGTACACAATACTGACTTTAGACTTGCTGAAAACATTTTATATCAAATTGATGAGAATGCAAGAAACATTGGGCTGGCGCTAGGGTAACTCAATTTGTTGTAACCTCTCACACTAATTAATACTCTCTTTAATCACTACCAGCTTGGAAGACAGCTTGTGGGTTAAGAAAGCAAATTTTCTCAGTTTCTTGCTGAATACAAGGGGAAAAGGATGCAAACAACAAAACGATAAGTTTGACGTATTTTCAAGAGTTTTTTCATTCAATGAATTCTACCCTTCCTGGGTAGCATTACATTTCTTATCGATTCCTGTTCTACACAGAATCTAGCAGAGAGGGACAAATATATGTGAAGAACAGATCAATATTATTTGTGGGCAAAAATGGCTTCAGATGAATTTTTTCATGGATAAAACCAGAAACATAAATAATATGTAAAACAGCCAGTTGTTTTAATATAATACAGAGACTGTCAAAGTTGTAGATCTGATAATATTTAGAGTAGGAATACTGGTATCTTCAGATACTGTGCACTGGCAAACATTCAGCCATGTCTCTCACTTGAAATAAAGTTAAGTATTAAATAATTACATTAATACATGCATGATTTACTCATTTAGGATTTTTGTCTTTGTCCCTCAGAGGGTCTGTAACCTGCATCCAAATGCTGATATAAGAAGCTACTTGAAGGTATCTACATGATATAATCACATCAAATAAAACATTACACACCATTCACTTCCATAGTTTTTCCCCAGCTTGTAATTATCTGTCATTTAGACTAGTTGTGCTCTCCTCCTTCCCATCCACTATGAATCTTCTTTTATGAATTACAGATAATACAATATCAATATTACCCTTCCCTTTAATCTGGATATTCAGAGTAGAGAGTTCTTTTCGCCCCACTAGTGATGTAGTACATTGGTTTCTCTGTGGCTCTGAACATTCTTTTACTAATCAGGCAACCCACAATCCATTTAAGTGCACCTGGTTCTTTGTGTAATTGCCAAGGCTTTGCAATTTCCTTTTCTTCCAAGAAAGCAAGGCAGCGTTGCACATTGGAGAGAGTTTTTAGAAAAGTTTTTCTAAAATATAATTTTAACTGATAAGCTGAATGTCCTGCACTTATAAACACCTTCTGATGATAATTTTCCTTGTACATAAAAAAAAAGAAAAAAATTAGTGAGGTTTGAAAAGTATAGGGGGCTATTTTATTTTGATGGAGTTTCCAATTCCTTTATAACTAAAACTTTTCCAGAATTAGCTAAAGTGTGTTTTAGGAAGACCTCTGATCTAGGGCTTTTTGTTTTGTTTTTTTCCTTTCTCAATGGAGATGTTTGTAATTAAATTCTATTACTCTGGAATCTTATTAGTGTCATTATTGAATGCGTTTCTGAAATTGCAGGCATCGTGGATACTCCCTTACGAACTAGTCCAGATGGTACATTTAAAGGGATGTGCATAATTTACAAAGGGTCATTTAGTGAAGCTTTATTTTAGAGTCCTCAAGGGGCAAGCTCTAATTACAACTATGCCAGCTTTAAAATATTCACTAGTTTTCTTTCAATAAACCTTTCATGTCAATTTTATCACATGTGAGTTTTGTTTTCTCATAATCTTTGCTACATTTTCTTAAAATTCAAACATCAAGTTTGTTTTAGTAGGCTACTGAAAGCTCACCGAATAGAAACACCACCCCATATAGCTTATTATCAATATCTATTTGTCTGTCTGTCTCCCTCTCCCACACTATACCATGCAAGCCGTTTAATTTTGACCTCTGTAATTCAAAGTCACTGTTGCTTATAATGTGGAAGTAGATTACTAGATATATTTCTATTAAGAAGCTTGAATTTATATTATTTCAAACCAAATGCTCAGTTTATCACACAGTGATGCCAAACTTCCTGAATCCCAATGTAAAGCCATATATTTCAGCACACAGAGACTCACGTCTTGATTGGACATATCCCAGTAGGGCCTCTCTCCGTACGACATCACTTCCCACATAACGATTCCATAGCTCCATACATCACTTGCTGATGTGAATTTACGATAGGCAATTGCTTCTGGCGCGGTCCACCGGATAGGAATCTTGCCACCCTATGAACATTTAAGCCATAAGTTATTCCCTAAGTACATTACCGATGTGCCATTTTCCTTTCTGAATGGAGTCACTACTTGCCAGGCAGGACGACAGCATTCTTGAGACAGCTCTCACAACAAGAATCACAGACTTGTTTATTTTAACTAAAGTCTTCCAGCTTCAGATAGTGTTCCTTATATGTTTTCTTTAGTCATAGGGATGTGACCAAGTAATCTATCTTAATTACTTTTCTAAAAGCCCACCTATCATCTGAACTCTGCTTAAAGCAATATTGTGGAAGGAAGGGAAAAACCTGAGGCTTTTAGAAAGTACGTATGTTATCCAGGGTGTATCAAAGGATGTGAAGCTGACACTTGTTTTGACTTCTTAGTGCCATTTCCCCCCAACCCCCAGCACCACAAAGGTAATGCTTAACACTGCTGCAGAAATTACAAATAAAGGAGGATAAATACGAAAGTTTCTGCCTATCACACTTTCTGGCAATATATAGAAAGAGAAATATGCTCAATAGATCTAGATGAAATATGTTAATAGGCCCTCAGAGGAAGCCGAATAATACCAGACTTGAATGGAAGAAAGGCAGAGTTTTAGTTATTGTTTAATTTTTGAAAACACTGGCAACAATGGTCAACCGACAATATATTACCAAGGAAAAGTTTAAATTCCTGCTGCTTCTTTTTTAAAAATCAACTGTCTCAACTCTCTCTTTGTTTATCCCTGTGTGCAAAGTATTTTTAATTAAGTTTCAGATTTTCTACAGTTTCACTTGAAGAAATTAACTCAACTCGAATACAGACCCTTGAGCTGTCCAAGCAGTCATTAGGGCTACTAACTAGAACAATAAGCTGTCTTGGGAATTGCTTTGATACACTGCAGTTTACTCTGGAAATCCATTGTAGGATACTCACATGGCCTCTCTTCCTTAAATATTTGGCTAAGGGTTTATCTATGTTAATGTATCATTTTAGAAGCCTCCTTTAACTTCTCTGTCTTTGACTATGCAGAAAAAAATAAAAGATCTTTGGCTTTCACAAAGAGCTATTCTTTTCTAAATGAATGGACTTGGAATTCAAAAGAGGATATGTATAAGAATCAAAACTGGAGGCAAAGAAATTGAATGCCACCCCCAAACCTAAGTAACCAACCAACCAACCAATCAAACAAACAAAAAACCCTCTAGTGCTTGAAATTGCAGATGTAAAATGCTGAATGTTAAAAGGGGAAAATGGCTAGTAGCTGTCTACCTCATGGACTTTAACAGTGTCAGTCTTAATAGCTAATAACTGTTTTATGGTTCTGTGTTTATTCCATTGGTGTTTTATATTCAGATTGTCAGGCTAAGATAGCCGTGCCATTAACTGTATACTGAATAATCTCAACTGTGCCACAATCCTCCCTTATCTACCAGTAGTAAAATGAAGGCCATTAGATAATGGAAAACCTTTCATAGTGTAAATGTTTTCTAAATCTTGTGCATATATTCTCACATTGAGTAGCCAAACAAGCAAAAACACTACTTCGTCTTTTTTAGAATAAGAATCTTTGTAAAAAAGAATTTAAAAAGAGCCAAATAGAAAATCTCAAACAGACAAGAAAGGGAAGGGAAAAAAAGAAGAGAAAGTAAAAAAGGAAGAAAGAAAACACAGGTGTCAATAAGTACTATAATAAATGATGCTACCTCCTGATTTTCGTAACAACCGATCATCTGTTTTGGAAATTACTTGCTTCTCATTTAGCTAACTTTTCAAGACACCCTTTGTTATTCCGTAGAATACTCTGCTCGAGAAATTTCAGGAGAGAGAGAATTTATTTTGCTTGTAGTTTGTAGCTTTGTAAAATGGTCATACATTTAGTCTGTTTCAAAAATCCCTGTTTGGGAGCCATGGAAACATGCAGGGACAGGAAAAGGCTCTGAAGGATGAGGGAACAAAATAAAACAAAGCACAGAGGGCTGAACATCAAGGTAAGAAGAGACGGCTGCTTCATGAGCGGGAAAGCCCAGAGGGTGAAGGTCCTCACCCTGGTAGTATACGCTGCTTCGGGATCATCTTCCAGCACTCGGGACATGCCAAAATCAGACACTTTGCAGACCAAGTTGCTGTTTACCAGGATATTCCGTGCAGCCAGGTCACGATGCACGTAGCTCATATCAGAAAGGTACTTCATTCCAGACCCAATACCCCGAAGCATGCCCACTAGCTGGATGACAGTGAACCTGCCATCATTCTTCTGAATAGGAAAGAAATAGGGAGAAATCCTATTAGGATGAGGCCAAATTAATTATCACCCTACATTTATGACTGAGTCTTTCTTGATCTCTGCATCCGGTATGCAGTGAAACTCCACATGATTTCCGGGCCGTTCTGACCAAAGTCACTAATTCACTCATTGTGTGCACTCCGGGAGCCGGGTGCGCTTCCTGTGATAGATGGAAATTACCCAAGTGTAATGAATCTAGGGCTCAAACAGCTTCACGATACAAGAATAAATCAAATACTTCCCTCATTGCCCATGGATTATTTAACAGCCTTAAAAACCACATCATTTTCTATTTCTCCTTTTCTTTGCTGTATTCAAAAAGTCCATGAGTATAACCAAACGGAATGGATAAAAGGGTTCTGTTAAGAGTTTTCTAAGACCTCATATTCTTGGATTTAATATAAAATAGACACATACCCTGAGGAAGGCATCCAAAGAGCCATTCTCCATGTACTCTGTTATGATCATTACTGGTTTACCTAGAGTTTTCAGAAAGAAAAACAAAAACCCTTGATGAGCAGCGCAGTTAATGAGATAAAAATGGGCCGTGCACAATTTTACTGCCAAGACACCTGTCTTATGTGATCTAATTTAATTAAAACAAGCCAAGCTTATGCCTCAGCTGTGGAGAGCTGGGGATGAAATATTAAAAGGACGAATAGGTTTGAATTCCATCTGGAAGGTTAACCCTTTGGGCGGCTTGTTGACAAGGTCTTTAACTAAAGTGGCCTCTGGTGTCCAGAGAGCGCACGAACAGATAATTGCGCTCTCAAGCAAAAGGGGGAAACGATAATGAGCAGGGCTGTTTAAACGTGAAAAATTCTTAAGGATAATTAATTTATTTTGTCCCCAGAAGAGCCACTTGTATGATGCTAGAGAAGTCAATGAACAGAGGGACCTTTTTTCTTTACTTAGGAAAACCCAAGTTTCAAGAGGCAGGAGTGGTATTGGATATTTCATGACTCAAACACATCTTAAAACGCAAATTTGCATAACAGACGCTTCTTGCTCCTTGTCTTTTCTGGTCTGAGGCTTCCCCCTTCCTCTTCCTTTGTCCTATCTGCAAGTAAACCTGTTCCATTTCTTTCCTTAAACTATACACCTTGAAAAACCAAACTATCACAGAAAATGTTCAGTAAGTCATTTCATCTGAGGTAGGAATTTAAATTCAGTACTAGGACATTTTCAGTATATTTCCCCTACTTTAGCAAAGAAATCAGAACGATTTTATACTCTAGGTGCTGCTGGGAGAATGAGTAACACTTTCATGCCTCTTTAGTTATCTTCCTGAGGGCCTCAAGCAATAAGGATCATTTATTAGTTTCTTAATCACTGCCAAAGAATTTAAAGTCTGAAATGCCTTCTTTCTAAGCAGACCGCAGAAGGTGGAGGGTGGTATTCCTGTTTCTTACTAAAAGGAAGGTAAAAGAATCAAAAGTCCATAAATGATTTCCTTGGATAAAAATAAAACATCAATTTAATAAGTCAAAAATATTCATTTTTATTGCTGTACATGGTGATCATTTGGACTTAGTCATTCAGTCAGGGGAAAATGGGCTGGGGCATTTCTTTGCTGAAAAGCACCCATTATTTTTCCGAACTAATACATTTTCCACGCAGAGACGCTGTTGGATAGTATCTTCTGGAGTGGGGGAATATAGGGACAGGGGTCCCTGGAGGTAGGGAAAAGGTAGGGTAAAGGCTTCATTGGGCATTATTAAAAATTAATAGACACTTTTGACCTCTACGGCCAGACTCTGAAAGGCAAAGACAGCTATAATCCAATAGTTAGAGACATAAAGGCAGCCAGATTCAACAGTTAAAGAGACAATGGTAAAGGAACTAGTTTGCGGAAGGTCCCAGGTAGGTGTGATTAACATAAAAACCACAAACTTTCCCTTTATTTGATTCTTACATCTACATAACCTGGCCCTAAATCCCCCCACCCATAATCTTACTCTCTCCCAAAGGACAAAGAAAGGTCACAGGGCTTAGAGAAATGCGACGCAAAGGTGACAGACAAGCTCAGGGGCCAGTCATTCTTTAATTCTTTACTGTAGCTGAGTTTACATCCGCTGGGTGCTGCATTTTCTAAGCAAGTCAGCAGCTCACAGTCCACCTCCAGACATAAGAGAGAAGAGGGAAAATATCTTCACTTTATAGGCAAAAAATGTTGAAGGCAGAAGTATTTAACTTCAATGAAGTCCAAGTTACATTTTGACTGTGCTTTTTGGTGCCAGAAATCATTCAGACACAAACATCTTGAATTAGAAGACCATATTGGGGGAGTATATTAAGTGAGAAATAAAGTTCACAGAGAAAAAAGAAGGCACCTGGGTGCAGACCAAAAGATGGATGAAACCCACTCCAGTCTTCTCCTTTGCTGAAGGGGCATCCTGGTGCCTCTTTGCCCTCCATCAGTATAAATAGGATGTCTGGATCCTGGTCTTTAGAGAGATCGAATGCATCTAAGTGAGTTTTAATGAACCCGACTCACTCCAGATACTTCGTCAACTAATGAAGAAAGGTTGATGCTCTTGGCCAGGCGTTAACACCTACTTCCATTTCACTGCATCTTTCTTAAATTTTGGAACACAGAGTAGAAGATCCCAAAGAAAGAGAAGAGGGAGAAGAATTTATGGTCCTCCTGCCAACTTACAAAATTCCTCAAGTAACTGCCAGTGATGAATTCACACTCTTCCTTTCTACCCTTTCACCCTCACACCTCCCTAGTCAGGCTCTTGGCACTATCTTCACAGCTTTTCTACATTCCTTCTTCTGTTTATTAGAAGTATCCATTTGTCAGAATCTTTACACGGGAGGAGTAAGGATGACTGTGTCCATCAGTGGAAAGGCTTATAAGATGGGCCCAGGCTGCTTTCGGATGGCTGCCGAGCTGGCTTTTCCCCGCAACAGGCAGAGATGGGGGGGAGGGGGCATGCGGGAGGGGGACAGGGGCAGCATCACTGGTGGAAATTTTAAATCATTTTAATTCAGTGACAGCTACATTATGCAAATGCACCCAGTCGTTTATAACAGTTACAGCTGTAATAGCTGTGCCTTTTAGAGGCGCGGTGGGACTTTAACACAAAGATTCCCTGTTTCTTCCCATTTCTGCCGAGGTGCTATGAAAATCACTGTCTGCGGCAGGAAAAACACCCTGAGCTGAACAGAGCCTCTTTTTTAGCAAACGGAACTGCAGAAGTATTTCAACGGAATGTTATCTTTTAATTAAAGTAGTGAGGAGCTCCAAGCAGCCCTGAAGGCCACAAGCAACAGAAAAATATCCTGTCTGTAAAACTAACCTTAAAAAGCAAATAGCGCTATTCTATGCTAATTATAGCCCTCACCTTAGGCGGAGAGAACATTATATATCCTTGGCGCTAAATTTCCTTTTTGAAGGATCCTGAAGATGAGGAAAGATGTAATATTCTTCAGATATAATAACACCAGGTAACACTTACGAGTTTGTTTTTTTAAATCTGCTATTATGCTGACCACTCTAAATATTTTATTTCATCCACAACTAACCTTGTAAGGTAAGTTCTATTTTTATCTCCATTTTCCAGATGAAGAAACCGAAAACAGAAAGACTGAGCTACTGGCCAAGGTCACCCATTCTCCTAGAAATACACGAGGACAGTGGTTCCCAAAGTGGGGTTCCTGGACCTGCATCATTGGTTCCACTTGGGGTGACCTCTTGGGGATGGTAAACTCAGGGGTCCTACGGCACCCACTGAAGCAAACGCACAGGGGTGTTTTAACAAATGTGTCCGAAGGTTCTTGTTTATGTTTAAATTTAAGGACCTCTGTACTGTTATACACTTGCACTTTTTAATAACCACCTTGTTCCCTCTTTGTAAAGATATCGAGCTTTCTATCTTACTGCTGCTCTGTCTTGTTTTTACTCTTTAACCCTCCCCGGCTTGTCACACCCTGAGCAGCCATGTTCTCTCCACTCTGCACCTGTGGATCCACATGCCTTACATAGACACACTGTCTCACACAAGAGAAGCCTTCACCTTCCTGGAGACATAGCTCCAAGACTACAAGATCCTTGAGGTGTGCGTTACTGATTATATAGTTGGTCCCATGGCTCCTGGAACAGCGCCGCTTCACATAGTCACCACTTCAGTTATGCTGTCCACGTGGCGCTTTATAAGGTTGTCTTAGCCAGTCGGACACATGGACTTGGGGTTTGCCTCGCAAGACGCATCTGTTGAGCTCTGTCATATTTTAACTGAAGCATGGTTCACAGGCTCAGTGAATACTAATGGACTAAAAAAGGAAGGTTCAACCAGGTGTTACTGGAAATAGGCACTGAATGGCACCAGCCATAAATCAGGCAGAGCAGACAAGCAAATCCCCCCAATATAAAAAAATTCCCAAGATTCACTCCCTGCATCTGGAACTGAAGCTTCCACACAAGGTGTGTTGAGGTTCTGTTGGGCTTTGTATGAAAAGTACTTAAAATTTATTTTGCTCACCATCTGCTTGTGCCTACCCGGTGACAGTCAGTTTGGTCTGGCAGAGATTTGAAAGATGGTGTGGCATACCAAAAGTGTACAATATTTATTTCCCTAAAATCTCACGCAAGCTGCCTCGGAGAGGGGGTATCCGCTGAAACCACAGACCAATTTAGCAACGACTACAAGATTAATGACTTGTCCTACACTGAATTCCTCCTATTAGCAATCAGTGGGTCTGCTCCATCTGTCATTTCCCTGGAAAGAAAATGTATGTTAATTTCCCAGTAACTCCTAGTGTGGCTTTGTAAAGAGAGTGACCCCACATACATTTGGTGACGACGCCTTCCAGGTGAATGATGTTTGGGTGGTCAAACTGTCCCATGATGCTGGCTTCACTCAGGAAGTCTCTCCTCTGTTTGTCTGTGTAACCAGCTTTCAGGGTCTTGATGGCCACACAGATCTCTCTCTTGCCGGGCACTTTGAGACGCCCGCTGCAGACTTCACCAAATTCACCTTTAGGACAAAAAAGAATCTATAACTTACCAGAAACACATTCAAGATCAAAGAGTTTTAGCTCACATTCTTTGTGTGCTTATTATCTGCCAGGCACAGTGCTAGTGCTTTACATAGATTATTCCATTTAATTCTCTTCCAAAACTCTGAAGTAGGTGCCAATGTTACTTCCATACTTTCCAGGAAAAGCTAAGGCTTAATAAAAAAAACTCTCCCAGAATCTGACAATAAATAAGAAGCAGAGTGAACATTTTGAATGTGATCAATCTGACTTCAGCTCTAACATACTTATTCATTTTCTTCACATGCTTATTCATGCTTAGTTAGATCTCCCATGCTTATTTATTTTTCCTGAAAACAAAATTTAAAGTTCCTCATTATACATATTTTATACTTCAGGTAAGGAACTCTCATTACACAATATTTACCTATATAAATGTACACGCCACACTCATACACACACGTATTTTATATATTTTACATACATTTAAGTCCACCAAGATGGCTGACTTATTAGACAGACATTCAGTCACTTACCAACTCCTATGACTTTTTCAATCTTAATACAAGATGCGTCAATTTCTTTGGCAAATTCTCGAACTGCCTGGTTAGGATCTTCATATGTAAAAGGATCCACGTAGGTTCTGACGCCTAAGTGTAACGAAGATGGGTTAGGTCGGGCGAACACTTCTCAGCAGCCACTAATTAACATAAGTAGTCCAGGCCTAAAAAATCCTTAACGGGAAAAACTGGGCTAGCTGTATGGTTGTGAACTATGGAAATGCTTTTGCTCAGGTTTTTATTAGTGGGTAAATAGACTTTAGCTGCTCAAGAGGCTGTAGCTCTACTTTCTGCAATGCCTTCGCATTTCAAGGGCAAGAGTTTAAAAACAACCCATCCCACGGAGGTAAGTAAAGTCTACAAGGAAACGTAAAATGTGCCTGCTGAGTGCTGTGGTCCAATCGGTCGCAGAGGCCTTTTGCCCTTGCACAGAGTCCTACCCCCACTTTCAGCAAGTCTCCCTTAGTGAAGATTACCAGAACTTTCTTTGTCAGCTGTCCTATTTCACGAAATCACACTTTGTCCACTAACTGGACCAATAAAACACGTGACCAATAATCAACAAATTTAGATTAAATCTACATGAATATAGACAAAGGAGACATGGTAGCATCAACTAGTTGGTTTAAGAATACATAGTCTGTATTGGACCTTCACTTTCACTGCATTTTAGAAAGAAATTGTTAGAAGCCAAGCTACTAAAGTGCCCCCAGGAAGTTTTGGCCGAGCTAAATGATGGAGGCTTAATCACCAGGAGTGCAGCAAATGGTTTGGACACCAGGAGTGCAGTTTTGTGACTTAACACAAGTACCCTTGTTCCCCTTACTGGAGCTCCTGCGGCAGTGGGACCCCAAGACATTCTCCAAGCTTGTCCATCTTTTCCCTTAGCTCTGTATCTATCATTATGAATAATCCCCTTAAATTGGCTTCTTCTTGACCCTTTTTTTTTCTTTTTTTGGAGACAGGGTCTTGCTGTGTAATTCAGGTTGGCCTTGAACTCACTTTGTAGCCCAGACAGGCCTTGAACTCGTGGCCCTTCTCCTGCCTCAGCCTCCTGAGTGCTGGGATTACAGGAGTGTGCCACCACACCGGCCTTGCCTCTTCTTTTTAACACAGCATTTTTGCTCATAAACGTATGTACCACATGAGGACAAAATGTACATTTTCAGAAAAAAAACAAGGTGGACAAATGAAACTTCATCAGACCCCCTGTATTCCATCTCATCACTGTGTGTTCCAGCCTGAAAATCCTACTCAAGCTTTTTCATGTTTCTCCCACTCTTCCTTTATCACCCCATATTGATGTAAGCAACTAGTCACAGGTAAATACTTAAATGTAAATAATTTAAAATTAAATTTAAACTCTACTTCCTCAGTCATATAAGTTGCACGTCAATTATTCAACAGCACATGTGACAATTGGCTAATGGTGCAGACAGAGCACACTGCTTTAATCCCAGAGAGTCCTATTGCAAAGTACTCCTGGATAGGCAACCACTGTTCTTTTAAGGGTCTTTTGTTCTACTTAAGCCACTTTTGGACCCAACTCTTTGACTTTATTCTTTGAGCCAATTTGAAATCTCAACTTTTTGACTTTACTCTTTGAGCCCATTTGTAATATCAAAATACCTAGAATCCACTAAACGATCATTCTAATTCTGCATTATTTACTGCTGTTCTTTAGGAAGCAGCACACACTGTTCAATTTCATATTTTTTTACTGCTGTCCCCGCTCCAGTTTTTAGCTTATATGAGAAAAATGACTTATTAAATCTTGCCACCCAGCTACAAGAATGAGTCAGCTACACCAACACTTTTTGTTTGTTTGTTTGTTTGTTTATAATGGAGGAAAAGATAAGGATATAGAAGATTCTAAAGGAATTTTTCACCCCACCCTTGTCTTTAATTTCACTTTAAATAATCTCCAATCACCTGTTTGAGTTTTATATCTTTGAAACATATTACTTGGATAATCATAATATTAATAGCTTTGTTATTATTATTTAGAGACTTCTAAACTAGAAAACAAGACCTGCTCAGTAAGAAAAATTATTTTTAATGCAATGCTTTGTACCTTGATTCAAATGTTTCTCTTCATCTGCTTCTTGTTTTGCTTTACTGTATTTACTCCGTCTATCAAAAAAAATTAAAGAAAAATTACTTCTTTCCAACACAAAGGCTATAGCAAAAGCCACAAGACAAGTTCTTTGCTACCGTAATTATGGCAAGCAGATAGAGTGCACATTTCATGGATGAGAAAACTGCAGCTCACAGGGTAGAATAATAAGGTAAGTATACTTCTCACCTAGGTAGTGAGCCATGGTTTCAGGCCCAACCAGCATCTAGAATCTCTGCTCTTAACCACAATTTTAAACATAAAAAAATTATTTTATAATATATTATTATTTCGAATCCCTAGAGGACACATCATATTGAAGATACGCTTCTTGGCTATTTTTTTCCAGATATGAATATATACATGTGCATATTACATGTGTGCATATTGCATGTGTGCATATTCTAAGTCAAAATAAGTTGTTGTGGGTAATTCTGCATAAATCAAATGGCAGGGATATTTAGTATGTGATAGATTATGTAAATCCTTTTATTATATTCATGATAACCACTACTGCAAAAACTCATTATCAAACCAGGCTCAGTGGCACACGCCTATAATTCCAGCACTCAGGAGGCTGAAGCAGGAAGATTGCAGAGAGTCCCAGGCCAGCCTGGGTCACATAGTGGGTTCAAAGCCAGCCTGAACTACATAGTGAAAGCCTGTCTTAAAACATCAAAAAAACCACCCCCAACCCCTCATTATCATATTATACTCTTAAAGCAATGCTTTTTATTGATTTCAGCTGCTACATATAAATTATTAAGAAAAATTTAGATAGTAAATATTTGTTTTATACTACATAGAATTCCTTAAGATTTTAGAGAAAACCAGCATGAGTTGAAAATGGGAAGTTTTTGTTCGCTTTGTCTAATTCTCCCGTGAAACAGGTACATGATCTCAACTTTGGCATTCTGTTCCTATGTCCTATGGGAGTGAGTTTTGGTTTTCTTGTAAAGCTTTGGGAATTAGAAATCTTTAGTCCACATAAATCTTGAATCAGTAATACATAAATACATGTATCAATGACATGAACTGGAAAATCAACTCAAGACTTGGGAATATAATTTTTTTTTTTTTTTTTTGCAGTCCTGGAATTGATCCCAGGACCTTGTGTGCACTAGGCAAACACTCCTAGCCCTTTAATAAATACAAATTTTGAATCAGAAGAATATTACAAAGAAATTGGGAAATAAATAAATTTAATTGATATTATAGCTTTCTAAAGTTTGAGAAGCTGAAATTAGATTAGTGAATAAAATGTGTTCATTGATGGCTGTCAAAATGTAAAATTTGGGTTGAACTTTATAAGTATTTTGTATTTTCTTTGAGCTTCAAAGACGAGGTAAGTTAAGCCTTTGGTAAGCAAGAGAGATGAGGTTCTGAGGTAAGAAGAGTCCCCCAAGCCACAGCACCTTGGTAGTGTGGTCCTGCCACAACCCGATGCCCAGGTTGGGAAGGAGGATGACCGTGCACAAGAGATAATGTAAGAAGCCAGGCAGGAAACAGCGAGGCGGCCCGACTTGGGCTCTAGCACAAAGCGCCCTCCCACATTCCACTCCCGAGTGTCAGCGACAGGCACCAACGCAGCAGTCAGACCCTCCAAGCCTACAGATGTTCCTCCGTGTGGATAATTCCCCGGCAAATAATAATACCTTGCACTTTCACACTGCATTTAACTTCTCAAAGTGCTCTCATCACATATATTATTTCCCCCTCTAACTGTTTGCAAAGCAAGAGCCAGCTTAACAAAACAGAGACCCCAGTTACTACGCTTAACTACAAAGTACATATTTCAGTCCCAAATAATAGCCTGTGTTTCCCTCTGCATTTAAATTTTCAAAGAACCTTCAGAGGACCTATTATTTAATTGCATCTTCACAAAAAGCCAATGAAGGGAATCAGGTGGAAGGATACACACTCAGCTCCATTGTACAGATGAGGACACAGGGCCCAAGGCCAAGTGAGTCACCCATGTCCCCTCTCGACAAGTGCAGAGCTCGATGGTTCCAAGATCTGGCCTAGGACAGCACACACTACTTGTCCTATTGGAGATGTAGGTACAAGGTAGATAATAAGGCTTAATTAGAAGTTATAATACATTTGACAGCAGTAAACCCACTGATGTTCAACTGCTCTTAAAATCAATTGTCCATCAAAAAAACTAAACAGGTTTAAATACCCTAACACTGAACAACTACAGTTACTTTTAATCCACTTCTTCCTCCATTCTCCCCTTTTAAATTATAAGCAAGTTAGGTCAGAGACTACTAAAGCAACATTTTATATCAAGAAAGCATCATCAAAGGATCCTCAGTGTGTGATAGTATTCTGCCAGACAACACGGATTATGGCTTATCAGAGCACCTAAAAGCTTTATCTAAAATTACACGTATATCTTTTAAATCACTTTTGATCTTGAATACAGAAGTTTTTTCCTTTAAAGAAAGAAAAATAAATAAATAAATAGAACAAGAAAGCTTTGGTAACACCACCCACACCTCCCCTCTTTCTGTAGCATTGGGGACCAATCCCAGATCCCCGAGGATGCTAGTTAAAGTATTCTATGGCTGAGCCACACACCCCAGCTCCTAGTAGCCACTTTAAATTGTCAGTGAATTAGTAGAAGACCTGGTGTCAACGCAGAGCCTACTGGCCTCAAACTGCCCAGAAGTGTGGCTTTCTGTTCTACACTAAACACGTTCATTAAATATGGTCAAACCCAGAGGAAATACAAAATGGCAAGGGTCATTAATTATAAAGCTGGTCCGCCCATCCTTTCCTTGTCCTTCCAAACATAGAAAGAGGAATTAAATGAGCAGCAAAGGTGTATTTTTAAAGACACTTCCTTACTTGGAGAGTTATTTGGAGAAAAAGGCCTTACAAGGGTACAAGGAATGTTGAAAAAGAAACACAAGTATAACTGCTCAAAGGCAAATTGTAGCCTATTAGTTCTTTAATAAAACCTTGAAAACAGAAATGCCTGCATTCCACTCTACCTTGTCACCTGATGACCCTTTCTCCTGGGCCAGGAGTAGGACAATGTGGCTCATTATTGCCCCCCAAAAGAAAGCCCATTGAAGCTTATTCTCGGGTCGGCCAGTCTAGAGGAACCACCGAAATTACAGAAGAACTAACTAAATTGACATCCCAGGCGAGTCACCTGAATGGCAGAAGGAAAGCTTTGTTGAGATTTTCTAATTATGGAGATGTGGACAAGCCGATTAAGAAGGGGAGGAGTGGAGTGGTTTGTTAGTGAATGGTCCAGAAGGAAACATGGAACCTTTCAACAGCAGGAGTGAGGAAAAGGGCGGGCTATGCAGGCGAAGCTGGGAAAGAGTGAGGGGAGCCGGCCCCGCCGACAAAAGGACGCGGTAATAAGGGTATTAACCAACATTGTTGAGGAACAGCGTGAGCCCTCCCAGCCCATGTGTTGCTCCTGGCACCTTGACTATTCAATAAAACAAACAAAACCAAGAAGGGAGCATGGCGGGGCGCTGCCCAAACTCTGCTTCTATCAAAATACTAACTTCTCAGATCAAGTGGGCAGATTGGATTGATGCAGGGCACTGTTCCAAAACTAATTAGCAAAAGGTAAGTAATTTATTCAGCTAAAGTGAAGATTAAAGAAGAAAAGCAGCATTATAACAAGCAGAGGTCCAGGACGGACCCTTTTCAGTGCTCGGAGCATCACTGGCCAAGATCACAGACGTGTCCTCCTTTTTCCCCCACCTGGAGCTGTCCTTGTTCTTGCGCTGAAAGATACCTGCACTCTCTTCCCCTGCACGCTCTTCCCTGGAAACGTTTGAAATTGTTGCGACTGAAATTTCTGACTGCGCGCAGGTTGCTCAGAAATGTTCCTGAGGTACCTTTCGCCTCCTAATTGTGTGAATTTACATGGCTTCCTAGGAGCCGACTTAGGCTAACATTTAAGAATACTCATTCTTAGGTCATCATAACATTTCAGGAAAGAAAATTATGGCACAAGGGAAGATAGATAGGGGCTGAGCAGAAACTGTTTCAGCAGTATGTGAGCTGTTAGCTCCAAAGTAGACAAAACTAACTTGCAAACTCTAACTTTATATTGTGTGTCCAACTTGCACATTAATTTACAGATTACAAGCCTCCAGTTATATATGTTTGTCAAAGCCACTTCACTTTTTTGCTTAAAAACAATTCATTTCTTTTTCTTTAATTTAGGTAAAAGGGTTATTTTTATAATTCTACCATAAATGGAAACCTAATATCACTAGCAATCATGAAATCAGTATGAAAGTAGCATGTGCTTAGTTATCAGTTAATACTTCCATGAAAAACCAAGCTGTCCTTAAAAACAAATGAACCAAAATCAAGCTGACTTTTCTTGCATTTCAGTCATTTCTTAAAATTATTTATCATGTCTGAACAATAAAATACTATGGGGAGAACAGACTAGCCTAAAACAACCTGAATGAATAACTGAGATGCTTCTAGAGCTGAAGAAACCATTCATGTAGAAGAAGAGGCGCAGTTGTCAGAGAAATAAACTCAGATTCAATCACTAGTTCTGGAGGCTATGACTTTATAATTCCATTTTACGAGGTCATTGGCAGCAGCCCCTTTAAAAAGTATTTTAAAAAGCAGTGAGGAAAGAGGCCGGGTTGTGGAGAACACAAATATGTAACAATGCAAATAGGAAAACGGCACCTTGTTAGTAAGAGAATGTGTATGTGTGACTTGGGATAAAATTTCTAATAGCATCACACAGTATCACAATTTGAAACTGCCTACATGGCCAGCACCATGATGTGCTCTGGAAGGCTGACACCACCCTGAAATGCCAACTTGAAAGACGAAGAAAGGCACAGATCAATGAGGTCTACACGAAATGTAAATGAACTTGCTTGACATAATGTGGGTGGTAAAAACATACACCTAAATTGATGGATTTTATATAATCTCCTCTTACATACATAAATTTAATTCTTTCACTTGAGATCTCTGAATGTTAACACATTTAAATTGTACCCCCTTAAAGAAAAAGTGAATCTTCTGATGAAGAAAAAAACAAACTGGAGATTATTCTGGTTTGCCTTAAACTTTAACTCTGGCTTTTCAGCATAAATTGAACACAACAAAATAAATAAAACAACTGCTATTTAAAAATCCAACGGGAAAAAAAAGAAGCAACAAGGTATATCATGTACAGGTACAAATCCCCAATGATGAATGTTATCAATATGTAAATCAAAAATGTACCATTAAAATAAAATTTAAAAAAAATAAAAATAAAAATAAAAATCCAACGAGACACTGAATGTCAACCTGAGGCTGTTTCTCCTTAGATAACAATTAACAACACACAGATTTTCTCTTTGTGCTCATCAGAAGAACCGACACTTTTGAATCTTTGCTATTTGCTTCTTGCATCCTTTCCAGTGTCAACATAGTGTGCCTCCAAAAAGCAAGAAATGATCCCGCTGCTAAAGGACATGACTCACATTTTACAGGCTCGGTGTTCAGTCTGTTGGCTGCCGTCTGGCAAGATTATTTTGGGGGTACCATTTACTACTTTTCATTTGTACTTCCACTAAAAGCCAGGCCGACTTATGTCCAGAGTACCTGTCTCCTCTCTGTTCACCTGTTCATGTCTCGCTTAAACATTTGTAGTCCCAGATAACAGACCAACAACCTGCATGGGGAGAAGAATTGGCTGAGTGTGCATCAGCTGCTGTGAGCCTGTCAGCTACCTGGCTCCAGGCGGCCCTTCCCGTGACAGCTTTATGGCTGGCACTAAAGAAGAATCAATATGAGGGCAAGGGGTTGACATTTCATTTTCTAAAAAGTGATCCATGGAGGACCAATCACCGAGCTGTGTTTATCAGCCTTGGGAAGTGACATTTTTTTTTTTTAAATGGCGGAGAAGGGACAGGAATCATCACTGGGTAACTGGACAGGCTCAATTCTCTAAGGGGGGAACTCATAATTGGAAATCCGATGCATCCTGCTATCAGTCTTGCCTTATACAATAACGCGATCAATAAAAGCAGAAAGGGAATTAAGTCATCAGACTCGAGGATGCTATTTTCTATAGCCTTGGCTTTTAATAATCTTGTCTGTCTGCATCACATTTTCATGTTTTTTAAAAAAAATTTTCATCAATGCCAATGTTTTAAGCAGAACATTCAGAAGAAACCTACAGTGAGGTGACTTGTTTCTGGTTACTATAGGTTGACTGCTGTACTGAGGGCTGCTGAAAATAAAAAATGGAAAAAAAACCATACAAATCTAAAGGAAAGCTGGACTACAACCACAAAATGTTTCCAGCCAATATTAAAGAAATCATCAGGAAACAGGGTAAGACCCACTTTCTGCAAACAAGTGTTCTCTAGGATGCTCCTGAGAACTTGGTGCTGGATTTCAGTTAATTTTTTGTGAGGTGGAGGTAATGGTAATTAATAACGTCTTTCCTATTTTTGTACCTTTAAATGTCTTTATTTTCTACAAAAGATTGTTTGGATACACTGTAAAAACTTTAACCATGGAAAGACATACTAATCAAAGCAAAAGCCCATGTAATTTCTATATACACCTCCATCCTGCTCCCTGCCCCCCACAATCAGATGGACACACATCCGTGCACACAGTTCCCCACATGTTGCGTGCACGGCACACATACATCCACAAAATCAAGTGGCAATGAACTAGAACAAAAGCTCATCTTGACTGACTTACAAATTTTAACTTCTTGGAGATGGAAATTACTGCTCTACGCAAATGCACCTAGGTACAGACTTCACACAGAAAAGAAGGGACTTGATGATAGATCCAGATGTTGTACAGAGCAAGATATTGTTCCATACTGTGTTATTGTTAGAGTGAGCAAATCGATTTCTACACACCAACACATTTTGGAGAGTTAGGACGGGAACTGGATGTCAGAAAAAGGATATGACAATTTAGGTCATCCGGTCCGACTAGGTTACACAGCCATCACCCTAATTATAATTACATCAGAGTGAAGTAAAAGCAGAGTGGCTTGCCCGGGCAGTGGGAATGGCCAACGGCACTGTTGGGCCCTTGGTGAGATCATCAGCAGGAAGCGGCCACAGCAGAACAGACCGGGTCCAAGAGAAAAGCACAGGTGTTGGGCCAGTATCAGAATTATCCACCACCATGGTGGGGCATTGGCCCTAGACAAGCACTACATCTTTATTTGTATTACTTTCCTCTTCTATAACATGAAAAACTTTGTATTTAAGAAGACCAATTTAACAACAAAAGACCCACCTTGTGAAAATGTTGATAGTATATGGGGGTGAAGGTCACAACGGGGCAGATTCGCATCCAAATGGGGCAAAGAGGAGCCTATTTGGGGCACGTATTGATATCAAGCAATTGGGTGGTCTGAAGAAGTAGATGGAAGCAATCAAACCATTGCTAGTTCTCATTTTTGGACTATTTTTCAAGTATCAAAAGTTAGATTGTAAGTTCTCATAAGATAAATAACCCAGATTTATTTCCAAGGGTGCTATCACGTCTGCCGTATGATCAGTGGATTGTCTCTAGGAATGTTGATGATGCTTCCACTGGGAAGACAGAGAGCTTAGTACTCATTTCTTTGTCTTAGTTACTGGTGTTGTTAATCAATAATATGTTGAAGCACCTACTGTGTGCTGCAGTGTCTACAGTGCTGATGAAAATTCTTCTGGTTTGATCATCTTTTGTACCACACAGAGAAATGAAAGCTCCCAAGAAGTTACCTGACATAGCCAGCAATGGAAAACCCTAACGTCTGGCCCATGACTTATGTGGCATCTCTTGCCTTTGGCAGTAAATCCAGGCTTAACACCTCACAGCTGAAAGGGTTTAGAAATCGCCTGCTGGCTGGCTTTTTGCATGGCTTCCTGGAATTAGGTGGATCTTTCTGGGACTCTCATGGCCACCACCCAGTTACAACTATCAGCTCCAGCAGGGATGTGGGACGATCAAAGCACCTGGAGGGAGCTTGGCATGCAAATGCCATGTTTATGATGCTCATCAAGAGCCTCAGCTTTGTATGCAGAAGACAAAAAGCTTCCTCATAAAACTGGGAAGGTGGCAGGTGGGCGGAACTGCGGGTGACTTCAGAGCTTACCTCCTGCTGATGACAAAAGCCGCGATGAGAATGACCACTAGCACCACGCTACCGGAGACAGACACCAGGAGCACAGTGGAGTTGGCCCCATCTCCAATGATCCTGGAAGGCACTGGAAGGACAGTCACATGAGGGTTACGGGGCTGGGGGAGATCCTGAGAGGCAGAACTCCTGACCGGCTCCTGTTGTTGTTATCTGACTTTCCAAAGCTCTCTGCAATCAGACAGCATGAGCTACCCGTCCCCACATATTCGTGCAATAGCATTTTCTAACCCAGTCTTAATGAGGCAAAGACTCTTCTACAACTATATGAAGAATTTAAACCAGAAGAGTCTTAATAAATCCTAGGATAAACATAATCTGCTGCCTTTTCTTCTTTTCCATTTTATCACCGTACGCAATGGTGAAATTTAATCATCAACTTAAATGGATCTTGAGACTTGTGGAAAGGTGACTAGATCATGGAGACACTTCTCTTCATTAGTGGGTCAGCCTGACGTGCTGTCAGGAGAAGGGTCCTGTCAGAGGGGCCGTCTTTTGTTGGCATCTGCTTCCGGACCCCAGTGAACTAAGCAGCTTTGCTCCACTGCACCCTCTTGCCATGATATCTCTGCCATAGGGCCAGACAGTCATGAACCACTGAGCCAAATTAAACGTCCCATCCTATAAGTTGCAGCTCTCAGATGTTTTGTCCAGCAATAGAAAAGCTTACTAAAGTACCACCCTAACTCCTACATCATGATCAAATGTATTCCTTGGTGAGAATCACACCTGGAAATTTCACAAAGGACAAATGGTTTTGAATGTCCCTCCTTTCCCTGCAGCCATTAAAACCCTCCCTACAAATGCCCAACTCAAAACCACTTGTTCCTTGTAGCCTTCTGGGACCATATCAAGGATGTCAGTCTGCTTTAGATTTGACTCACCTTGCTGAGGATTTAGCTCAGTGGTTAGAGTGCTTGCCTAGCAAGCACAGGCCCTGAGTTCGATCCCCCGCACAAAAAAAAAAAAAACAAAAACAAAAAACACTCAACTCCCCTTTCTCTTCTGCTTTTTAACATTTTTTCTTTACTGAATACTTTGCTGATCAAATTACATAACTGATATTGCAAATTCTGCCCTCCATCTCCTCACCCAGTAAGTCCAGTGTTACTCATTTTTTAATTATGGAGGTCAATATATCTTATGCAACTGCTGATTGTTAGGCTCCTTTGTAAACTTTTGATTTGACCAAGCAGTGGCTCCAACTCACAATACAGGAAGTTTTTATATGTTTATTCCAAGGAACTTAAAAAACTATTTGACTTGATTTAAACGAATTCCGAGAAATATGTAGAGAAGACAAAGCATTTTTGGTCTTTTCTTTAGTCGTCTGAGGAAGAAAATGTCTTATCTTAATGTAGGGTATCTATATAACCCTCAATTAGTCAGTTTAGTAATCTCATGTTTCATGGTTTGTAGAAGGCTCAACACAAGAGAAAAATTGGCAACATTTTTCATTCACATGAAAAGATAGATCAGATAATATTATGAAAAATGTTCTTCTCTAAATAGCATGAGGGGCTGGGAATTTAGCTCAGTAGTTAAAGTGCTTGCCTTGCAAGCACAAGGCCCTGAGTTCAATCCCCAGTACAAAAAATAAATAAATAAATAAATAAATAAATAAATAAATAAATAGCATGAGGTTTTCTAAGTTAAACATTAGATATCTTATTTCATGCAACATTCACTACAACAAAATGCTTACCTAGCCAACAATTATGTACAACTCCTTAAATACTACTGTAGTGGTATTTATCCTGTAGTATAAAAAGAATCCCAGAATAGGGGGAACTTGGGTGGCCCCTGTTACCTGTGTTGGTTGTGACCTCCAACGGCTCACTGAAGTCTCCATACCCAGCTGCCGTCCGGGCTCGCACGTGGAAAACGTAAGAAGTCAGGGGGTTCAGGCCTTTGATATCCGTGTTCCTGGCTGCTGTCCGAACTATACGATAGCTTCGTTCATTCTGATCCTACATTATGGGAAGATAAAATTGATGAGCTATTGAGTCGGTCTGCTCAGGAGTTGAAAGTAAATAGAGCTTGATTAACTCTCTAAACCCTGTATTCATGTCAATGTCGTAAATACCATTGTTACGTCCTAGATGTTGGAAGAAATGATCTTTGCTCATAATTTTTTTTGAAAACAGCATGAAATGATGGTTGACGTCTTTTCTAGCTGCACACCCAGCAATTTAAAAGAAATAACTATGAGACAGTCCCTTGTCTTTTGCTATTTTCTGCTTAGAAAAATGCAAAAAATATTGTAGTCTGATTTCAATTAAAAAAAAAAAATCCAGTCCCTTCTCTGCCTTAATAAGGAAGCCAACAAGTGATTATCTTTAAAAAGAAAGACAATCGTTCATTTTCTAGACAACCTTGAATGCAAATCGCTTTCTTCAGAATTCTATCCTTTAAGAGACAAGTTATTTATAAAAATAATGCTGTCTATAACTTTAAGAGGCTGAGGAATGTAATTTTCCTTCCCTCATTTTTTATTAAAAGTCATCAAAACCCACACCTTCATTCTGCATAGCAGTGATCTACTTAAACAGATTATTACTGTAGCTCTTATGAGTCACTCTCCCTGATAGAAGGTTTATAGATCAGGATTTCTTAGCTGTCTTGATTTCCATTACTAGAAAGAAAAAAATATATTAGAGTGCAGTACATATTTTTTCTATTTTTCAAGATAACCAACTAAATTATAAATTTCACAATCAGGTTTTACTGGGAAGCAAGATGTGTTGTTTGAGAGTTCACTGGTATTTTGGGAGGCCAACGCAGGAGGATTTAAAGTTTGACCCCAGCCTGGGCTACTTAGTGAGACTTTGCCTCAAAACTTAAAAATAAAATTCATTTTTAAAAAAAGAACAGGGGCTGCAGCTCAGTGCAAATGCCATGAGTTCAATCCCTAGCCACCCTCGCCACCTTTACCCACCCAGCCGGAAAAAGAAGGAAGGAAGGAAGGAAGGAAAGTTGTTTTTCCGAGTAATACCTTTTCATAATACTTGACTTCATACTCCAAGATTACCCCATTGGGTCTATCTGGTTCCAGCCAAGCCAGAGCCACACTGTATCTTGTGACTTCTTTAGCCTGGACCAAGGCAATGGATGATGGTGCTATAGGGAAAAAGAAAAAAAAAATACAAAAGACATTTCATTTTAGGAAAAAAAAGTATTTTTCATGGTATCAGGAATTTCAACGTGAGAATATCGTGTAGAATTATTTTGTTTTCCTCTTGACCATTTCACATTTCTCCAGTACAAAAATGTACCTTTGTCATCCTGTAAAAGATTTACACAGTTTGTCTTACCAGGACCGCCTCAGAAGTAAAGGCTTACTAGATTCACAGGCCTATCCTCCTCAACAGTTGTGGCTATAGAAGATGCTGTTTGGACTTTGACCTTCTGCAAGCCATGCGAGCCTATGGAAGACTTTCCTTGAAGCTCAGCAAGCTACCTGTCATCTACTTCCAAGAATTTTAAATGTCATCTTTTCAATATTTAATTTTATACAAGCAAGAGAATTTGTAACTCTTTGCAAGTACTGTAGGGAATGCCAGCAGGCAAACGACTTACATACTTTCCAATATAAATAAAAGGACTCTTAATGACAGCATGAGTTTTCAGTTTAAACACAACCGTACAAATAATGAAGAACACAAATAAAGCAATGATGGTCTCCCTGGACATAAATGGTATTTTGCAACTATTGTATAAAAGTTGAAATATTGCTTTTGCCTGTTGAGTAACAAACTTTCTTTTTTTCACTGAGAAAACCAGCCCTCTGCTGGGTGTATTACTGGGGGTGGGCAGGAGGGCCATCTTGGAGATTTGTGAAAGCAGGCTGTTCTTCTCTGTGGTGGTCACTCATGGTTTATATCTAGATGTCTCTCCAAAGCCTCATGCACTCAATGGGTGGGGCTTTCGGACGTGAATGGATCACAGGTAAATGATACTCCTCAGTGGATTAGTCCATGGATAAGTTTATAGCTAAATGTGAGGTTGGGAGGTGAAGCCTGGTTGGAGGAGGTGGGTAACTGGGGGAGCAGCCTGGAAAGGTCTATCTCCTTCCTCCTCCCTTCATCTCTCTCTCCTGCCTGCCTTGCTTTGGACTGTTTCTCCACCGTGATGCCCTTCCGCCCTACCAACCTGCCTTCGAGCAGCACACTAGGGACTGAAACCTCTACAAACTGTGAGCCAAAATAAACCTTTCACCCTTTAAGTTGTGCGCGTCAGGATGTGTCCCAGCAAAGCATGGTCACACGTCCAGCCAGCTGCTATGAACCCTTACTGTCACTACCAGTGGTGGTACTGAGTGTGGAGTCTCCAGAGAAAGGAGGGAATGTTCATGAACTCCTTCATTTTATCTAACAAAGCTGACCTGGAGTTCCAGAGATTAGAAGGGTTCTTCCTAAGTTGAAAGTATATCCATTTTTGATCCTGAATGGTTAAAGTTCAGAATAAACATAAAAATGAAAGGCTTTGGGGGAACAACATCCTTATGCTTTTGCCCAATGCATACACAACTGCTGACACATAACTAAGAGGGCAAAATAAGAAAAAATGAAATAAATTGCCACTGGCAATGGAATAGGAAAATCTTCAAACCCTCTCGGCCATATATGGTGCACATATTCGTGGCAGGACACACAACTGGCCACGCTACAGTCACAATCAGAGTCCAAAGGGAAGCCAATCCGGCAGGGACTGCCTCCTGGAGGGTTATCTGACAGCCTGGAAACTGTAAGGATGCTGCTGGATGGTAACACACACACACACACACACTCCCAATTTTCTATTTCTGTCTCTTCTTCCCAAAGCTATTCTGGACTGGATCTCAGGCATAAACACAAGGGAAAGATACAGTGGATACACATGTTCTCCATCAAAGGCAACTCCAAGGTTAGTTAATACCACGCTGGATGAACAAAGCTGCATGCGGCAGACATATGGAAGCCACTGAACATCTGAGGAAAATGAAAAACGGAAATGTGCTCATTAGATGTATTAACGTCCCTTCCCCCAACACACACACACACACACACACACACACACACACACACACACACACACACCCCCTTCCTTTCTCTTCACTGGTTGACACAGAGCTGGTGTCCCGCAAACTCCAAGGAGCAACTTTCTTAGATACAAAGGGAGCAAGGAGGCTGAGAAGGCTGCCTGGCTGGGAAAAGCCATTTCACTACAGGTAATAAATATATTGCCTAACAGAGCACTTTAACATACACTCCATAAAAAGGGGCTCTTTAAACGCCGATGTTCAGGACTGGGAAATGAAATAGAAAAGTGAAGCTGTTAGAAAGAAAGCAGGAGAGAGGGAAATCATAAAATTATAAAATGAACTTCCTCTCACAGAATGGTCTGGGTTAGATTCTGATCATTGGCAGATTCCTCGAGAAAGAATTGCCTGCCTGCCCTTGGAGGGCACGATGAACTAAGACAGCTTTTCTCTGGTTGGGTTATCACTAAACTGCTACATGTGGGAAATGAATCCAATTTCTATTTTAGTTTGAGCAGCAGTGTTCCGGTGGCCATTCAAAGGGAATATGAGCTTAGCCAAGCAAACAGACAGCCAGCAATACAGCAGAATACAATCATGTTAGCTAATAGAATATTTCTAATTCAGCCCTACTTGGAAAACTGATGTGTGCACAAATCTGAAAATAAAAGCACAGAGTGTCTCCTGACTCAGGTGTCATAAAAACGCAGGAAAATGAAAGATTAATGAAAAATACAAGCGAGAAGCAAGAAGGACTAAAGGAAAGGTTAGAATGGGAGACAGGTGGAAAACTGCTGAGTTGAGTTTTATCTTCTGTACCAACTAGAGAGATGCAACCAGGAGAAAGTAAGCTAACTAGCTCTAATTCTCGGAAAGTATTATATCGTGTGGCTGTCAAATCTCAATTCTTTATCAAGCAGATGTTTTTCTCAGAAGAGTGTGACATGCAAGCATGCAGTGACTAAAGCAATCCATGGCCAAGCGAGGCTGGGAAAAGTACATACCACAAGTGTTGTAAGACAACAGAGTGGCCGTTTCTCTCCCTTAGAGGAGAGCTATGTACTTTCTATGAAGAATACCCATCTGAGAAAGGCTGAGCTTTGCCACACCACCACCTTTGAAGAGCACCAGCTGGGATGTCCTCCCCATCATAAGCCAGAGAAGGGTTCTTCTCTCGCCTCTTCCTACTCTTGGCACGGTCGCCTCCTCCAACTCTACATCTGGCAGCCACTGCCCCACCCGTGCGCCTGCCTGGAGTTCATTTCCCTGAGTGAAGCATTTGACAATGGAATTTCCCATCCTAGTGGTTCCCATGCCTGGCTCTTCTCATGCCACCCATTTGCTGCTACATCCCTCTGCAACTTATGATTAAAGTAATATTTTTCATAAGTAGACACACTATTTTTAACTTATCTCTGGGAAGAAACTTCCCACCAACTAGCATAAATTAAAACCCATTATCGCTTCCAATTAATGGCAGGTTACCATGACGATGACTATAATATATAAATGAAACAATGTTGTCTGTGTTTTCTGGGCATTCTTGCTCTCCAAGCTTTGTTAAGAAAGAGATGAGTCAGTGTTAAGGATGCATTAATGATATCCAGGCACTATCTTGAGATCTGGACACTAGAATTCTCAGAATTAATGAGAGAGAATTGAAAAGGAACTAAATTCCACAGAAGATGCTTCAATATCATGTAGCATCCCATCCTAAAATCATCTCAGATGCCACCCCTGCTACGCTTCCCCACTTTGGTAAACAATGATCAATACTATACCATTTAGAAATACTTTGGATCCTGAATCCCAATATCCCAGGGCTCTGCCTTTTGGTAACAGAATTACACGAAAAGATACATAAGTAACAGATCAAACACTCCCCCATATATGGTCAACTGGCAAATCAATGCTTTAGTTCAAAAGAGGGTTTCCAATTATAGCAGGTATTTTGATCCATGTGAAAAGATCAAGAAGCAGAAAGGTTCTCAGTGGCCTCTCAGTTCTGATTCACATCCCCACACCTTGCAGAGACAGGGCTCTTGCTCAGTATTGCCTCATCACTAAACACACCTAGGGACAAGGCGAAGATGGGGAATGGCGTGTGGAGGGCTGAACAGAATACAGTCTGCGGTATTACAGTAAGTAACATCTTATCCCCTAGCCTCTCCTTAACTGAAGAAAAGATGAGGACCTATTACACAGAAGATACTTTCTAATGTCAGCTCGAGGGCTCACTTTTCTAGAATTTAGGAGGATGGTTCCTGCTAACCCTCTTCCTTAGTTCCCAAGTTCCCTCATGGCAATAGGGAGGTGTAAGATGTTCTTTGTCATCGCGTCCTATCTGCAGATACCCATTACACCTGCTGAAGAGTCAAAGGTGAGACCAGGAGGAAGCTGCGGGCCA
Organism: Hystrix cristata; assembly: GCA_004026905.1. Lineage (NCBI taxonomy): Eukaryota > Metazoa > Chordata > Mammalia > Rodentia > Hystricidae > Hystrix > Hystrix cristata. The sequence goes on along the minus strand of PVJO010000757.1, from coordinate 47,864 downwards.
ATGTCCACATCCTCACTGAGAGAGATGCATCATAGGTTGAACAGCATTCCTATCTGCCCACAGACTTCCTTCATAAAAGAGATGGTTGTTTTAAGGAAAGTTGTGCTGCCTCTGGACAAAAGGAAGCATTGTTTCACGGTTAGAATTTCAACAATGCATACAGCAAGGAGGGCTGGTCATGCCACTTGCCTGTAGTTAGAGAAAGATGATGGTGTACAAGTCAAAAAGGCAAGAACAACTAAAGGGTACTTTCTAAAGGCTTATGATTTAATTCCACCAAGTCAATAATTTTCAAACTCTGGCAGTGACCAGTGGATGTCAGTTTTCCTGTTCTATAATGCTGGTGCTGAGACCACCTTAGCCTCTATTTCTCAAGAGGATTTCAGTAGTTTATAATCTAAAATACAGCCTTCATTTCCCTTTTTACTTTCAAATCACGTTGACTTGTCTATGTAATCATTCAACACGCATTTCTAAGCCTTTGGGAAACTTAGAATCTGAAGTAGAGCTAAGAAGATAATTTATGTCTGTAAAAGGTCAAACATTAGTTGGCAGAAGAAAGGTAGTGTCCAGGGGCCAGAGACTGGAATAAAGAGGGGAACATGGCAGAGTCCAAAACACACCATGGAAAGATTTGAAGTGAGGGTGATGAAGTATGCTCAAGATGTGCAGGCATAAAGAGGAGGCCGAAAGGGAAAAGATGGATAAGAAAGTACACCTGCTTAAATATGATTAGAATTTTTGGTATGGTTCTATGTGGGTGGAGAGCTCCTCAGGGACATGGGAAATGAAGAAAAGATGAAAAAAAATTTTTTTTGATCCACTTTGCCTTAAGTATTCATCACTTCACTAATCTAGTGAAAGGCCCAGTGGATTTAAAAATATTTGGGGGGAAATTCTGAGTTTGATATCTACCCATTGTCATTTTGAACAAGTTACTCAAACTTTCGTGCCTCTGTTTCCCCACACACACTTGTAAGCTACTAAAATCCATGTTCTTAAGGACAGAGATCTACCTTGTTTACCTCTGTATCTTCAGCATTCTGGATGTAAGGTGATCGTATAATGGGCAGTCAACAAACGTGGATAAATAAAGTGAACTAAATGTTAAACCGATCTAAAAAAAATCTCCAGAGATATTTTAGATTTATGTTTTCTGAGTATAAACCACTCGTCATAACCCATCTTTTCCCATCTACACCTGTTTCAGGTGACCTTTTGTGGGTTTGGTTTTGCTATTTAGATTAACCAAGACTTTGACAACCAGAGGTGAGGCGGATGACAATTCTAATTATAAATGGGGCCTCTGTTTCGAAAGTATGTGTGACGCGTATGAACATTTTTCAAACATACAGACTGTAAAATGTCATTCAAATGTAAGTTAACATTAAAACCAGGCTTCACCGCACCTGTTCGCGACAGCATTTTGAGGTTCTGCTCTTTAGGTTTGATGAAGGTGTTGACTATTCGTTCAGTGTTTCTCCTCTCTATCCACAGGGCATATGCAAATAGCTCTCCCGACTTCCTAATTACAAAGGTGCAACATTGTCAAGATTTCCAAGTCACAAGCCTAAATTCAGAAAGGGGACCTGAGCATCCTTCTCATCTTGCAATACTAGAATTATCCTCTGAAGATGTAAATAAAGTCAGACAATGCCAGGAGATTTCATTTACCATACACGCCCTTCGCCATCTCACCAGAAGGTCACTCAGAAGCCACAGAGTAACAGAGCCCCGTAAAGTCAGAGAAGGGGTAACGCAGTGAAACGCCTGGAACACGCCTTTGTTCCACATACCCATGAAACTGTAATAAAATACATCGTGTTTTAAAGGTAGAGAAAAAAACCAAAAGAGAATAAAAGGAAAAATTCACCAAGAGCTTGGCATTTGGAAGATCTGAGCCATCTAATAGGAAGCCAAGGTGAATCTCACTCCCAAGTACACTTTGCATTCAAATATTCGAAGTCTCATGTATCCCTGAGAAACCAAGAGTGCTTTTGGCACAGAATCCCCATTTGCTATATCCCTGCGCTCGCCTTTGGTCTGAGACAGAGAACAGGGCGTTCAGAAGGCGCATGTGGGCTGCGGGTTTGTTCCTGTGTGTGTTTTGGGTAATCAGAAACTGCACAGGTTAGTGGCTCTTTCCTGATTTTAGGAGTGGTGCATTTCACAAGGAAGGATTACAGAAGATGCTCTGATGTCAAACAGAAGTGGCTTACTTTAAGAAAAGGGCAAATTTAACTTTCTTTGGTTCAAAGCTCAGCAATTCCCTTGCTCCCCACTGATGCGAATGCTGCAATTTTCTTTTATTCACTTCCTCAATGACTTGCCATTAAACACCTACAAGTCATTTTACTGCAGCAGTTTGGTACTTCTGACATCCAAATGGGATGGAGAAGAGAAGAGGCACGGAGAAAGGAATGGGGGGAGGATCCTTCAGTATGGTGAGCAAGGAATTAAAAACTGGGGGAAAAGGAAAACGGCTGAAAAGACAGACTGTGTTTCCTTACTGGCTCAATTTAGGGTGGGATGGGGGAGGTGAGGCACGAAATAAACAGATGCAATGAAAGGTCTCCAACCCGTGGGCAAGGAAGAACGAAAACGGTCCCCGATGGAAGTCACGGAAGCCTGGATTCCTGGATGTCAGCGGTACACCATGGCCAGTGTGCAGAGGGAAGATGGTCCCTTAAGCATGGCAGGGCTACCCCTCTGCCCTCCCAGGATCAGAATTTAAACAGATGATGTTTACTCTAGGGGTCTTTCTCCTCCAGGATCTGATAGGAAAAATAAATTCATAGTTGATACCTATCTCTACTGCATGCAAATAGCATATTTAAATTTAATTACTTAGAGCTTAAGGTGTTTTTTTGGTTCCCCTTTCTTTCTCAGTTCGGCACCACAGCTCTGATTTGCTCCTTATCAAAGGTTTTTGTGCATTTTAAAATGCTGTCAAGCATCAAAATGAAATGCTTCGGAGCACTAATGATATCCTTGTGATTAAGGGTTTTTACGTCTCAGATGCTAAGGTGCTAACATTAATTGCTTTCTTCTATAGCCCACCAAAGGGAGGGAAGGATTTCCCCCTCATAGGCCGCTCCAGGCACGGCACCAAGCACCATGAGAAATTCTTCATGTTGCTGCCGCTGTTTTACTACTGTCCTTACGTACTCGATAGTCTACAAGTGCTTTCACATCTACATGACTTGTTTACCGCACATTCCGTCGGCTTGAATAGCCACTGAGTTTTTAGCGGGTAAAAATATTAAAAAACTCAATGCCCAGCTCCCTTCCCTGGACCATGACCTGTGTAAGAACTCGGGGCCTCACTCTGTAGCACTTAGATGCTACGTCATTAAGCTATGTGAGCCCATTTACTGCTGGTCAAGAAGCGAAATGGTTTTTAAAACAAACCAATGGTGTAGAAAGAACTCGACTGTCCCAAAATTGATACAGAATCCTTTTCCTATGTGATTAAAAAAAAAGGCACCGAATTCTCAAACAACCCCTTTAGAAGACGCTGAATGAAACGACATTCACTTATATTCAAAGGTGGAAGTATTTGTATTAATTAAGCGTATACTTTAAAAACATAGAAGGATTGCATTTTTCCCATACAGTGATTTCCAAGTCAGTGCAAAGTCTACTTTAAACAAAAACTATAAAAGCAAGCAGTGCCTGGTCACACTCGGAAGACTACAAGTTAGCCAGACAGCTGACAATTGCTAGGGCCTGATTTCGGAACACTAATTGTGCACTAATGGCACAGTTCCGGACTAAGGCTTCCAAACGCTTTCATTCAGAGTTTGTATTTTTGGTTTACTATGAAACCAAGTTTTTATTGAAGACTCCCCCCCCAGATGAATGAGATAACACATTATTTTCTTTTTTCCAGAGAGATGAGCGTACTTTTCCCCTAACAATAAAACTCTAACTAGTAGAATGTGCTGTTCATCTCAGTTTTCCTGTAAAGTGTTTGCAGAGAGAAGTGTAAGGTGTTGGGATAGAGCCTTTGGATAATGTCCCAAGATGTGAGCGTCCTTCTCCTAAGTAGCTGTTTTTGGCCAAGACCACATTCCTAGACTTCTTTGTATCTAGGGTGGTTCATATAACTGGGTTTTGGGCAGTGGAATGTGGGCCGGAGTGATTACTTTCCTTAAAGGCCTGACCCATAAATAGCTCCCCTGCAACTCTATTCTCTCTCTTTGGAAATCTGCCAGCTGGAAGCTGACGCCTGCCTAGGCCCATCTTGGAAGCCCCACACCAACTCTCCCCTGCTCACCACCAACTAGATGTGACTCCAGCAAGAAATAAATTTCGACTGTGGTAACCCACTGATTGACATTCGGGTTTATGGCAGAGACCCTTTCAGGTCAAGTGAGACCGTTCAGCAAAATATAGGTATTTTCATAAAGAGTGAACTCAAATGAAGTGTAGAATACTGTTGCCCACAGAGGACTGATCTCTGGTCTCAGGCTGCCACGCTGACCTCCAGCTGCTGGCCACGCATGATGTTCAGATACCCACTGGTTTGTGAGAAACTGGAGACTGCCACCCTGAGGTCAGCAACACCAGCAACAATGGCCACGTAACTTCGCGGGGACACAAGCGCAACTACCGCAGATTTTCCAACAGTGAATGAATCCGGCAGAATCACAAAATACTGGGCCAAAAGATTCAGCTGAGCTTGCATTAATGTTAAATGGGGTTCTCCAAATGGGGCAGTTGAGTTTTCTTTTCAGAAAAGATTTCGTTTCGTCTTGGTTGCACAATTAACAGCTTAAGCAGTTGAAGACTCAGGCCATATGAATCAGCGCTAAAGAGAGAAGTGCAGAAAAAGTGCCATCGGCCTCCTCTGCGAGTCACTTGCATGCACTCGACATCTTTCAGTCCTCCCCGCTCTTTGAAGTAGTTATAATTATCACCCTCACATTTCAAATTTGGAAACTCCAGCATAGAGAAATTAAATAATTTGACCAAAGCTATAAAATGAGTTTTAAAACCCAAGTCTGCCTGACTCAAAATTAGGTGTTCCTCCCCCTATGGCACATGACTGTAATAACCCACACGTCGAAGTAGCATTTATTAGGTAATTACAATGCAGCAAGTATTATTCTGAATCTCTTGCATGAATTAATTCATATAAACCTCATAAAAGCCCTATGAGACAGGTACTATTATTATCCCAATTTATAGATGAGGAGAATAAGATACAAAGAGTTTGAATAACTTGCCTTAAGTTATAGCTTAGAAGTGGTGAATTTAAAAATCTGGTCCCAAGGCCCATATTTTAAACCAATGAGCTTTACGGAAAGTACCTCCAGTCTCTTCCCTCCTTTAACCAGTAGGAAAGTAGAAACTTGAGGGCTAAGAGACTTGTTTTCCAGCAGCAGCAACAGCAACGGGGTGAACCTTTCTGAAGTCTACCAGTTAAGCTCAGGGCTATCAAAGAACATTGTCGGTTGCTAGAAACCCAATGTAATTTAGGCAGCACGTGCTAAGAGAAAAACCTTAAACTTCTGGTGATGAACTAACATGAAGAGCTGAGATGAAAACTCAAAAAAATACAAAATTAAATCATAGTATTTGTCTGGAGGAAAGAAATTTATGAGGCATGTAAGGCAGGCATCAGGGAAGTTTACAATGTTCTGTTTCATTCCTTAACGTGGGTGATGGTCATATAGGTATTTGCTGTGAGATAATTCGATGACTGTACATTAGAAGCTGGTCCGCTTGTCTGCATGTGCATATATTTCACGAAAAAATATTGTAGAACAAATAGTAATGCTAACTAAGACCATTAAAGCTGAAGTATTGCAATTATTAGAGAGACCCATCCAAAATCCTTAGTGAAGCTCTGGGCAAAAATTTAGACGTGTCAGGAAAGATCTAAGTTCTTGTAAATTAATTTAACTATTTAACCACTAAGGTTAATACCTGAGCCATACAGGAGTCACTGTTCTTTGGAAGAGAGAAAACACATTACCAAATGCTTGTTTCACATTTAAAATAGCTGGTATCTCTATTTAAAATAGCTGGTATTGTCACCGCATCAACAGTACAGGATTAGTTCTAGAAACCCAAGTGCGTGATGGGTCAAATGAAAACCACAGCCCACATCCAGCAGAAGTAACAGAGAATTACGTACAAGCACCGAGTATCTCTGCCACAGCTCGAGTGTGTCCCCTGTTTGGTCTGGGAGCAGCTTGTTTTACTTTCTACTTGCTTACTAAGAAATTTGTTGGCAGGTTCTGACAAGGACAGCCCAATCCTTGCCAACAGAAACATGGCAGAATTCAGCGTGTGTATTTCCTGTTCAGTAAGTATGCCAGTTCTAGGAGAAGAGGAAAACAAGCCTTTCCACCAGGAGGTAACTTACAAAGAATTTGCCTGAGCAAGACAAATGTTTTAAGATAAGAATACTGTAAAGCTAGCAGCAACAAAAATACTCATTTTCTTTTCTCTCTCTTCTTCTAAATGCTTCCAGTAAGCTGAATTTTTGTGCTGGGGCTAAGCATACTGAAAAAATACCCAGTATTTCAAAATCTTAATTGAAATTGTTTTATGCTCGCCGTGGTTAGAGAGGGTGGAGAAACTTGGTCAAAGCTAGGCCTTCATTCACTACAATCTCTGCCACCCACCCCCTGCCCAAATTAATTTGGAATGTCTCAGGAAAGGATTCTCTTCCACTGAGCAGAAAATACAGCCAAGAGAAAGGGAAGGGATTAACTGCTGTGAATCAGGACTTCTGTTCCGGGGTTGTCAGAGCTTTGGGCCTCCCAAATCTGGAAAATGAAAAGCTGTGCTGTGGGCTTCAGGTTCTTTTGTTCCTCAGACAGCTGCTAATCGTCCTGCTGTGTCAGGAACCATTGAGACAATGCTGCAACATTTAGCTTTCTGACATCCCAAGCATCTCAATCAGTCCCCAATTAAACATGTATTAATCACAAAGACTCTAAAAGCCAGGATGATAGATGCACCCAGTAAATCTCTGCCCTGCCTTTTACTTTCCGCACACATATTTCTAGATTTACAGGCAGAAATTGTTAAAAGCCTGCTCCAGAAACTGACCGATCACAAGCCTTGCTCACTGCTGTGTATCAGATGCTTGATGATTTCCTACCTCTGAAAAGCCTTTCAGAAAGAGGGAAGGCGTTGATTAGTCTGCCGAAAGAGCCCGTCCATTCCAATAAATAAGTCCGTGTGGCCATTGCCACCTTAACTTTTTAAAGGTGATAACTAATTCGGGATGGTTGAGGCTTTTCCATTTGCTATATGTGAAGTTATAAAACTATACTAAGGATGAACCTAAGAAACTTCAGGGAGCAAAATCTTTTTCTTCCTCCAGTCCTGAGGATAGACTCCAAGGGAACACTACCACTGAGCTGTATTTCCAGCTCTTTTGAAAAATTGTTTAATTCAAGGCAGGGTCTCACTAAGTTGCCCATGCTGGGCTTGAACTTGTAATCTTCCTGCCTCTGCCTCCCTTTATGCTCTGTTAAAAAAAAAAAATCTTAAAAGTACTAATAATCTCATGCAGTTAAGGCCAAATCATCCGCAGTTCACAGCCTTTAGAGAGAGCAAATGAAGGGTATCTAATTCTGGATTCGGATACTTATAACAACAGAAGGGAACATAGATTGGCTTAATTTCAATGCTTTGAAGTTCATGTTGCTAAAAGGGTCTCCAGGTTGTTTTTTTATACTGATCTACATTTCACAAAGGTATGAGGCTAGCCTTATTATATTCTCGATCAAGGAATATCCTGTATATTTTCACTATGAATAGGTGACCTGGTAATCAACTCACAAACAAACAAATAAACAAAAAATAATGATATTCATGGAGGTATCTAATCACTATAATACAAAAAGGAGAAAAGCATTAATACACCCAGACTCCCGTGACCTCAGAAAAACAGCGTTGGCCATTCTAACTTAATGGAAATCTTTTGAAATTAGATTCTTTATATTTCCCAAGCTAATGGAATCCAGGAGAGACAAATACAATATTTGCAAGGTGCCAGTTTGGTGCCAGCTCAATGGTCTGAATTCCTTGGCTTTCTGTGGAGCCTGAATATATCATAAACAACTCCTTCCCCATCAGTGTCTCAACCATGTCCCTGGTCTTCCAAGATGAAGGACTAGGAAGTCAATTAGTGTCAGTTATGATGTGAACACCTGTCGACTAAGACCTGGATGGAGACCAATTCCATTAACATAGTCACTCTGTGGCTGCCAAATGGTCGGGCTTTGGACCACTTATGATGTAGTCCACAATCAATGAGGAGACCTAAGGACAGAAAGGTTCAGCGCCCCATTAGTCATCTTCCAAACCATCCAATTCCCCATCAAATTGGAACGAGGTCATTTTAGAAAAAGAGTACTTGAGCTGCTCACAAAATGTCATGGTGACCATTAAATTGAGGATATTAGCTATTTAGCATTTTTTACCAGCCACTATACTTTTTAACACTGACACTATTTTTTTTTTTAGCAACCTGTCTTTCTTTTTCTTGTTGCATTTGAAATGCAGGCAAAAAAGAGATGAAAATATCTGACAAAGAATAAATTACAACAGAAAATTATAGGCAACAGATTATTGCTGATGGGGTCGGATCATCAGAAGAAATATGTCAGTAAAATTTTTGTGGAAATTGATGTATTCTATGCCACTTGGAAGTTTCCCAAGGCTAAATGTCACTTGTCTTACAGAACAACGGGTAAGAGCTGAGAAATGATGACCAGGGACAGTAAAGTAGACTGTTACAAGTCAAATAGTCAAATAGCTTCGAGGTGAGGTTCTGAGACACCTCACCTTATTCCCAATCTAGTTCCACTGTATGGAAGGCAGGGAAAGTTCTGAATACAAGAAACCGAAGTATTCAAGGGGCGATGTCCATGAATTACCAACAGTTCTGTTCTGTATTCTGTTCTCCTGTCCGGTTTCTTGCTTGCTATGTCAATAAGCACAAAGAAGGGACTGGAAGCCAGGTGTGGTGGCCCTATAATCCTATCACTCTGGGAAGGTGAGCCAAGCGGATCTCAGATTGAAGCCCAGCCTGGCCAGCTTAGGGAGGTCCTGTCTCTCTCTCTCTCTCTCTCTCTCTCTCTCACACACACACACACACACACACGCGCGCGCGCACACACACACACACACACACAATGACTGAGTAGAGACAAAAGAAATAGAAACAGGAACTTTGGGGTTAAATTATAATCAGTACCTTTCGAGACTACTTCAAATACAAATGGTCACCATATGCTACGCTCTCAAAAAAATATGGTCATGAAATGATATTATTGCAGTCCTCATATTTGAAACTTTATCTCTTTGACAATTCTCTTAAAAGTTATGATATATAGATTAGGCACAGGAGAATAATTTATGAGAAGAGATTTTAAGCTTGGGAATTGGCAACCATAGCAAAAATTTTTTTTTTCTGATCTTGAGGTATCAGCCAGAAACTGAACTGAATGTGCCAGATAGTTTAAACTCCTACAGGCATTATAAGATCAAGGCGGAAACAACGGAGCTATTAAATTTTTAAAATGTTATTAAGGTCAATAGATGTCTTCAACTAGATCTATGCTTAAGAATGCAAGATGACTCTTGTAGTCATAAAAAATAACCAAGAATCTATTAGGAAAACTGTAACTGTTTTAGGATTTTTTTTTTTAACTAAGGGGTCACAGCATCTCACATGAACCTTTCTTTAAGCATAATTTGCTGATGTGTGAAATTCAGTGCATCTGGCTCTACCCTGGAGCCAATCCCCAAATACTGGAAGGACATTATTGCAATAGCATCTCACCTAGAAGTAATCCCACAGCACGGCCTCTAAGAAACACATGAGCAGAGATCCAGCATGCTAGAAGCAGTTATATGGAAGATTTTTGTGCCTGTTCTGAAATAGAGGAGGAAGATGCAGAACGAAAGAGAAAAAGCCACCATGCACAGAATGAGTGCAGTTAAGATCTATCTTTGAATCATGAACAGTGTGACTAAAGGGCTTCTCTGTTGGGTTGAAACAACAACACGTTTTTATATTAATGAAGTCCCCTTAAATGCATTCCCAGTCTCACAGAGCCTATTCTGAATTAGTTAATTTCTCTACCCTGGCATTTACCATGAGTGCTGTAAACACAACTTGCTATTAAAATTCTCTGTCTAATGTTTTCTGCTTATGAGAAGACTCTCATAACTTTCCGGTACAGGATTCTGCTGTTGTTATTCTCCTTACTCAAGGCAACAAGAACCCATATTGCATTCTGCAGCGATGATCCCACCTCTATTTTCAAGTGGGGAAAAATGAGGTGATGTAAGCTTCAAGAATTCCCAAGCCTCCCAAAGCACTCTCCTGGGAAGTTTCCCAGTACCTTGCTCTTCTGGGAAGCCTACGGGATCAGGATTAGACTCAGTGGGCTTCAATGCCAGTCAGGGATTTATCGGCAACATTTGGGATCATCAGGAATTTTCTGACTTAAAAAAAAAAATCTTACTTATCTTGGTAAGTATAGAGAATGCTTGATCATACTTTCTGCTAGGTGCATATTCAAGAGCCCTGCTGTTTTTCTATGCACGTCCTTAGCTTTGATAAAGTATGGATGAAGCTGTGCTTCCATCCACCTTCACATGTGTTATTGTCCAAAATTCATTACGCCAAAAAAGAAAAAACATTACAGTTGATTCAGGAGGCAGATTTATAGCTCGCAGTACGTTATCTAGACAAACACAAACTCCCCAGGGAGCCATTGTGAGCTGCCCCCTCTCATTGTTCGTTCTAATGGATGGATCTCACCCAAGCTTGCTACAAGCTGTGAGCCTACTGGTGGCGGGTCCCTACTGAGCACCCACTATGAAATTAAAGCTGCATATTTAAGTCTTGTTTATATCCACACATTATGAGCAAAAGGTTCCCAGGTAGGAATTTTTAAAAATCTTTAATCCCATAGCTTTTTTGAAACCAAGGATCAAACTGTGTCCAAGAATATAATTTGGAAGGTGTAAAACAAAAGGAGGTGGACCACACTTCCTCTTCTCTTCCCTCCCTTTTCTTCCCCTCCTGGAAACGACAGCAGAACAAAACAGTTGTTTCAAGTCTGTATAATTTTACCCATGCAATATTTTAGAGAGATTGCATTTTACGAAGTGGCCCTTGTGCTTTATAAATACAAAAGATGGCTCAGAGGAGAACTGCAATATTGTTCCTTAAGCTCGGGCTTGCCAATAGATCAGAATCGGGCCAGAAGGATTCTAACATGAGTAGTTTTTCTGCTATGTCCACTTGTCAGCCGTCTGCCCAGAGAGCAAAGCGTTAGTAACATTTTTCAGTGAAAGCCATGGTGTGCACTACGCATGCGAACACATGGATGTCTCATGTCTACCTCTTTATACATTTGTGCAGTTTTGGAGTCTCTGAAAATCTTTCATTCTAGTGTGCTAGTGTATTACGGATTCGGAGAAAGGTGGACACCGGGAGACAGCTCATTAACTATCTCAAAAAAAGATGTTTAACACCGATGGGTAGATCTAAGATTTTAGCAATTAAAATGTAAACCCTGACATGATACTCACTAGTCTTTAACTGAAGACCACACACAAGATGCCCTCTTCTTGTATGCCCACCCCAAGATTCAAAGGAAAACTATATATTTCAGGGATAGAGACAAGCATTCCAGTTAGTCTCTGTAGATTTAAGATCTCTCAATGCAGAATTAGTCCTGCAGAACGGATTTTGTTTTCATGGTATTTAAACTTTAAAAAAAAAAAAAAAACCTACTTAAAGACAACAGTGGGCAGTCAATGGCAGCTCTGATGAAGTTTCTCTGGATCTTCTGATGTTCCACTGCAGACAGATCTCTGGAGTCTCTCTTGGCCGCCCTCAGGAGATAGTAACTAATTTTGCCAGGCAGAAGGACACCCGGACGATTGAGACATCCACCTAAATAAAACCCTTGCTAGTGTTGCACTGTTTAATTCTCATCTCAGCTAGACACTTATTTTTCATTTCTCTTGATGGCTTCTCCAGAGAGTGCACAAGGTGGCGGAGGTGTTGCTGTAACAAGCCCTGCACTGAGACATGAAAAGGGAATCGGAGCTAGACTGCCCAGTGACTGTGGACCTGGATTTCCCTTCTCACAAATGAACATGTGTGTGTTCTTGGTCCTGAGTGTGTAAGTAAAACTTCCATTTTCTGGGAGTGAAATATTTGCATCCTTAAAAAATGCAACTTAACTTTTACTTACATACAATTATTACCACTAGACTCTATAGATAGATCGTTTGTCTTCACTGCTCAGTCAACCTGTAAGTTGGATAATTTACTAGATTCTCTGGGAAGGAGTTTGGGGTGAACACCCTGAACATAAAGCCTGCTGGTGGACACGGGAGGCTGTGCCTTCATGTGTCTATTAGTTTATTTTAAAATTATGATCATAATTAATGAGTATGCTTATGAAGTATAGTAGCAGCAGCAATATTCTATGGAAGCAAATTTGCTTTCAGGATAAAGTTAAAATCAAGAGACTGTTCTTTCTTTTAAAAAAAAATTGTACTGCATGTTTTTAAAATATACATTTCATAGGCATTATGAACTAAACCAGGAGCCCACAGCTGGACCAGAGCTGTTAATGAGAAAACCACAGCCTGGCTCCTCCGGTTGTGTGCTTGCCGGGGCTTATAATTATGCAGCCACAGAAAGCTCTCCAACACCAGCCACCATTTTCTAGATCCTAACAATTGCAGACCAACAACTCAAGCTTCAGAAAAGATATTTCTGCAACATCTCTCAATGGAATTACTTTACATTCTGTTTGAAGGCTTTTAAAATATGTCTTCAGAAAGAATCCTGCATTGTATAGATTTCACTAGTTCTACCATTTGTTTTTTTCTTTACATTTCTTAGTGGTAAGGAAAAATAACATAATTTACTGGGGATCAAAGCAAACAGGAAATCATCTCAGTGAGGGGATAATATAAACAGCAGAGCATATGATTATTTAAGAAGAAAATTGCCCACCAGCGCCTTGAGACCCAAAGTGGTAAGAACGCAGCCTTTAAAAAGAACCAGAACACAACTATATCTGAAGAGTCGAGCACGTTTCCACACGATCCATTCAAACCCGAGTGTCAATGGGAAAAGGATTTGTGGTTCAAGAAAGCAAAGGCATGTTTGAAATCCTAATTGCTTTAGTGAAAATTTTTTAACATAAAACAACTAACAAATAATGTGCCTTGCCAAATAGAAAATGGTTTCAAACATGAGATTAACCGAGTGTAATCCACCACATCCTTTGCCTGAAGCAGTTCCCCACAAATGACACCAGCGTTTCAACATCCTCTCAGCCTCCCTTGGGATTGGCCCTGTCTTGAGTTCCTCCAGAGCAGGGACCAGCTCACTCTTACACCAAAGAGCAAGACGGTTAATGATGTTCACTCGCAGGCCTTTCTTACAGCTGTAACTACATTTCTGTTGTGGGAAAGTCCCCTTAGTCAACAGCATCTACAAATGAATGGCCTTTGTTACAATAAAGCTTGACTTACAGATATCAACGTTTGAATTTTATATCTTCTCTGAATATCATAGTACATTTTCATCTTTTGATTATTTTCAGCCTTTTAGAACTGTAATTTTCATGCCTCCACCAGTAACAGGGGACCAGGTTGGATTTGGCCCTTGAGCCATAGTTTGCCAAATCTGTTCCAGGACACTGAAAAACGCACACATTTGTGCTTTGCAGATACCAACAAATCTTATTTTTTTTCCTTGCTTCCTTCTCAAGCTTACAGAAAAGCCTTCATCCTGATCCTATCTCATTTGAGTTTAGTATTCCAATATGATTCTTAATTATCGACAGGAATGTATTTTCTGCTTGCCCTTTTGATCTGGAACCACACTTCCGGTCCACTTCAGCGCTGCCTCTTGCACTTGAAAATAGGCCAAGATCACCCCCTGTTGTGACCTTGTCTTTCAACCTCTTTCACATCAGGCTAAGCTGGACCTCCCAATATCTTTTCTTTCTTCTGATTCTTTTCTACTCTTAGGCACGATTATACAACAGCCATTCACTGCAACCTGGTCAGGGGCAGACTTTTGCACACTGAAGCTAAGGAGGTTTACAGGAGCCCTTTCTAAAGCTTTGCTCCTAATTTTATGTTTATAGTTTTGTAGGGTTTTTTTTTCAATCATAACCACACTAAACTTATCTAAGCCTCAGACCTCATAAAACCTGACTCCACCCAGCACATGGCACATTACCTAACTCAAGTGCTCTACAATTTCTCCCTTTCTCCCACCATTTCCTTGACGCTTTTCTCTTACTGTCTAGAAGACAGGTAGCAATTATACCCAGTGGGGATGAGAATTCCCACTGTTCCCCATTATCCCACTCAAATAACATAATGTGTCTAATTAAAAGATGGCAGAGAAAGAGAGAATGGGAACTTACCAGTTGAGTAATAAAAGGCAGTGTGCCTCTCGTGCTTGGTTATTTTCTTTTCTCTGCTCATTATTTTGGTTTTATTAAATTTATCACTACTTGACAAAACTGGTTTGTTTTCACTGTAAATACACGTGCTAATCAACAGATATTGAGCATCTACTACTACATGCTGTATAATGGCCAGTGGACAAAGTGTAATGCCGCTTTATTGCTGGGGTGGTTTTCTTCCTCGGAGTTTTCGCAATCGTTCAACCCTAGAACACTGCTGGTCTAACAAGCAATACCAGTTCCTCTGAAGACAAAGCAATTGGGAAAGGATTCAGGAGAGGCCCAAGAGGGCTCTTTCGAACTGCCTGTTCCTCAGGAGTGGGGCACTATGCTATGCAAGAAGCAGGGCAAACAAGCAAACATGGAGGCTGCCCTGTGTGTGGGCCACAGCCAAACCCAGTTGTCTGCTGGGTGGTTAGAGGGCACAGAGTGCTTAGAGGGCACAAAGTGTACTTGTCAAACATGTCACTAGAAGAGAGTTTCTCAGTCTTGGCACAAGGGACATTTTGGACCAGAGAACTCTTTGTGGTGGAGGACTTTTCTGCATATTATAGCATCCCTGAGCACTACTTGCCAGCTATAGCAGCATCAGCGCTGTCTCTAGACATTGCCTAAAACACAGAATGTCTCTAGACACTGCTAAATGTTGTAGGGATTGTCCTGGGGTTCAGCTATCTCATGGTTTTAAATACCTTGGCAGGATGAGGGAACACAGGAACTGAGGGGATGGAGAATTCAGATGTATCCTGATAATTCTGCTGAAGCCACTGTTGAAAAATTTTTCACTCATGAAACTGCCTTTTATATCCATTTCTGATCGCTGTGCTCCAAAGTTTCATGAGCTCCCTGCTCTTAGCTGTGGTCGTATATTTGGACTCAAAGAATTTTAGAATTGCAAAAGATCTTAGAGAGGAACATGGTTTAAATAATACTTGAATTCCTCCAAACCCAGAGTGCTATAAATCTTCGCATTGTGGTTTAGATCTAGTGTCTCTAGAAGCTTCATCTCTTCAGAGGTTGGGTTTTTGGGAAGGTGATTGGATGGTACCAAACCTGAATGTGCTATTAGGAGGTGGACCTGGCTGGGAGAGGCAGAGTAGACCTGGAAGGGTGTGTCTTCCTCCCCTGCTACCCTCTTCTCTCTCTGCTTCTTGGTCGCCATGATGTGAGCATCTTTCTTCCACCAGACTACTGCCATTCTGGAGCGAGCAGAGCATGGACTGAAAACATGAACCAAAATAAACCTCTCCTTTGTGTTTCAGGTGTCAAGCTATTGCGTCTCGGTAATAGGAAAGTGACTAAGACAGTTCGTCACTAGGACACCTTAGCCGCACTAGAGAGAGATGATCAGACCTCTCTATTAGAAAGTATCTAGAACAGTGTCACAGACAAATGAAAATCAAAAATGGATACAGCCCGAGGGTATAATTTGGGGTTTGTAGAGAGTATTACTCATAGGAGTGGGCTCCTAATGACAGAAAACAAGCACTTTCGGGCTATGATCTAGCCTCATAGCTGGAAGACCAAGCCTGGGGCGGTTGGGCGAAATGCAGTAAAAACAACTCAGGGATATTGATGCTGTCTGCTATCACAGCATTTTTGGGAAAAATATTCACAGTTCTATTGCTTGGCCAGAAAAATCTTGCTTCATTTACACAGCATTTCTTTCTCGTAGGAACGCATCCTGTATTCATTTGCCTGAGATGGTCCACTTAAGGCAAAGTAAACAGACGCAAAGCCATCCAGAAAACAATTCACCTGGCAGTTTGCTTTTCCATTTTTCATAAACATCAGGATTGTCTCCTCCTAAATAAAGGGCAGAACAGTCGCTACAGGAAGAAGATGGGGGAAGCCGAATTGCATTTTGTTTCTTCTGCCTGTAATGAAGGACAGTGATTGTGGGAAGAGCTTCCGTCCCCAGGGTTTCTCATGTTGTGACTTCAGCTGAAGAAACACCCCCACCTTCCCTCTGCCTACCTCCCCTTCACTGGCATGGGATGTGCCATGTGCCATCCCTACTTCGGGGTAGGGATGACCGCTCAGCAGAGAATTTGGCAAACCACTAGGAAGTATAATCAAAATATAGAGCAGAGGCTTAAATTAAAAAAAAAAAATGGGGGCTGAGGATTTAGCTCAGCGGTTAGAGTGCTTGCCTGGCAAGTGTAAGGCCCTGAGTTCAAGCCCTGGCACAAAAAACAAAAAAAAAAAAAAAAAAAGAAAAATTATTACAATGAAAGACATATTGCCATTAATCCTTCTCAAAATCCTCCCCCGTGCGTCAGACATTCATCCTCCTTGCCGCTTTTGGAAGCCGTGCTGAAAGTCCTCTTTGTGAGTGTCTTTATGCGGTGTGATCAAAAATACAGTGAACACCGCTGCTAAGTGCCATTCAGTGGAAAGGCAGGTTGGGAAAAACATGACTGTTTTCTCTGATCCACTTTATTCACTAGACCAGGCACTATGGAACTTGTGGGTCTTCCCCAAAATAGAAAAAGGTAAATGATTTGAATTGATTCAGGACACAGAGACAGTCATTACAGTGTAACTAAAGACACTCAGAAAAGAAGACTTCCAAAACTACTGCAGAAAGTGGCAAGAATAACAGGATAAGGATGTTTGTTTGAAGTGGGTGGGTGGGCATTTTAGAGGGATTAATGGCAATGTGTCTTTTGCTGTAATAAATTATTAAAAATTTAAGTATTCATTGTATTTTTGATCACACTTCTTACGTCCTCAGCTTAACTCATTTTGCTTGCTTATTATACCTGCTGACCTGCACACAGTGTCCATCCCGCAACATCAGCAGGGCTGACTCTGTCCTTGCAAAGACTCTGTTGCCAGTTAGCCGCGTCTAAAGTATCACTTGAAGAAGGCTTCTGGGCCACAGAAGCCCACATTCCCCAATCAACTTACCAGCAATAAAAGTGACAGACACTCGGGTTCCCTTTGTCATCTGTGTCAGAGGGTATGGGTGCCCAGGAGGGGAGGGAAGGGATGCTATTAGCTCCTTAAGAGAAGATCTACAGCCACAGAAGAACACAAGCCCTTTCTCGCCAACTTCCGCCACTAAATGACCAAAGCCCTGTTCAACCTAAACCTCCAGGGAACAGATGCAGTTTGGCCTCACGAATGGGAAGAATGCCAAGCTGAATACATGAGTTAACTCATAATTTTGAAGGAAAGCAACTTCCCACTTTCAGGAGGAAGGTTCTCCTTGGTTCTAGTCCAGCTCTCATGTTAGTTGGAGTCCCTTCACTTCCACGGAGATGTGCCTCAACTCTTAAAGTCTTCGTGGTAGTGACCATAGGAAGACGGATTCTCGGAGGAAAATTTGTGTGCAGGGTTTTGTGTTTTAGCGTGTTATGGAGCAAAGATGGAGAACCATGAAACTTTGCTCCCTCCAGGTGCTAAAGGCTAACATCCATTAATTCTATGTATTCTCTATCGAATGAGACATCATTGCCTATAGCGGTCCTTAAGGAATTTAATTTAATGGAATGATAGGAAAAACTGCAATTAGAAAATAATTGTGTGTATGTAAATACGCTTAGGGGAGCCTCGATAGAGTTTATGGATGCTACATTCACACAGAATTTTAGCCTACATTATTAATTTGTACTATTATGAAGAAAGGGTTTGTTAATCAAAGATAAACTATCCTGATGATTTTGAATTAGTGAACTTCAAATTACGGTAGGATAATGAGGCAGTGCTGCGCACATATATAATTCTCTACTAAGCGAAACGCTTTGTCTGGCCACACAGGAGGTCTCCTTATTGAAAGATTTATTTTTAATTTTGAGCAGCTTCCCAGCATTACCCTTCATGAAAATTAAAATAAGGAGATGGAATTTTGTCCTATTCGGCAAACCTCCCAGCAGGATGGCCCACCATGGCAGAGAGGGAAGAAAAAAAAAAAAGAACAAATCACTGTGTCAATGGAATTACTTGTCCATTTTTCCGGCTAAATCTAAAAAAATGACACCTGTATTTTTAACAAAATTTTTTATTTCTTTCTCCTCTCTAGGAAATGTTTTTACACATGTCCTTCTTTGGGAGGATTTTTAGCATGTTTTCTCTGTGCTCTTTGGACCTGCTGGCCTGGCAGAGGTTGACATAATCTCTTGGCTTAAATCCTTAAGTACATAAAGAATCTCCTCCCAAGATCTGTGGGAGCCAAGCCTGTCCTCAGCCCATCTCACAAGGGCTTTCCTCTGCCAAACAGAACAACTTCAGACTTCACGTTGCATAGCAAAAACCTCAGTAGTTCCAATTTTAGTTTTAATTTGGTTAGGAGACAATGTTCTAATGCGTTGGAGAATAGTGAAAAAGGTACAAAAGGGTGAATGTAAGAATTTTTTTTACTTATTGTTATTTATTTATTTTTGGTGCTGGGGATCAAACTCAGGGCATTGTGCTTGCTAGGCAAGCACTCTACCACTGAGTCAAATCCCCAACCCTGAATGTAAATATGTTGATTGGGTCATACACTAGATTCTCTAAGGATGACAAATTGTTCTGGACCAAAATGGATCCTTCTAACTAGGCACCAGAAGCACAAATGCAAGGTCCGGGGATCTGTGTGTGCTGTCTCTATCGCATTCTCTCAAAGGAGAACTGATAAAAGGTTGGCAATTGCAGAGTTCTTGTAATACTATTTAAAAAAAGAAAAAAACTACTAAATTACCCTGGTCTTTGTAGAAAAAATGAAACTAATGATCACTAATAGTGTTCATAACTGAAATGTGCAGAATTAAAAGGCATAAGTCAAATGACCCATTTATGCTACATATCGGAAAAGACTTGTTCACGTTTGTATAGCTGGAGATTCCTTGGTAAGACTTGCTGTTCTAGCCTCTGTTCAGAATATTCTCCAAGTCTTCACTTTAAAATAAAAAGAAAAAATACTGTAGAAAATTCAATGGGAAATGGAAAAAGAATAGCTTTAGATAGGACTCTGGAATACTTTTCACTACAGGATCAATTAGCACAGATATTTTCCTTAGTTATGGAGTACATTTACTGAAACGTTCATTAAGAATAAAGTGTAGTTCAAGGAAACAGGATTGTTGGCAATTTATTATCTTCTTCTGATGATGTTTGTCTTTAAGAGCCTCACAAAAGGATAAGCCACAGTTCTCTCTCTCTCTCTCTCTCTCTCTCTCTCTCTCTCTCTCCCCTTTTCCCCTCTTCCTCTTTAACTCTTCAGAAATAACAAGGAACCAGCGATGACAAACATGTGGTGATACAAGAACTTTTTCAGGGAAGAATATAGATGAGAAGATCAGGGACCAGAGTCTCAAAAGCCAGATTTTAAAAATATCTGACCTTCAAGATATTGTGATAGTTTTGTGACGAACTCAGCAGAAACTTCACAAATAGAAACGTTTCCTAGACTTCTGTATTCAAAAGAAAGCTGAAAGAAATGGAGTGGATCAGCCAGCCCCTTACCCTAAAGTCAACGATACATTCAACTATAAAAGTGGCTGCAAAATTACTGTCTTAAGGTAAATTTTGTTAATGACACAAATATTTTTATCATGATTCTGATAAAAGCCCATGCTACATTAAAGAACATATTTGTATGTTCTTTAATGCATGAACATATTTGTAACATGTTACATTAAAGAACCAGATCAAGCTACAATTGTCAAGTGCTTCTGTTAGAAAATACAGTAAATACCAGCTTAGCACTTTGCATTGGTAAAAATCAATTTTATGATCCTATACAACCTATAAATGCTTTGACGCCCAGCTATGAACTTCGTGATTAAAATCGCAGATATGAAGTCCAGCACCAAGCAAACAAGCGTCCTAGAGTGTCATCCTCTGTCGATCAGACACTGTCTCATTCTTCATTTATCACCACCATCCGATACAGGACATGATATGCAGTTAGTACCCTAAAGCATTTGCCGAATGAAAAATGTCCTTCTGAGTATCTTTTGTATTACAACATAGTTTCCATGCTTAGAGCTACTCCCACTTCACCTGCAGAACTTTAATCCCCCTTGTTGCGATTACTGTAAGCCTTTTCTCTACATCCCTTCAGATCGTGAAACGCAAAGGATTGGATCCCTACCTGCTTGGTTGGTTGTCACGGTGACAGACACTGATTGGTCCGGACTAGGGTTATACTTGGATACTCCGTTCACAGCCCAGATTTCAAAGGTGTAGTTGGTATGTGCGAGGAGGTCGGTGATGGAGACTTTGGTTGTCTTCAGGCTGTTCTGCTGCGGGGTGTAGTGGACCCCGCTTCCACAGGGTCGGCACTTGGTGGGGTCACCGGCCCCACACTTCTTGCAGACCACATTGTAAGAAATGTCCTGACGGCCGCCTGTGTTCTGAGGACTGCTCCATTCCAAATTCACTGATGTCTCATTGACATTGGAAATCAAATTGAGGGGAGCAGATGGAGGGCCTGGAGAGAGAAAAGCACATCGTCACACTGAGAATTGAAATGCTCTCCGGAATCTCTCAGAGTTTGTATTATTCTCTGCAGCCCTAAGAAGCGAGATGGGCCCATTTGGCAGAAAAAGCAAAAAGCAAATAAGGCCGGCGAAAAAGATCTTTTAAAAGAACAACATAACAATATGATAAAAGGCTGTACTCCTCAGTGTCACTCTCATCCCCGTGCAAATGAACTTGACATCAACTACCACCTAGAGATGCCAGGCGACTCTGTAGCAGTGGGCTCCGTGCCCAGGCGTTCTCTATGCAATGGCCGGAAAACAGAATAATTGATCCAGTCTGCATCTTATCTTGTGAAAAACAGGTATACAAATGTAATTCCGGTTCCCAGCACTGTTGTAGGACTCTGGTAAATTAATAGTTTGGACCTCTTTGGAAGACAAATTACAATTTCTAAGCATGGCATGTCACCAATACCAAATTAAATGAACGGAACTGTACGGATGTGCTTCTGCGTCTCAGTGTGGCAGGTGAGGGTTACAGTGTTTATAGGTAACTGACAGGAACTGGTTTACGTAGTTGCAGAGATGTGGGAGATACAGCTGTTGAGCGGTCTGAGAGCCAGGCAGGGGACTGTTCACGTTACCAGACACCTCTCCCTGCCCCTTCACCTCCTCCAGCCCTTCAGGACCATTTAGAAACACACCCATTGCCACTGATGCCAAGAGTGTCTGAAACGTGAGTGATGGTGGTGACTACCATGAAACAGAACAACTAATTGCTAATAGTATCATGGTTGGTTTGAAAATAATAACAAAAGATGATACTATAAACCTTGTATACACCAAGAAATTGTGACCTAAATTGCTGTCAGATGGAGGAATGGGAATCTGGGAGAAGGAAGAGGGAATCTTCTGTCTAGGCCAGTTTGAAAAATACTTGTCACACGCTAATGAAAAATCTTTACACAATGCGATAGCTGACAAGCTCTTTCTTTCTCATTTTGATCTTCCAAGAGCCAAAATAAGTTTTAACAAAAATCTGCAGTTTCTCAATCACTGTATCTGTGGTATTGCTAAAATATTTGGAAGGACTGGTGTGAGGGAAATTTCACATATTCCTGAGGAAAAAGGAGTAAAGCAGGGGCTTGCACAAACTTGTTGCTTTACCTGGTCAACCACAATACAATGCATGGTTCCAAAGTACTCACTGAGAGAGAATTAGAGAAGGTGACCTATGAGTAAGGATTCATATTCACTTTTTATCAGTTAGCACACAGGGATGAACGGGGCCAAAGCATTTTGGTAGTAACATTTCATATGAGAAATTCTCCCTGCAAAGACTCTTTTAGCATGGTAAGCATGTTGTTCCAATGCCCCGGAGACTAATTATCAACAACTTCTCTTAGCATTAAAGATTGGCTCCTTATCTTGTGTACCTTAAGAGAAAAATCTTAAAAAATAATTTAACAAGTGCTGTAAAATGTGTGTTAAATGTAAGCCTGCTGCACAAATGTCCTCACAAAGAAAGTATAAATTTCTTCCTTGTTTAGATTTCGAAATCATACTTACAGTCTTTCGTACAGGGGCTGGAATGTAACAAGAATAAATAAAAGGCTTCTGAATAAGTGAATGGAGCTATTTAAAATCACAAACTCTTGAACCACATAGGATATTAAAGATCCTTTGGTAAAATAGCCTCATTTTAAAAAGAAGAGAATTGAGATCTGGAAAGAGGATGTGATCATAGTGAAAGTTCACACAGTCTAATTCGTTTTAGAATTTCACTAATATCCAAAAGGAGTTTCTCCCAGCTTGGACTATTTCTACTCCACCAACATGTTCCCTGGTGAAGTTTGACAGTCAGGAGACAAGCGTGCGTACGTTCAAGGCTGTTCAAGTTCTATCACGCTTGCGGCCGCAGTGACGTCCACCACCAGTCTGCAGCCGATGCTGGCCACGGCGCAGCTTGTAAAGTGGGTCAGACCCTGGTTCTCATTCTTCTGTGACTTCCAGGGTTAAATAAGAGTGACTCTGAAATCCATGAACCTCCTCGCCGAGGTTCTTGGTCCACTTTCACATGGGAAAATGTGACACAATGAATCAAGCGCTGCAGAAGCAATAAGTCAGTAATTAGTATGTAGGACGGGGCATGGCAGTGTCTAAACAGAGGAGAAGTGGAGCAGAAAACTAAATGGTCACAGGACTCAGAGATGTAACACTGCCACGTGGAAAACAAAACACAAAGATGCTGCAGGGTTTTGATGCGAAAACAAGTGCTGGCCAGGAACAGTCTTCCTACTACAGCAGTGATTTTCAAAGAGGTCCTTGAGGGTAAACTCTCAAGGGAAGACTGAGAACAAAACAAGTTCAAATTCACTGTTGCTCCACGAATGGTTTAGAGACTCGTATTGCATACGCTTCAATGCTTCACTCTCGTAGAAAACGACAGTTATAAGAGAACAGGCTAGCAGCCTAGAAATTGGACTATGACAAGGTCATACAATAAAGGAGAATGTGAAACAAGAAGTGTCCACACTAGATGATTATATATTTCCAGGTATTTTGGCCTGCAAAGACCTGGGAAAAGACTCACATTCAACAAATTAAAAATCATAATAATGGTTGTGTTGTGTTTGTGGGATTGCAGTTTCTTTAACTTTTGCCAATTAAAAGATGATAAATATGTAACAAGTGTGTTTCTCATTTACAGTGAGAATTCATCTCTGCCCTAGAAAAGAAAATACTCTGTTCTCAGAACAATGAGAAAAAAATATGGACTTGAATACAGCTAAAAGCCAAACTGGGTTCAGAGTTATCATTAATGACAGCACCTTAAAATAATTAATTGCAATGAAGGCTACAAAGAAGAGAAAACAGGCATTCTGAATAACATGAGCTCTTTCAATAAAGCGTCTAGAAGGAAAATCTTAACTCTTAGATTTTTTTTTTTCTTCCTCTCTAGATACTTAGGAGCAATTAAGTTTCTTACATAGTGGCTGCCTTTCTCATCAGCAATATGCCCACCTGCAAGTAAGTCTCCAGTTACAGACAGACACACTGGGGCCTCTGTAGCCATGGGCTCCACGTCCACGA
This sequence comes from Hystrix cristata, assembly GCA_004026905.1. NCBI lineage: Eukaryota > Metazoa > Chordata > Mammalia > Rodentia > Hystricidae > Hystrix > Hystrix cristata. The sequence goes on along the minus strand of PVJO010000757.1, from coordinate 23,866 downwards.
ACTCTGCCGAGCCATCAAAAATATTTCTTTAAAAATTGTGTCTGTACTGGGCATGCACAAACGTTTTGCTTGTCATTATCCCCAACACAGTACAATAGAATTATGTACACAGCACTTATATCAAATTAGATATTATAAGTAACCTAAAGATGATTTTAAGGGGATGGGAGAGGGGAGTAAGTTACATGCAAATACTACACCCTTTTAAGGAACCCAAGCATCCCTGGGTTTTGGTACCTACAGGGGTCCTGGAACCAATCCCATCAGATATTGAGAAACAAATCTATGAGGTCTGTAACAAAGAGAGATAACTGTACGAGTTAGTCTAATTTTCTAGTCTAGTCTTCATCATACCGATGGCACATGAACATCAGGTAGCTTGAGGGATTTGGGAGACCAAGGTTTTCTGCTTTTCAAATCTACCCACTACTAGCCTGAACATAAGCTGGTAGCATATCCTGCTTACAGCACCACTCCATATTTTAGTTCTTTATTTCTATGTCTCACTTCATTTGTGACTCCTAAAGGTGCCCTGCTAATTAGACATCCATTTGACATCTTTTCTGTCTCCAGCCTATCTGCACTTCTAGAGGACTAATGTTCTCATTGTTTCCCAGTGTCCAGCTCAGAGAAAGCTCACTAAATGTTTGGTGGATCTATGAATGAATGAATGAATTGACAGAAAATAAACAAAGTCCTTTACTGTGCCTTACACCTGCCTACCTACAGTACTGTGAAATGTGTGAGTTGATGCAGACTTCTCCAAACTAAATCTGTACTTAACTGTTTTACGAGCATTACGCCTGTAAAGGACAATCTGAATGTAAGTAGTTTAATTCGCATTCTTCTTAGTAGGGAAAGCTACACCAAATATCCGTGGTTACTTCTGCTCGGTGGGATTGGGAACTCATTCATTCATTCAACACATACTGACTGAGTGTCCAGTGTTTGCCACCTGCTCTAGAACAGAGGAAGAAAAAGTACTCTGATTCATTTTGATACTTCCTTTTCCTGATCACTTCCTGGATAGTAGAAAGAAGGAGGAGTGAGACTGGAGGAAAAGAAAGAGTCTAATGTGCTCTGTCCTGTTTTTATAGATTGAACAACCAGTCACTTACAGCTAGGAATGTGAAGTGTGGGCTCCGCCAATTAAAGTTTTGTCAAGTTACAACTGCCTTTTACAATTTTGCTTTCTCCACCTTGACATGTGATGGTTTCTTTTAGGCATAAAGTTAGGAAACATTCTCTCCAAAGAAAATCATTTCTAGCATTTCCAAAGGAAGACTGGAATTTTTCTTATTCTTCATAGAACTATAGATTATTTTCCCTTTAATTTTATTTTTATCCCCCAAATTAAGACATTTTAAAATATATATTTAAGGGGGAAAATGTTCTTCCTTCACATTTTGGACTATATTTATAAATTTCTCGTGGCATTCACATATAAGCGCAGGACTTTCTCTGCATAGCCCAAGAACGGGGGCTCACATGTTAAACTGTTTAAAGTTTCCATGTTTAGCACGTCCTCAACATTTCCCATATAATTCAGTGACACAGATAGTAACTGTACTATCAGCAACAACAGTAAAATGCAAAACTGTCTAATTTATGAATAGAACATGGATCAGCGTACAGTCTCCATAAAGAAATTTTATTACCTGGCCAGATAGCAAAATATTTTAGGCTTTATGGGCCATATGGTCTCAGTAGCAACTACTCAACTCTGCCATTGTACCTTCAGCAGCCACAGACAATACCCCAACAAACGGGGTTTGGGGACTTAGCACAGTGGTAGAGCGCTTGCCTAGCAAGCACAAGGCCCTGAGTTCAATCCCCAGCACCCAAAAATCAACAAAGGCAAACAATACCTCAAGAAGTAGGCATGGCCACGTTCCAAGAAAACTTGGCAAAAACAGACAGTAGTTGAAATTGGCCTTCAAGGCCATAGTTTGCTGACAATTGCTACAGAAAAAGCGATGAGGTCAGAAAGATAAATCTAGAAGAATTTTTGACATAATTCTAGGGATTTTAAGCATACCCCAAGCCTGTATGAAGAGCCCAGTCCAGGATCTCATGATTAGCATATCTGTAGGGTCCAGGTAACAAGGCTTGGTTTTAAAAGTCCAAGTTATCTTTATTGTCACTAACTAAGAAATAAATCAAATACGTGAGATATGATGGTGTATTTCCTGAGTTTCTAATTGCTTGGACTCAGGCAAGGAATGCGTTTCTAACTGTAGTGTATAAATTAAATAAACAGCCATTCTGTTCACTGGTGTGAAATACTTTCTACATCACACAGCGTGTGCTGGTGAAAGGTGTTACAATGGATAATTATTATTTTCTAGGGAAATGTCAACTTCTATTCACTTGACAAGAAACCCAAAAGAAACTATAGCCAGAATATAGCAGATTCAAAGGGCTATTATATCATATCCTACATTAAAACAGTCTATCATATCTTATATCACAAAGTCAGAGATCTCATTCTTCCTTAACCAAACACATATGTGCTCTTCTCTGGGGTAACAAAAACTGAAAACGAATCAACTCTATCTAAAGAAATTAACTGAATGTGATGTTTAAGAATGGTAATATTCCAATTATGAAAGAAAATTCTAGTAATCCTAGACATCTTAATTCAACCCTCCTATGGTTTACACTCAAGTTTAATTCCTGAATAGTTTAGAGAATATACTTGGTGGCTCATGTGAGGATTTTAAGTGGTCCTTTTTGGACATCCCATTTTGTACATATCCACATGGAATACGCACGAGCTTAATAAGGTCGTTCAACAACTACCAGCTAACATGAATCTAACCACATAAATGTCTCCAATGTGAACAACAAGCCTGATAAGACCCATTTCGTGGAAAGCCTCAGACAACAGCACCAGGTATACTCCACCAACCACTTAGTAGTTGGAAAATACACTCGATTCTTTTGGGAAACCACTGGAGCTTCAAAAGATAGAAACCAGCTATGGTATTTGTGCGGAGTAGCAGGTTTCACAGAAAAGGACACACAATGTGCCACATAAATCTGTAAATTCTATTTTTATAACAACTAGAATTTAAGTGCTAACAGACCTAAGACCCAGAGGAAAAATAAATAAGATTCACATTGGTAGCAAAACTTCAAACATGTACACTCAAGTACTTTGGACTTAAGCGCTGCCTGGAATTCTCACTTAAGGGTGACTCTGTATCCTGCTCCTACAAGCTGCATTGCTCCCTTCCTCTGCTCCACCTCCCCCAGTCACATCCCCTCTTAATTTCCTTTTAGTGAGGATCTTAATTTTTCTGTTTATTTATTCGTTAATTACTTATATTCCCATTACAACATAAGCTGCAGGAGAATACAGATGTTTCTTCTAGATTATAAGGATACTCCCAACCCTTAGAACAATGCCTGCCATGTAAGAGATGTTCAGTAAGTAGATGCTGACTGAATAAATGAAAGAATGACAATTCCTTGGCTCCAACTAACCCAAAGCTGCATGAAAAAAAAATACTAAAAATAAAAGAAAGAAAGAAAGAAAGAAAGAAAGAAAGAAAGAAAGAAAGAAAGAAAGGAGGGAGGAACAGAAAAGGAAGGAAGGAAGGAGGGAGGGGGGAAGGAAGGAAAGAAGGAGGGAAGGAAGGAAGGAGGGAGGGAGGGGAGGAAGGAAGGAAGGAGGGAAGGAAGGAAGAGGCAATCAATCTCATGCTAAAATGTTGAGGAAAAAGTTCAAGTCTGCAACTACAGCAGGGAGAGAGCTGATAGAAAAACCAAAGATGCCGGGCTCATGTGACAGAGCAGATCCCAGAGCTATTACAGTTTTTTAATACTTAGCTGATTTTTAATCACCATTTTAAAATCCAACGCCTGAGCCATGAAATTAATTCTGGATGTGGCCAGGAACATCCCCCAAGAACACGGGCAGAAACAGAACTCTTAAATGATCAATTTCTTTAACCACAATTGTCACCCTACTGAAAAACCAAAGCAACCTGTACAAGGCATATTTCTGAGGAAGAAGCACCGTGGTCTCCAATTCCACCGCATACGGCTCCACTGACCGTGTGCAGCTTTTGGACTGTCAATAATACTTCAGTGTCTTAGCAGTAAAGCCCCTCAGTTCTCTGGACAAGCTTTTGTTGTTAATCTCTCTCCAGCTGAAAGACAGGCTATAAGGCAGAGTAAACAGTTGGGGTGCAGAAGTTTTGACTCTGAAATAAAAGCCCTGCTTCCCCCTGACAGCTATATACGTTGCCACCACTAATTGCCTTCTTCCAGCCCTTGCGGCACAGAGTTAGTTTACATAAAAACTGCTCCTCCGGGTCACGTCTTCTGAGATACAGGAACAGTGCACAACATTTTATCACAGCAGTTTATGTTTTTTAATAATGGCTAGAGCCAAAGCAGCCTGTCCATTACTAAAAAAAAAAAAAAAAAAAAGAACCATTTTGATGCATCCATCAACTGTTTGTAGCTTCCTATAGAGGTCAACTTCTTGCCAAGATTTAGCCATTGCCTATTTTTCTGCTATTTCTATTTTACCATTCTCCTCTCCAGGAATCTTCTCTTTTCTTTCCTGGGTGATTTGAGGTGTAATATCTTTAGATTAAAATGGTTGTTTTAAAATTGAAAAGCTTTACAAATTCTCAGTTATACAACAAGACACTACAGTATGAAAGAACATGGAAAGTAAGATTGGCTACTTTGAGAATTAGCTAGACTATGCATTAATTTCAATTTCTCACAAAGCACTTTTTCATACCTTATCTTCAATTTAAGCCCATAATAAGAGCAGACAGAAAAGTATTTATTACCCACAGCAATCTAATGACCAAGAACTAAGATAAGTTTCAGCCTTTCCAGGGAGTCTGAAGAAGGAGGAGCAAAAGTTCACACCCATCCTGGGCAACATAATGACTTAGGGAGACCTTATCTCAAAATTTTTAAAGATATTTTTTGCAGCTTGGGGATATAGCGCCATTCAAAAACTCTGAGTTCAATCCCCAGTACCCAGCCCCCCTCAGAAAAAGGAAAAAAAAAAAAAAAAAAAACTGTTAAACAAATCATTCAAATTAACATGGCCAGCAGTATGTGCAAAGCTTTGATCAGGAACCCTGACTCTCACACAGATAGACATGATTTAAAGGAAGTTTAACTGTGAGTTATTTTTTAAAGAAAGTTGAAAATGTTCAATTTTCTCAGTTCACTTCAGAGTTACATTTCTCTTAGTTCCTCTGCCCTTCACGAAGAGAATGTGCAGCATCACTTTTTGGCTTGTGCTCCCTCCAGGGCTGCTATCTTCCATGCAGGAGGGTAGATAGGAGTTTCTGCTAAAGATTCTTTCCCTGGTGGGAAATCACAGGAGGGGTAAAAGCAACAATCAAATCTCTACAACAAGACTCTGTCCTCAGCTCATTTTCTTCTGGGTTTTAGATGGTAGGTGGAGCAAGAGTCAACTCTCAGGGAAAATCAAAATGCTGCTAGCAAAGAAGATGCCCAGTTCTCACCCCAGGGAACCTCAGAAAAATGTCTAATTGACCCTGTTTCAAAGAGGCATGCTGTGATAGCCACTGTATAGCTTCCATGAAGAGTGTCAAAAACGCCACGCAGACATGACCGGGCTTGGCTGATGACAAGCCCTTCTTAATTATTCATGGTGCTAGAAAAATTGTGATAACCTGACTAAATGGCATTGGCAGACTATTCAAGCTTTTCACTTGGGCATACATTAGCGTTCTTCAAACTTATGCAGGTTGAAGGTGAATCCGCACTGTAATGTTTATCCCTATAAAATGAAAAGTAGCTTGGAGAGAAAAAGGGAGCTAAAATAGCATTAAAAAAAAAAGCATTTGATGAGATGAAGGCTGACCTTTATAAAATATCATGCTTTTAAATTTCGCAAACAACTAAACTGCATATAACCAGTCAAGAGTCCATCTAGTGCTTTCCATTAACAGCACACCTGGTGATTTTTGTCCTATATACTTAGTTGTCTTCAAAAAAGAATCTCACAGTTGGTTCTCTAGAACTATTTTCCCCTATTAGTCATTAGAATGCCAAAAGGCAATCAGAAAGGAAGAAACAGGGATGCAATTTATTTACTCATAGTCTAATGTTAGCCCCTGAACTACCAAGCTTTAAGGAAGACACTGAGGAACGAAACGGATTGAAGAGGCTGCATCTGAATCATCGAAACATCTTTGATTGCTTTGATCAGTTTGTACGGTCCAGGGACAGACACATTACCCAGCTTATCAACTGACTAACAGGCAGGGGGACCACATGTCTGAAGTACAACCATCCACGTAATCTGGCAACGGGGAGTTGATGTCATAACTCGAGTTTTCGTCCTGTGATAAATGGAATGTAATATGAAACTATACTCTTATAGTGCAAATGTGATAGATGACATGAAATAAGAAATTCCCCTGGAAGTCTTAGATTCGAGACTTTTCAGTACATATATGTTCACAAAAATGATTGATGGCATGCGTGGTGAAATAGCTAGAGATCAACCAATGGATCTTTTGAAAAACTCTCATTAATAACACTGGAAATTTGAGTCTTTGTTCTAACTCTTCCAGCAAGTAATCTTTCATAAGAACTAACTGTACCTTCACTGATTTATTCCATACAACGTACCCCTCCTGCATTGCTGTAGTATTAGCTCTTTGCATCTCCAAAGTAAAAAGAAATATGCTTTCTGGTGGAAAAAAAGTGTAGTTTACTTGAAACTGAAGGGTGCCTTTTATCCTATGGTTTATACATCAAAGCCTCACTCTAGACATCTCTCCCCAAATCCCTGAGCCAGACTGCTAAGCATGTAAATCTTTGGGGGAGAGAATTGAACTGAACATCAGGGGCACCTTGAAGAGCTTGTTTGAAAATAGATGTGAGATTCCCCAAATTAAAGCACTTAAAAAAAAAAAAAGAAAGAAAGAAAAGAAAAAGAAGTCTCTCTTCTTTTGACCTTGGATGCAAGTAAGGACGATGTTATTTTAATTTGCATTTAAATTTTAACAACACAGTCACATAACACCAATGGGATCGACAGTGGGTTTCCACTGAAGATTGCTCATCATTTCATTATGGTTCCCTATGTTGATAACTGCCAGAAAGCATTAGAAGCCAGGGCTTTGAGTAATAGAACTGAAATGGGAATTTTAAAGCAATACACTTTCTGGAGGAAATACAGCAATGCACTAAATTCAATTAGAAAAAGCAAATGTAAAGACAAAGTAAGTGATGTTGTTGTTTGGAGCCGGGGTATTTCATTTTCTCGATAACCTAAATCTGCAGAAAGCTTTCTTAAATCAGACCTTTCTTCATAGATCTTGGTAAATTTGCCCTCATTAGCTCTAAGCTCTGCTAGTGTAAATTGTCTTAAAAGCTGTAATTTTGGAATATTTTCAGCCACATCTAAGTATCAATCAATCGTTCTTTGTTTCTTTGGTACAGCTGACGGATTATTCTAGGCCATTTACTTGCAGACAGATTTGTGAAGGCCCCTCTAGTGGGCGACCGACCCGGAGTCATATTCTCTTGCTTACAGAATCTCCCTGATCGCAAAGCTGTACTAAGTTTCATCAGGTGAGTTAAATGGAGAGCAAAAGCCCAAGGACAGATTTCCAACTGAAAAATGTGGAAGCACCTTTCTGGTAATGGTGCTAAGCAAAGGTGGCAAACTAAATTAGCTACTTCTTTCCGAGTCCTGCAAAGTTAATTACTACCTTCATAAGGCATTTGTCTTGAACATTTTGAAATATAGTGGGAAACTTAAAAGTTACCTTAAATATAGTATTGTATTGGCCTCTCGGTAGGAGAAAAGAAGGCCTTTCTCACTAAGATTACTGAATACGCAACGGAGGGACTAAATCGGCAAAAGTCTTTCTGTTCTTGTATACAGTGGACCTTTCCCAACACTGGCGACTGCCAGACTACAATCCAGACTGAAAGAAGAGGGAAAGGCAAGGGCAGAGAGATCTGGAGGAGAAAGGGTTGAATATCTGCTGTTCAAGGACATTCATTTCCTTAGCAAAAATCACATCAAAATTCTCACGAAGAATGACTCACAAAATCAAAATTCCTTCATCAGCCTAAACGGAGCCCTGTGTGTGTGTAGAACTGTGTCTGTGCTGCTGGCAGTATTGCCGGAGAACCCTGTTGTTTTTCTGAACTATGACAGGTGTCTGAGGTGGGTATTTACATTTTTATTCTCTGACAATAACTATGGAGGACTCAGGATGAAAAGAACCACAAAACTGAAACCCCCCAAAATCACATAGTGCTTATATGACTCCGAACCAGGTAGTATTCAATTTTTATTAAAGGAGAATATTCAGAATCCTTGAAACATCCTTCTAAGGTCACCACAGAGCTGAGCAGGCCTGAAAGTAAAGCTGTCCCATCTCCTGCCATCCATCAAATGAGGAATCCAAACCCTTCCCACCTAACGATGGCTGGTCTACCCATCAGCAGCTTCAGTATCATCCAAGAACTTGTTAGAATTGCAGAGTCTCACACCTGACTTCATCTTACCAATGCGTACGTGATTTTCATGTGATTTCTATGCATACCTGACGTTTAAGAAGCTGTACTCTGTACTCCGCTTTCTAAATGGATATGGGTTATTTTCTGGAAAATATTCAGACCGCTTCCATTGGAACATCTCACCACCTCTCACTGGAAGCCCTTCACACCAGCCTAACCAGAGATTCCATCAAAAATTCTCCTCCAGGTAAAATTTATTTATCACTAAATTCTCTTAAGTCCACCAGGAGTGTGACTGGTGCGAACTTCTAGGCGTCTCCTGCTAAATTAGTGGATGTTCCTTGCAGTCACCTGGTCTAATCGTTCTCCAAGTGAACAAAAACCTGATTTTACAACCCAGTGGAGCAGAGTCTCTCTTTGACTAGAAGAATGAGTCTCAGAGAATGTGTTTTATTTCTTCATTAGTGGGCCGTCACAGTGAGCAATCACTAAATGCAGGACTGCATAAGAATGTTAGGGTTAAAGACAGCATAATGAACAGAGAAGGTGCCTGATTATCATGGCTGTCAGCACCAGGGAATTGGGTTTGTCACCTGGCTTAACCAACTGGTGAGAACTGATTAGGGGCTGAGATCAGTTTGAAAGGATCCTTGATGTTTACGTTCCTTCCCATCCCCATGTCTTCTCAAGAGAGTTCGATAAAGGTGGAGATGGGGCGGATTATTTTGTGGGTTATCTGAACAAGTGGTTCTTTGAGACACTCCCACAGTCTCCTTCATTGAAATATCTACCATCACGCTGTCCGATAGCACTTTCTATGATGATAAAAATCTTCCACAGTTGGGCTGTCTGTGTGGCTACTGGCCTTTGAAATGTAGCAAGCATAAACAAGAAAGTGAATTTTACACTCAGTTTTCATGACTGTAAATTTGAACACACACATGTACCTCATGGCTACTGTGCTAGACAATGCAGATCCACCAAAAAAAAAAAAAAAAAAAAAAAAAGGAAGGGAAGAAGGGAGAAATTGAGAGAGAGAACCAGAATATGAAAATTTGGTTCTAATTCTGCTGCCTAACTTACTAATATGAATCTCTGTTAGCAAAGTATAGTCACTTCCCTGATTAACCTTTTCTCAAAGGAGGTCTTGTGAGTTAATTTTTTTTTTTTTTTTTTTTGGAGCTGGGGATTGAACCTGGGGGCTTATGCTTGCAAGCTAAGCACTTTAAATGCTGAGCTAAATCCCCAGCCCTGTGAGTTAATATTTTAAGCTTAAAAATAATAATCAAAAATTCATCTCTGTAGAGATGTGGTCTCGAGCCTTGACTGTACATGGAGTTAATGGGCAAAGTTTTGAACATATTGATGCCAGATTCCTACCCACAGAGATCTTGTGGTGTGTTGCGGCCGTTGGTTAATTTAATTGTGTGGTCAAAGGCACAAAACACTAATAGAGAGACAGTGAGATGTATTAACCACCTGCTGTGGTGGTGGTTTGGAGAAGGAAATAATCAGCTGGAGATGAAAGGGGAAGACAACAAATATTTATTAGATCCCTATCATGTGCCTGTCTTTGGAAAATATTTTCTTGTTCATTTCCTAAAACAGCCCCTGACATAGATAGAATCCATTTTACAGATGAGGAAATAAGGGCTTGGAGAGATTAAACAAGCTCTCAAATTCACAACTGTGCTCAGTGGTTAGAGCTAAGGCCGTGGGACTGACAAGTCTGTGCTGTGACTAGCAGCATATAGTTTCTCCTTCGCTGAGCCTGAGTGGGAAATCCATGGGGTGCAGTTGCTGGGCCCCGGGAAGGAGGGGGAGGCATTTCTCCGGAAGAGCAGGAGGGAAAGGGTCTCCTTTTATCCTGGAATTTTTGTAGACCTTTTATCCAACACTCAAAAGGTCGCCACTCTTCCTCCCTTCACCTTACTGAAAACAACTTCAGAAAAATGCAAAAATTACTTTAAGTTTTAAACATTTTCAATCCATTCCTATGCTAAAATCAGTTTTTCTTTTTATTTGCATCATCACTATAAAGCTAAAAAATGAATTACTACAGAAATAAAGGATTCTAGAGGCTCAATGGCCACATCGTTATCACACATTACACGTAATAAATGGTCTGGGATTACAGGCATACGGTAATTTTGGAGCTTCCCTGAACTCCCAAGGAGCAAGGTAAAGTAATTGCGTGATTGCCACACTGTCCCCTAGAAGGCTAAATAACAGGACAGAGTCATGAGCCTGAAAAATACTGAAGAGAAAAGCCACACCATCCCATCAAAAATGAGTTTTATGACATTCATAGCACAATCAAACCTCAACAAGAAGGCTCTGCCCATAATGGAACATGCACAGATCACATGATACAAAAAAGGGCACTTATTAAAATGTCATCCCCAAATACTTTCCCTTGAGTTTATTATTGTGCCCTGAACCCCCACCCCTAGAGAGTTGTTGGTAGTGGGTATGGACAGAAATAGGAAGTGCATTATTAACCTAATTACACCAAATGAAATACAGCATAAAACTATTTAGATTGGGAAAGAAAAAGGTCTGGGCTTGAGTAGGCCAAACCAAAGTGGCCAATCAGAGAAAATACTTAGTCTATAGAAGAAATAGAAAAAGAAGGAGGTGAAGAGTTCAACTCCCTGCCTGTGTAGGTTACAAGTAAGACTAGGCCTCTCCATGCCGTGACACTGGAGGTTTGAGCTTGGCCTGGTAGATGGGACAAGAGAACTTTCCAGAACCCTCCCAGGAGGTAACGTGTGGTCTGGAGTACGTTCTTTGACATCTCTGAGCTGCCAGCTACCTCGTCTATAAAACGAGAACATCCACCTTACAGACTCACTGCAATGTGAAAATTCGGTAAGAGTTACAGAAAGTACCTAATATGCTACCTGAGTGTAATTGTCTCTTATCGCAGCAGCCACCCCAGAGGTTAAGGCACTTTTAGCACAAGTTTGGGATGAATCTGAGAGCTCTCTTCCCACTCCTTTTAAAGATGACACCTGATTGTGCTAGAAGGCCAGCTCCAACTGCGCAGAGACCAGAAAAGACTCCTACGTTCAGTGATGCTGCCCCCAGGAATGGAGTTTACAGTAGTTAGGAACAAAGTAGTATTAGTCATATTGATAGTAATAACCAAAGTATATCAATGAATTTCACACAGCATAAAAGAAACACAAGGTTGTTAAACACCACCAACTATAAGGGAAATAGAGGCTAATACCCCTAACGCAAAAATCCAAAGTGCAAAAATGGTCTAAAATCTGGTATTTTCTGAGCACAGGTAGGACACTGTATGGGGAAAATTCCACATGTGTCTTAATGCGATGGTTGCAGTAAAAAGACAAGCACACTAAAAATATTGTATAAAATTACCTTCAGCCTATTTGTATAAAGACTGCATGAAACATAAATGAATTTGATGCTTAGACACGGGTTTATCCACTTGATATTTCAATACATAGATGCAGATATTTCAAAATCCCAAAGGCCTAAATCTAGAACTTTTGTCTTAAGCATTTTGGAAAAGGAATATTCCCCAAACTGAGGCATCCGAGGCTAAACGGTGACTGGGCTACTGAACGGTGGGCTGGGAAACAAAACAAAACCCGCGGAAGATCGGTGTGACACACTGCTGCGCCTCGTTCCCAGAAACAGCAGCGGAGACTTCACTCAAAGCAATGTACACACGAAACGCCCGGGCCCATCCTTGCTGTCCCGGCCGAGGTCACTGCCATCGCACTACGGGTCTGGGAGGCCCATGGAGCTCCTGAAGCGAATGACAATCTCCAACATTGCCCAGACAAAGTGTGAGAAGAGATTTCTCTACTCTCCTACATACCAACCTTGCCAGCCTAGCATTTATTAGGTGCCTATCATTAAACAAGGCTTCATTAGGGTCTAGACCTAAGTGTTACAAACACAAAACTATGAGGAAAGAAGCAAGCCGAGTCAAGCAATGACCTCAGTGCACACTGAGCTGTCTCCTTGCAACTGGAAGCGCGGGCCCAAACGCTGCCCTCTACCTGTCTCTCCCACAGCTCTTCAGCTTCCCCACGTCCTCAGGGCAATGGTAAAGCCATCTAGAAACTCCAGCCTCAGCTCTAATTACACTATCAGACAACCCCGAAAACGCCAGCTCCTTCCTGCCGCACAAAGCAGCTGTGCGTTTTGAAGGCAACCAGAAACAGCAACAAAGAACCTTTCTTTCCTAAGCATTTTCCCTGCTAAGGCTGATCTCATCTGCCCCCTGCACGGTCTGCCTGGAGAAGACCTGGCAGTGCCCTGCCAGGTGGTCATGCAAGCTGCTGGCATCATAAAAATGAGAGACAAGCAAACAACTTACGGGTGCAGGGCATGGAGGCGGCGTCACTGTCGGCTCGGAAAAAGCCTCGGTCACAGGTGCACGAGGTGGCCCCTTCCCAGACAGAGTAGCTGTGGGGTGGACACTTGGCACAGGTGGCATCCGCAGAGAGAGCCTTGTAATATCCAATTTTGCAGGCTAAAGGGAAAGAGGAAAAAACACAGTTTGTAGAGGTTTCAACCCACAGTCGGCTGGCTCCGAGGCAGGGTGGCATGGCAGAGGGGCGTCCCAGAAGATAAACAGTCCATGCCAAGCAGGCAGGCGAGAGCAAAAGCCAGCAAGCGACCAGAGCGCTTCTTTCTGCTCCCGTTATATTCTATCCAGGCTTAATCCCAGCACCGCACACTCTAGAGCCAGCACCTCTGAAAACCCCCCACTCAGGACTCCATGAGGCTTCGGGGGGCCATCCAGACAAAGCCACAACACTGCTTGATTCAGAAGAAGAGACGTTTTTGCTAATCATTAGTGATCACCTGGTTTGAATGCAGGTACAGGAATCCAAAATTATTAATTCATGATAGCTGCTCTTGAAGCGTTATTAAAGTTTCTAGTTAGGCGACGGGGAGCCCTTGGAAGACATTTTCTTAAAACTCAAGGTATCAAGCAAAGGCGCAGGTACTTTTTATATGTATTACTTTGTTTAATCCTCAGAAACTATTATTATTTTTAATTTGGAAATGAGGAATCCCAGCTGGGTTTGGTGGCACATGCCTCTAATCCCAGCATTCTGGGAGACTGAGGTATAATGATCATCAGTTTAAACTCAGCCTGGGCAATTTAATGATTTAGTGGAACTCTTTCTCAAAACAAAACAACTTTTGCTGGGTGGATGCCTATAATCCCAGCACTCAAGAGGCTGAGGCAGGAGGAAGTCAGAGGCCAGACTGGGTTACATAGTGAATTCAAGACCACCCTGAACTACAAGATGAGACCTTGTCTCAAAAAAAAAAAAAAAAAAAAAAAAAGTAAAGGCAGAGAAAGTGACCAGGAATGTAGCTCAGTGTGAAAGCTCTGGGTTCATTCCCTAGAACTATGAAAGACAGGGACAGGGGAAGAGGGCGAAGGGGAGAGAGATGAGAGGAAAGAGGGGGCAAAAGAAGGGGAGAAGAGGAGAAGGGAAAGGAGAATGGCGGGGAAGGGATGGGAGGGAAGGGGGGAGGAGGAGAAGAGAAGAGGGAAAAAATACAGAAAAGAAAAGAGGAATCCCAGGTTTGAGCAGGTAATTACTGGTAGGAGACCATCCATCTGGTAAGTGTCAGCAACCAGCTTGGACCCCAAGCTCTTCCCTTGAAGCCTGTACTCTTGGCTACAAGCTCTGGAATGGGACAGCGTGGTCTTTAACCAAGCAATTGGATGTGTGTCCAAAAACTAACAAAAAAATTGCTCTGTGATTATTTCCTAATTACAGCTCCAGAGAGAGTCAAGTTAAAAAACCCAACAAAACTGACCAAGTCTATAAAAGACCAGAGTTTGTAAAGTAGGGCAAAGTAATAAAAAGTGCCAATTGTAGATTCTGGAATATAATATGATAAGTTTTTTTGAAGCTCAGTATGTATTTTGTGTTATTTTCAAGTTCATAAAACCGTGCTCTCTTTCCCACCTTTGTTTTTCAGCACGGTTCCCCTGCAATGTACAATAGCCCCCACCCCAGAGGCTGATGGGAGAACACGCGTCACATAGTTCTTTACACACCTGGCGCTTTCTGTGACCTCATCTTTATAAACATCACTGACACTGAGGACTACTCTTGGTAATGTGGGAAAAGTCAGTAATGCTGTGAAATCTCATAATAAAAAATAATTAACAGGACCTTGCTTCCCCCCTTTTTTCTTCCTGTATATGCTCTTCATGGTCACCCCACAGATCTGTCCCAGTCTAAAATAAAAATTGACCAACACCATTGGTATTAAAGTTATAAAGTCAAGGCCATTAAAAAGATATTCTAGCAGAAGTTAAAAAAAAATGAGTTACCCTCAATCTTCCCAGTATGACTCACTCTCAACTCTCTCCATTTCCGATGTCCTTAGGATGTGTCTATAGTAACAAAACCATCAGTTGGAAGAAAAAGCCAATGGTTATTTTCCACAGACCTGACCACCAAGAGGTGCCAAAGATGCTAGTGACCAAGCAGATCTTACAGAGAAGAGCAAATAACTGTGTGGCTCTCTGTGGCGAGTGGCCACCATCCCTCTGCTCCACGGCTCCCCAGGGCAGGGGTCCCTACAGCTTGCAGCTGAAGCCTGTCCCCTCTCTTACATATCTTGTTGGCATGTTCTGCATCAGGCCCTCGAAGTGACAAGCAGAAAGGGAGTTTAGCGGAAGCTCGGAAAGGCACACGGTTACTTCATTCTTATTAACTAAACTTGTTTATGGAATTTCCTTTAACGAGCCCAAACTTTATGACGTGTGGCACACCAACAATAAAAGTGCTAGGAGATCAATCTCGCCCTTATTTGCTTTCGTCTTTCACTGGACCGAAGCATCTTAGAAAAACAAGTTGCTCCAGTGACTAAGATTTATGTGTCTCAAGTTTATACACATCGCATAATTAGATAAGGTTCAACTTGCAAGGAGCGTTTTGGTCATGCTTTAGACAGCCCTGGGGTTTCCATTAAAATCAAAAACTCCGGTTTCAGCAGGAAGAAGCACTGAGGGTCAAATCTGGCTTTCCCACATCAAACACAAAGAGCCCAGGAACACGGCACAAACTCCCCAAGTTCTACCTGTCACTCAGCCAGTCACAGGGGACAAGCGACTTGAAGCAGTTCATGTTCTGACTGCTAAGAAGGTACAATAAATATATCGAGAAAACCACGCACGTCCCTGACTGCCTGACTCTTGGGTGCTTTGATTTCATCAAGTGCCGATATCTAAAAATCACATAGTGAGGGTGGGAGATTAATGGTGACAAAAATTAGCCAATGACTGATGAATGCAAACCAAGAACAACACGTTCAAATCACTTGTAAGGCAAAAAAAAAAAAAAAAAAAAAAAAAAAAAAAAAAAAAAAAAAAAAAAAAAAAAAAAAAAAAAAAAAAAAAAAAAAAAAAAAAAAAAAAAAAAAAGACATTGATGGTCCCTCAATTGCAATAGTCTTTTAAAATATTCTTCTAAGACTAGTTATATTCTAGTTTTTAAAAAGAATTTAAACTCTAAGTTCGCAAAAATCATACTGGAAGACGTTTCTTCCAAAGTACTAAGAATCAAAAATTCTGTTTGTTTACTAAATAATTTTAATGAAAAACTGAATTTGTAAGTTTGTATTTTCCCCCCTGGTTTACCTTGAAGCTAGTATTAATATGTCACCAAGAACAAATGCACATGAATTCATCTGGGAAATAGGGAGCTTTATAACAATTTGGAAAATTGAAAGCTGCTGTTCTTTTAACACACTGACTATTTTTACTTTTCTCCTTTTGCTTTTACGAGTGCAAGCAGAAAATACAAAATTGTCATTATGCTATTCTGGGCAGCCCTCCCCAACCTTAACACATTCTTTTGTCTTCAACTACATTAAGACCATGTTATTAATATTTCAGGATTCTTAGAAAGGCGTTCTCAAAACATAGTAGTGGCTTTCACACACACAGCCATTTTGCTGACTACATTTGAAATGACCTACTAATCTGAGGCTTCAATGCATTTCTTTGCTCTGTGCGGTTTACAGCCTTCCAGTATTTGGTGCGTGAATGTGTAAGTACATGCTGCATTTATTCATCACCTATTCGCATCTTAAAATTTGCACTCTCTTCTTCGTCATAAACCAAAGCCCCAAGGAAGGTGTACTTGGCATAACAAGCTTTGGCACGTGTTATTGTTTCCCATCATTCTCTTTTGCTGAGATCTGCGACACTGTATTTTTGAATGCTAATAACTTTACAAGCAAGTCCAAAGTGCTTCTTCAAGAAATGTCTTTTTCCTGTCCTCTTGCCAGTCCAGCCGCCTGAGATGGGGTCTGTGTCAGCTGGCTTTACGCTAAACCTCTGACTGCCACTGTGGGAAGATCAGTTCACCTCAGAGACCAAATTTGAACTTAAATCCTATAGTTTTGCCTTGATTCCTTTCTGCTGACATACAATAGAAGAAGTAGACTGAGGAGGAAAAGGAGGATAAATGTTTTTCTTTTATCAGCTCACTCATACCTTAACAAGGTTGATCCTAAGATCCTCCAGGAGAGTCTCTGTAGAATATGTAGTTGTAATTACTTTGGC
Source organism: Hystrix cristata (assembly GCA_004026905.1). NCBI lineage: Eukaryota > Metazoa > Chordata > Mammalia > Rodentia > Hystricidae > Hystrix > Hystrix cristata. The sequence continues at coordinate 6,789 of PVJO010000757.1, read as the reverse complement.
GAAAATATGAAAAATAAAGCTAATATAATGTCTAGATTTGGGGGTAGAAAGATGTTAGCGCAGGGGATGCAATGTCCAATTTAATCTTAATTATACCCACTCTTAAAAACACCCCATATAGATCGTTAATGTAATCTTTCTCTTTTTCAGGAAATACACAGATACTGATGGCCATGTAAAAGCAGCTAATAACAGCAATTGTGATAACAAATACCAAATATCTATTGTATTTATTCTGCTTACAGGCATTATTTGTCATAATAATTCCCTATGAACTCACAGCAGTAACACTATTATTCCCACTTTGCAGATGAAAGAATGGAGGGTTTTAAGTAAAATTCAAGATCTCACACACACAAGTTTTTAAGCACTGTAGTTATGTAAGGTTAGGCCTGACCTTCAGCAGAAATGTGATTTGAATATAAATGGAGGAGGAGGAGGCTGGTGGAGTGGTGGTCTGGACTTCCATTTACCCCCAAGCCCGTCCCACCGCTGGGTACCTCCAGGATAGCACATGCACATTTGCAGGGGCTACAAGTGATAGGGACAGACCACTATCACCCAGAAACTCTTCATCAAAACCTAACTTCGATGTACCTCTAAGGGATCAGTTTCCGCACATACAATTTCTCTATCAGTTAGTGAAAGTTTCTTTAAGTAGCTGCTCTCCGCTGGGTAGCTAATTTGTAAAACCTAATTTGAGTTAAAGTCCACACTAATGGAGGGTTAAAAATTACCTTCCCAAGTAACAAATTTACTTTTTAATATGGAGTTCCGTGAAGGTCAAAACGGAAATTCCAACAGGGATTCTTTGCGAGGAACTTGAACCATTTATACAAACTGGTCTGCAAGGAATACAGTATCTGGCTCCAGAGGCGTGAAGGTCTTTCCCAGCTTACTGTGTAGGTGTTATACGGGGCACACCTTCCAAGCAGATTCAGTGGGAACCCGCCTTTCATGTACTGCAAACATATAGGATATCCGGTTTTCTTGAGAAAATTAGAGTATCAAAATCGCTTCAAGGCCTTTATTAAATTAGTTCTCTGATTAAATGTTCTCTTGTCTTACATTAATAAGGTAAGAATAAATGATGACAAAGCTATCTGACAGAGAGGATCGCTGCTTGAAAGTTTTTATAAAAGTGTGCACACCCTGATGATGCTGAAGGAGGATGTGAACATTCATTCTGCAGTACAAGTTCTATAGTAAGATGAGGAACCCCACACAGAAGGGTTAAGGGTTTGCCAATGTGGACGAATAGGCTTCTCTTGCTCTCGTCTTCTCTGACTTTTCAAACCTACAGGGTGAAGCTGGACAGTTGTTACAAAAATGGGGCTCAGTTATTGGACTCATCTGGTCTTGTCTCACTCATAGACAATAAAATGAGGCCAAATGCTGGAAAACGCACATTTTCCAGATCACCTGCTTTCCTGAACTGGTTTTACTGTTGTATGTTGAGAACAACTGAAAATTTGGATTGTTGAAATGATCATCTTGCCTAGAAGTTCTCGAAAATTCCTGTGAAAAGCACACAGTAAGTGATTTAGGCTTCGCAGGCTGTTGGGAAGACCAAGGATATTACGAAGGTACTTAAGGAACAAAATGAAAAACAAAGGCCCACAATGTCTTTCAGTGATGGAACTGAAAATATAATTATTTATTATTAATAAATTCATGTTGTTATTTTTGAAATTACAGATTTACTAACCAGGAGAAAGGAATTCTTTATTGGAGAGAAAACATTTTACTTAATTTGAGTTCAAAGAAAGTGTTCTTTATTTCCAAACCAATCGCAAATGTCATATATTTAAGAAAGCAATACAGAAAACCATGAGCTCTCAGAGCTCAAAAAACTGGTGGCAGGCAGGATTGTGCTGGGCACACATTCTAAGGTGAATGACTTTTCCTGCACTTCCTTCTTTGTGAGGCTCAATAGTACAATCTGTGGCTCCTTGATCCCTGTACCCTGCAGTGCCCTCCTGAGTTTTAAAGGACAGAGTTTTAAAAAGAGCACTTTCTTACCCCTGCTGAAAAAGAGCAAAGTCACCAACAACTATCTTACTGGAAAAATTGATTTAACACAGTATGATGCAAGTAAAACCACTTTCAAATTGATTTTCTTTCTTTGATTCAGTGATGTAGCCTGACTTGGGGGATATTCCTACCCTGTTTCTTGGACCACTTCTTTCAGGCTCTTCAAATTTCTGCAATTGTACATGCTGATTAGTTATAAATATATATTGTTTTAGGGGTTTTCTTGGCAACCCTGAGCATGAAGTGATAAAAAGAATGAAACTGTCCTTTGATTTCTGAGCCACTAGCATCATAATACACACGAAATAGCACTAAAACTTGATGATTTGTATGGACGAATGCTGCCCCAAGGAAGGTTTATTCCCAATCCCAAATCAGGGCTTTGCAAGAAGTGTTTGAGAGCCTTGAAGGACATGGCTACTAATCAAGGTCAGTCTGAGTGTGACGTAAACTCTAATGTGGGACACCGGGTAACTAAGAGAAATGATTTTAGGCTGAAAATAACTTGGGTCCAAATTCAGATAGGATGGCAAATTTTGGTAATTTCTAACCTCAAAATATTAGTATCTTCTAATCTTCATTCTCAAACCCTACCTACATCAGAATGACTTGGAATTTTTTTTTTTTTTAAACAGTGGGAATTGAATCCAAGGCCTTCACACTGAGTGACACTACCAGAATTTTTTTTCTTTTTTTCTTTTGAGACAAGGTCTTGCTAAATAGTGCAGACTGGGATTGAATGTTTGGTCCTCCTACCTCAGCCTCCCTTGATGCTGGGCTTAGAGGTGAGATACCGCCTCACAGCCACAGTCCTGTTGGAGGACTTATTAAACACCACCATCTGGGCCCCAGTCCAAGTTTCTAATTGTCATTCGGGCATAAGAATTCTCATTTTTGATAAGCTCCAAGGCCAGTGAAAATCCTGCTGGTCCAGGGACCACACTTTGAGATCCATCCCCAGGTATAAGCACAAATCAGTCTCTAGGTAAAATACCGAAATGCAGTTCATCTTAATGAGCTCAAACAACTTCATTGTTTTCCCTATACCCGACGCTATGGGGCTAAATTACTAGCAGAAAAATCAGTTTTGGAATTAGGAAGGTTCAAGTCAGAAATGTGACACTTTTGAAATATAAACAATAAATGACTTCCCTATAAAATTTAAATTATTCTTCGAACGAATGTAAACATGCTCTGTGCCATCCCGATATTATAGAACAGAACCTGGAGTAGAACAGCCTTGTAAAAAGATTACACTGAAAGAAGGAAAAGAGATAAAGCTCACAAACAGTTATGCCGACTTAGTACTACCATCTTGAATAAGTTTTCCTCTGACGGCAACACTGTGAACTCACCTGCTCTCTTCTGATACTGTTTTACAACTATTAAGTGGTACGACTGATCCTTGTTTATTTGATTTCACACGCTTCTGTTTCCTTGAGAGTAGGTTCGGGATGGTAAAGCTTAGCTAAATAATCATTTTTGGATTTTTGCTACAGTCTGGAGAAATGATTTTCCAAAACACAGTTGTAAATTAGAAATTCAACTTTATGCCTTTCACAGGCAGGTTTACTCCATTTAGTGAACATTTGGGTGATCGGTCAAAGAGTTCCTCAGTGTCTTGAAGGCTCTACTTCGACACAGAAGGTCTTTAGTATCATCAGGAAATTATTTTGAAAGGCTTTAAAGGAGATGATGGAGATGCAAAGGTTCATATAAAATTGAGATTTTCCATTTGAGTTACTTTAATCAGATTTATAAAGGAATATACCAGGCATCCATTTAGAAAGGTTGACATATTTAGGACAAAGATGTCTTAGAATTAGCAAGAGCAAGAATGTAGATAAAGAATGGCAGCAGCAAAATAAGGTTACTTTTTATCTAACAATCTTCCTCGTTATCTGATTTCTTTTTAAACGGCATATCTATTGATGCCAAGGGTAGTGAAGACAATGAAAAGGCCTGAACTTAAAGCTGGGATCACAGAGATTGGGATTTGGTTCTTAGCCCTGCTGTTTATTAGATGTGTGAACCTGAACAGATTATGTAACTACTCAAAACTTCAGTATTCTCATCTGCACGGGGATGTGATGATTAAATGAGATAATGAAATACGATATGTGGGATATAGTTCTACTCACTAAGAGGGTCACTTGCTATCACTACTTGTTACTACCAGTGAAGCTGGCTGCAAGAAGTGAAGACAGGGAAAAACATGTACTTTAAGAATGTTTTGTTTCTCAACAAAACGGAATACAATTTCTAAAACACTGTGGATTAACTTTGCCATTATTGTTTTATTTCCGCTTATTAACAAAGGGCAGAAAACCCAAGACTGAATTCTGGCTCACACCATCTGCAGCTTATTTAGTAGCCATAGGCAAGACAAGCATCAGATAAAGCTGGACTTTTATTTAAATAATGTAAACAAATTCCTTAATTAAGTAAACTATTGGGTTGGATTGCCAAGGTTTCTCCTTTCCACCAATAGTTTATGAAGCAGGGCTTCTCCAGCGAGCCACAGTTGTATTTCCTATTCGCCTTCTCTCTTCCATTATTTCCTCTCTTACCTCTGAGCAAGCTTTCAGGAAAACAGACAAGGGAGAAAAATGACAGAAAAGAACTGTGCTGAAAATTGCCCTGCTCTTTCAAGAACAGGATGCAGTATAATCCCATAAATAGGTGGGTAATTCAAAAAATGTCAGCTGTAGATGGTTTTCCCATAAGATGCAGTAAATCCTCTGGAAGCAAATTCACATAAAGCTTGCTAAATTTAATTAACTCCATAAAAATTATTGAACACAAACAAAAAAGAATGCAATGGAGAGATAACTTATTATTTTCCCATTTGACCATCTCATTATTTGAGGAGCTATTTCTCTTTGGGGAATTTGGAAGGAGAGAGCTTGAGCAGTTCAGTTGAAGAGAAGTCAATTAATAATTATCAGCACATTTACAAGACCCAGCTCCATTGCGAAGAGCTCAGCGTCAAGCAACCCTCCAGCATCCAAGTGCAGAAATAATGTGGATAGAGACCTCTCTGAGTCTCTGTTGGTAAACCTGAGGGTCCCTCTCATTGTGGCTCCACAAAGGCAACGTGGCTTCCATATTTACATGGAAGGGACTGACCGAAGGAGCAAGCATTTCTGAGACACACAGTGTGTTCTGTTCTAAAACCCAGAGACTGCTACCGGGTTTGAAAACAGTACTGTCTTGTCTCTCACTTTGTCGGAACCTCTGCAGTTTTCTCCAAGGAGGGCATGATCATGAAATTTGCAATAAACTGCAACAGAATGTGGTCAGAAACAGACTTATTTCATTTAATAAGATGACAATTTTAAGATAGAAAGCAGCAACATGAACCTGTGATCACAGTAAGTTTTTTCTACAAGCATGTGTTTTGTTCCATAAAAATCCCTGATTCCTACTCTAATCCTGTTCCAATTCTTCCACTTAGGACACTGAAAATTTGCTATATAAAAATTACAAATCGCAGGTTTAATATTGCCTTGAAAACCAATTCCAGGAAACAGTCTAATCCTTGGAGCTCTATAGAGTTCAGGAGTATTTTTCTCTTTTTGCTAATGTAAAATTTTCCAAATTTCCTACAACAATGATTTTGATTTTGATAAACTTTGGGATTAAAAAATGTCATTTAATTTTTTCTCAATTTACTGACCTTATTAATGACACAAATTTGTTGGTTGAATGATCCTATAATGATTTTAAGTTTATGAAAAAGATGGAACCAGCTGGTTGCCTAGTGAACTGAAATGAATGGAAGATAAAAATCACAAATGACCACCAAGTAAAGAAAAATCAAAATAACCAAATATTTTACAATGAGCTGAATGCAGAAAATGTTTAATCATGTGTTAAGAAAACGAATCTCTGCCTTTTATTTAAATATAAAATGACTGAAAATATCTGGAAATACTTTTGAAAGATCTGAATAAGTGCTGCTATATAGACTACCAGTCCTCACCTCACAGCACAGCCATCCCATCCATGGCATGCCCATTAGGAGGCATTAACACCCAGCTTGCTACCCCAGGACATTTCACAGAGCCCCAGGCTTTCTGATGAGTCCCCACTCTTTGCCCTTTGATATTCGGAGTCCTTTCAGACTAGTGGCTCATTACAGAGCCACTGAAGACAAATAACAGGTCTGAGCACTGAATAGAGGACACAGTTGTTCTTTTCTTCTTCCACCCCCTCACTCTCCCTCCTCTGAATTTAATCCACAGATCCATGCGGATTAGCATCATTATGTAAATATCTCATCCATTACTGGGTAGGGACATGTGTCCATTCACTGGGCCATTCGTGTTTTAGCAAACACTTATTAAGCCTTTTCATCGTAACAGCAATAGTAATAATGAGAGTGACTATTTACCGAGCGCATACAGAGAGCTAAGAAGCCAAGACTGTGACACTGTCACCTTCAGAAGCCAGCAGATCTCATTTGTCTCCCTCTCACGTCTAAAGGGGTGCTGCCTGGCAAAGGTGCCTGTTTTTCGGGTTTTTCTTTTTTTGGGGGGGTCCTGTGGATCAAACTCAGGGAGCCTGTGGGTTCCACAGGGAGCCTTCCTAGGTAACTAATCCCGGCTGTCTGCCATGAAAGGACTGAGCAGAAAAAACATCCTGAGGATCACCTGAAGAAAAACAGCCAGGAAGCCAGTTCCACCAGAAGAAGCTAAAATACCAGTTATTGTCTGTCAATCAAATCACTGCGGTGGGTATTGAAAGTATTTA